>CAVLJG010000002.1:29898166-30498166 GCA_963669975.1 Acanthoscelides obtectus | reverse complement strand
AGCCAGCATCGAATATCTTAACATATTAACAAAATTTACATCAGGTGAGACCATTGGTATCCTAGAATATAACTTTCCCGTTTCTGGTACATCGAAAAGGGATCCCACTAACACTTCACTTTGTGCCTGCAATCACATTGTTGATTAGATATACAGGATGTTACCAAGAGTACTACACAGCTCAAGCAATGTACAGGCTGCAAATGGTAGTAACACACAATTATTAGGCAGGCAGAACCAAGCCAGTGTTACAATTTACACCTCCTCTAATGCTTCAGCTATCACATAATGAATCCATATCTCATTGACAACATTCAGCTTTTTTACCCTTTGAAAATTCAGCTGGTCCAATGCTGTTGCAGAGACGTCAGCCAATTTCCCCTCAAGCAAGTGGAATTGTTTTTCAACATATTTAATAACCTCGTTTTGATTGTCAGGCGTTAAAAGAACTCCTTTTACTAAAACTTGCTGAGCCGGGCTCATGAAAAAAGGAGTATTGGCGATAACTGTCAGATATATGCTTGGCGAGAAAATATGCTCATTTCCTGGTATTATAAACTGGAAAATAAAAAAAATCTTATATAGAATAGCACTGCATATCTAGTGCTATACAGCAGCGTAACTCTCAATGACATGAGGTATTCACACATTTCAAAATGTGCAACTGCAGAGCATCCTGGCAGCTCTCTTTTGCTTCAGCTCTCAAGAATAAGATCAGCTATAGAAAATTATAATACATACGAGAGAGAAGTACGAGAAGTGTGTATCAACACATGTTAGAAAGAGATAGAAGCCAGCTGAAGAGCGAAGGTCATCACCACATTGCTTAGCAACCGTGACGCACAAGGTCGTGCAATCTGCCACGTTGCCAATATGTTACACCAGAAAATGTTCGCACAGGCATCTACCATAGGGTAGGTTACTGTCAAACCCAAGGAGGTCTATTCGAACATTTGATTTAATGTTTTGTTTTCATTTTGATTAGAATTATATAGTTAAATTTTGATGCGACTTGTGCTTCAATTTATTTTAGAATTATCTTTGATATTCACTGATGGTGATAAAAGTTATAAATGAGCCAAAAACGTTCATCTGTGAAAATGGAAACCTGGCCAACCAATGATGCAATGTTGCAAAATTTGTGGCGGTCCTGACCTTTCATTTCGAACTTAAATGAAGCGACGGAATCGATCCTAAACAGATTCGACACAATTCACAATTCAAAAATGTGTACGCTCAAATAAAACCATTATTTAGGTGTAGAGAATAACCTAAAGCATATTTTCAATATGCAGCTCAGTTCAAGGAACTGGTGTAACATATTTGCCACGTCAGCGTTGCTAGGCTACGAGGTGATGAGCTTCACATATTCAGCTGGCTTCTAGCTCTTTCTAACATATTTTACTCACTTCTCTCTCATACAAATTGAATTCAGGCTGTCAGTAAAATTTGGTTTTCAGCATATATTATATACATATATGTAATTTTCAGGGAGTTGTGCTGATGTATAGTCAAGATATATTTTTTCCAAATGTTAGATTAGAAATGGAAATTGACTAAATAGCTTGCAAAATCACCTAACTTACTTCTTTGCACAGCCCACATAAACTAGATTTGAAACAGTTCAAAATTTCATCAAGGAGAATTTCTCCTTTTTGGATATCAACATTGGCATGAGATGGACTCATGTCTAGGCAGTATATGAATCTGTAACTATGAGCTAAAAATTTAAGTTCAGTACGATGGGTAACTAGAAAACGATTGCATTTCATATTGGTTTGTTCTCTAGGTATTGCTGATATAACTTCCAAATTGCTAGAAGGTTCCATCTGAAAAAAAAAAGATATTTATTTCACCAAGTTTCCTCAAATATAGCTTATAATAAAAATAAATAAGATTGGGTATGTCTTGATATGGAATAAAGCAAGTTGTGCATGTGGTATTGATGCAATACCTATTTATTTGACATTGTTTAAATATCTGCTGTGGCTTTCCATAGTGGCACAGAACCAAGAGGTATAATTTTGAATAAGTCTGCCACACATTTTGAGCAAGATGTACATGGGATGTCATGTGAAACTTGCATACTGGACATTCTGTTGCAAAGCAAGGATAAGGTTATTTTATTGGTTTTTGGGTAGTTAGGCCATCGTAACATATTCTTACTTGACGTTTCACCAACACGAGTCCTGTGAGCTACTACTACTCGGTAGCTAACAGGACTCCAAACTGTGAACACCTTCTGAAGATACCAACCACTCATGTTGACGTTTCACCACCACGAGTCCTGTGAGCTACTACTACTCAGTAGCTAACAGGACTCCAAACTGTGAACACCTTCTGAAGATGCCAACCACTCATGTTGGCGAAATGTCAAGTAAAAATGTTTTACGATACCCAAAAACCAACCAAATAACATTAGATGATGGCCATGAAAGACTTTCGCATTTCAAGGTTATTTTACACAGAGATGACGTGAATTGGCCACAAAAATTATCCAATCAGACTCTAATATATCACACAAAAGTTGTTCCACGTTATTCAATCAGCCCTTTAATCAATGTGTGTGAAATTCATCAACAATTTATTTGATTACATTTGTTTTATGACACCATTTCAATCTAATATATCTGGGTCTTGACCTAGTGTGACAATGCTAGAAATTTCCCTATTTTGTCTAATAGAGTGATCAAAAACATAAACCAATTATGGTTTTGTACTTACAATTCTTTGACTAGGGGTAATTGTTGTATTCAAGTGATCAAGGAGCCATTGTACCCTAGTTGCTCTAGAAACTGGTATGTTTTTCTGCATAAGTAAATAAACAACTTTTGCCTCAAGAAATTGAGGCTGATTATCCTCAGAGAAGGAGAAGTCTTGGTACAAGTCTCCATTTTCTGGAAATAAAACATTGGTATTTACAATTGTTGGTACATTGTTATAAAACATAGTCATACAAGCAACATGACAAAGTTGCTTATTATAATCAGAATAATGTTTGAATTATCCGCCAACATTATCGTGTATATATATATGTTAATCATTAAACTGGTTATAAATAAACAAATTTACTGTACACACGTGTATGCAATTTATATGCATAGTTGTTTACTTCGGGATAATATGTTTTGAACCTTACCTGAAAGTATTTCTGTACCATCTTCCGAACACTGGCTCTGAGAATCAAATTCCATTCTATGCTATTTATTTCAATTTACATGACAACTAGACTACTGCAGCTAGGATATGAGCTATATTTTTATCACAACAACATTCTTATCTTGGAATTTCTCAGTCCAAACAGATAAAACATACAAATTTAATCCATGTTGATCTGTTATGCACTTACTATTATTACTATGAAAGTAATGTAAGCATTTCCAAATGTCCAATATGTTGACAACACTTTCGATAAAACTGGGCTGGCTCCAATCACTATCAACTTCGCAAATATTTACCTTCAAAGATACATAAATATAAACATTACATCACAAATATTGCTTCGTTTGGCATTCGTTCATTCGACAACGTCAAAACATAACCCAATCGTCAAAACAAAATAAAATTGTCCTATATGACAGCTGACAGAAAAATGAGATGAGCTATTGATAAGGAACAAGACCAATTAATCGTGCCACGGTTTATCATCCGGACGTAGAATCGCGCCCTATTTCCGTCACTACTGTAATCTATAGAATTCTCATTTTTTAATTTCACCTAAGCAAATATGTCCACTATCGGTCAAACTGACCAATAAACAAAAGGTTGATTGGTCACATGACTATTACATGATTACAAAATCTATTAATTGGTCACCGCAATGACAAATGATAAGTTTTGTCACACCTTGCCTTGCAAGCTAAATCTATAAAAATAGAATATAACTTATGACTACACTAACAAATCGGTAGAAAATAGGGCGGGTTTAATACTTACACTCAAAGGCGTTTTGTTGTTGATTGGCTAATCACACGTCAATGATAGAACCCATCTTGCGTCATGCACAAAAGCACAAGTGGGAATTGTCTTATGTCAATGTCAGTGCGACTGCAAAAAAAGGTTGAAGCACAGAGTATTAAGCCACTCCCACACGATGTGGCAAATACCTTACAACCTTGGACACATGGCCATTCGCCACATCGTGTGGGTGTGGGAGAGCGCTGACAGATTGCATGTGTTCATCGAAAAATATTATTTACTTGTTTGCTGTGATTGCGGTGAAGTATTTTGATTTGAATACCTAGCTATTCATAACAATGTATGTTCCGTAACTAACTTATGAGAAGAATGAGTCAAATCAGTATACATACAAAGCAAAGGCTGCCATAACAACACTTTTTTCATATTGCTAATATTTTGTACGCTTCGTAGGTGAGTTATGGCTGGCCTAAGGATATGTATTTTAGTAAATTATAAATTATCAAGTTGTTTCATCATAATGTCCTGTTGCAATGCGAGGCTAGTTGTTCGCAGCGCTGTATACAACGTTGGAAGCATCGTGTGGGACTCGCGTTATACAGAGGCGACGCTCTGTCAAAAATCATGTTCTATCAACGCCAACTTGAGTCCTATGCGTTTGGTGGGATTCGTGTTGCTGCGACATTTAGGATATAGGGGTTATCAAAAACACTAAGTTTTATCAATACTTTTTATAAATAGCTTTTCAAGAAATAATAATAATTATCTCGCCAAAAAGGAATGTGGGTAAATTATAAACACAAATCAATTTCTTGATTATGTTGCTTGACATATGACATTCGTGACGTCTTGCTAATAACGCGTAACAACCCATAGGGAAAAATGAACCGGACGCTACTGAACATAAGCCGGAAATGTGGTAAGCAGTGTTGTGGACAGGAAGATCAAAGAGACCGACAGCAGGTGTCGCATCTGTATAATCTGTGGTTGACATTTGAAGCACAGACCACAGACAGTTTGAAGATGAATGTCATTAATGTACCAAGATTCATTTATTTATTTGCAAAATCAGATATTTTTTCTTTATAATGTAAAACTAATTGTGATATTTACGCTATTGTCGTGGTACACTTATAATTAGTATACTATTTAATTAATCTTTATATCGTCATTATTTTATTTTAAAAATGGCACAATGTAAACAAACTCCACAAGAATTTATAAAAAATGCATTTACGCCACAAATTGCTGTTATGTGCTCCCCTCTTGCAGATAAATGTTGCCAGAAAAATAACTTGGACTTTATCGAAATGTTACAACCCTACTCCACATTGAACAATGAAGGTACCTTCATGAAATACACTCTAATTTACTGTATTGATCTCCTTTTCTTTCAGTGCAATATAGAGACCCTGCAAAGATTACAGTGAGCTTAAGTAATCTAAAACTAACATTCCAGGATATAAACTGGCAGCCACCACAAACTCCTGTCGCTAGAAAACTTCTAAATGCTGCAGTTAGTGGAGCACCAGAAAGTCAAACAGAGACAATACATATTGGAAACTATTCCCTAACCATCCCTCAATCAACACCTTGGTATGAGGCGTGGAGGGAAACATTCTTAAATGTGCAATACCCCTCAGATCATGAGTTTACAAAACATTTTCTTGCTTGCATGTTGGTTGTTAGCTCAGATGATAATAATCCATTAGAGACATTCAGTCAGCTTATACACAGTCTCAATCAGGTGCAAAACTCAACACCAACAAAGTTACCAAAGTGGTTTAATGCAAACATACTCAAGTATTATGTTATTCTTCATGACAATATGGATGGAAATAGTGCAGCGTAAGGGATTTTCTTATATGCTTATTTAGTGAATGAAAGCTTTCAGAAAGCTTTTTAAATGATGTCTAGATCTAGATTAACCTTTGTTTTAGGGCATTGAAGGCCTTTGAATCAGTAAAATTATCGTATGGTATTCAAAACTGTTTTTTATTGAGAATAAATTCAAGATCACCAAAAACGCTCAATCTAGATTATGTACCTGACCCTTGGAGTCAGTTTGTTAACAATCAAGTGAATTTAAATGAATCAAATTGTATAAAATCATCTTTAGAAATTGGGCAAGAGGCAGAAGAAATAAAAACCAATACTTATCACCCTTTAAGTCCTGTTAGTGATGAAATGCCTGTGGTAAGTAGCTTTCCTTTGGAGTGGTGCATTTTGTTGACTGTCATAATTATATAATCTGCATTGGTCCAGCTATGCAAAAAATCCATTTTCATCACTCGTTAAACCCAATTTTAAATTTATATCAAATTCGATATCTACGCACACGACTTATTCGTAAAAGCTCTTCCACATCACAGCTCTTCCACATCATATTTGAAATGTTTTCTTGCGAATGTCTTGGAACTGAGACATTACCAAACTAAACTACTCTGACATTATTTTCATGATTTTCCCCCGGATATTCAATGGTGACCTTGATCATGACCTTCAAGGTCATTTGAAGGTCATTTTTCTTTTAATGAGACCCTATACAATTGACCGAGAAAATGGAGTAAAGAGAAAATTTTATGTTAAAATATGTTCTTGATGATTTTTGGAACTTGACCTTGGATTTGACCATCATAAACCCTAATTTCTTGACAATTCAGAACACTGTGTGATCCCCAGATAAACTGGCCTCACTGTTCTTTCAATATTGTTCCCTGGCTACAAAAATCAACTTGACCGTGGATGCTTAAGGTCAGATCCAAAGTCACTATTGGATATCTGGAGAAAAATCATGAAAATGTCTCTATAGTTTCGCTACTGAAAGCAGTAGTAATATCACCATTGACCATTAACTAAGTCCAACATGTAAGAATAGTGGAGGCCACATGTGAACGTAAATTTTCCGCTTTCTTCTTTTGCGGAAGTCGATAATGGGGGATCTATTCATGAAAATCAACTTGATCTAGAAAGTCATGGTCAAATCCAAGGTCACCATTGAATAGCTGAAGAAATTCAGTGAATAGGAGCTGGAATTCGAAAGGAAGTGGAATCTGAATGAAGTGGAATCAGAAGCAAGGGTGTATCCAGGGGGGATGGGGTCAGCAGCCTACTTTTCCGTATGTATGCACTTTTCAGCAAAAAATAAACGATTTTTTGCTGTAACTAATTAACTATGCAACGGACTGGACATACCCATCAGTTAGTATTTTAAAGGTGTTTTCATCCCTCATCCAATTCTTCTATAATGTATAACTTTGGGGTCTGATAAAAAAGTTTTACAAAATTATTTATTTCGAGATGTGGGGCCTTTGCATTCTTTCTAAAGAATATATAAATCCTTCTGTACAATTTCTTTTACAACAGGGTTCACATTTGGCTAGTTAGCCTGATCAAATAAGTTTTGTGACGATTCAAGGTAACATTGCAACAGCAGTTTCCCGATTTTTCAAATCAGATTCCACTCCACATATTTTCGTTGCACACGTCGTTTGGAGCTATATAAAAGTGACAGGATGAGTAGAATTTGAAAAAAGTGTTGCTTTCAAGTATATTGCAAGCAACTAAATTATTACATAAAAAAACATCTCGCGCAATTTTTGAATATTTCAAAAAAGTAATCCTAGTAGTGTTCCATATCCGTATGAATTGTCAAATCGTCATGAAAGACTATATAAATGAAATACAAATAGAAAGAAAAATATCAAGTTAGTTAAGTAGATATGATTTGTGAAACTTCCACCAGAAATTTTTTTGAGGGTGCCCCCTTACTGTCTTGAGCTGGATATGCCCTGGATCGAAAGGAGTCAAAAGTGTGAACGGATGGAAAGAATCTTATCGAATTAGCAGAAGGAACGATTTGGTTCAGCATTTTCTGCCTGAATCTTCCCTAAAGCCTCCAAGTTTGCGTAAAAAGTGGATTAATCTTCACATTCAACATCATTTAATTTTAGGGAGATTTCATGAATGAGGAAGAAAAAGCCATGAATTCTGTAAATGAAACAGTGCATGGAGCATGTCTATCGTCAGAAGATGTAGACCAATTAAAATTATTAGTGTATGAATTTAGTAGAAGTTGCTTACTACCATATGTAGAAAAGCAAATAGCTACTTTGAGTGATGTAATTTCAAATAAAAAAGGAATGAGTAAATCATTATTCAGTGCAACCAAAAGATGGTTCAGCCCCAATAAACCTGGAGCTAGTTCTGTGGCTGTAAATAACTTGATGTAAGTAATACTTCAACGTTAAAGAGCTCTGTTTAGGTACGTTTCCATTACAACAAATTTGCTCTGGATTATCTGCCAGAAATTTGACTGCAACCTGTTGCGGAACAAGAGCCTGGGACAAGAAATGCGCCAAATAATTGCGGCGCAGAAAATGTGGCGCGTGCATGTTGCGCGACATATGCCAGGCGCTCTGACAGTCTGCAACATGTTGCGGCACATGGCGTGTGTTCATTGAATCAAACATATTGAGCAACATGCGAGCTGCCATTTATTTCATTGGAAACATACCTTTATTGATATTATGATGTGTTTTCAGATATCCTATAGATTCAACAGAATTACAAATAAGGAAGCTAGGCGATTTATATTTTATGTTTGGCAATTACCTATCAGCATTCCAGGCGTATCATTTAGCAAAAAGGGATTACAATACTGATCAAGCTTGGCTGTATTATGCTGGAGCTCTAGAAATGGCAGCTCTGTCATCTTTTATGGCAAACGAACCTAATAGAAAATCTGCTGATTATATGGAAGAAAGTATTTTAACATATCTGAATACTTGCAAGTAGGTATCATATACATGGTGTTACAAAATGCTGCAAGGAAAATTGATAAACAGATTCAGCAAGATAATCTTTGACAGTTTCACCTCAGATTTCTCAAAGACAGATTAGACAAGAGCTGCTAAAACAATGTTATTTTCATAACTACCATACTTACCATAACCAAAAACAAATAAAAGCACTCTGGAAAAAAGTGTTACCCTTAAATTTTCTTGACACGATTTTGTAACATCCTATCACAGAACTGAAATTATATGCTATTACTGATTTTGGCATCAGTATGATCAAAATCAATTCTAGCATAGCAGTGTCTGTCTTTTCTAGAATGCCACAGTTTGCCACAAGAGCCACAATTCTCAGTTCAGAATGTCTTAAAGAACAAACTTTATTTGGAGAAGCAGCTTTCCAACTAATAAGAATGACCAGTGAAGAGTCTGACCTAAGGTCTGCATTGTTACTTGAACAAGCGGCGTACTGTTTTCTGGACTCGAAAATGGTACGAAAGTACGCATTTCATATGGTATTGGCAGGTCATAGATTCTCGAAAGCTGCACACCGAAAACACTCTTTGATGTGCTACAAACAGGCATACCAGATATACGAAAATACAGGCTGGAACCTTGCATCTGATCATATTCACTATACTATAGGAAGACTTGCGAATAATCTTCAACAATTCGATGAAGCTATAGATTATTTTTCTAAGTTGCTTGAAGGTGAGAGCAAGCAAAGTGCTCAACAACAGGCTATGTTCCTCAAGGAGTATCTGACAATATTAGGGGTAAGTCAGTTTTAGGGCCGAAGACAAGGTCGTTCCTTGAGACTTCTTCACTGTGTGGACGTTTTATTTTCCTTGTCACTTCGAACAACATAAATGGGTGGGAACTCGCGTTTCTGGAGGAAAGTAGTGAAGAGAGGAAGCATTGATTAACATATTGTGCAAGAAGATGCTCATCATGGCCCCGGGCCGCATACGAAAGGGAGCGCGAAACGCAGCAATTTTTTAAACAAAAACTCCTACTTCAAACTCCAAATTCACTCTGATAATCCATCCGTTGAGAAACGAAATTAATAACGCGAATTGCGCTTTTTATCGCTGGATAACACGAAATACCTGTTTTAAAAACCTGGATAAAAATCGCATGGTTTGTTGTGGGGTCTCAAACGCGCAGACAGCGTTTTCATACCCAATATTTCATTCAGGTTGTGACCTACGCAGTCTTTGAGATGCCTTCTGTCTCAGCTGTTTGCGCACCTTCAGTCTGTGGTCTTCCAATGCGAGATCGTGGATTTTTGTCACGTTACCCTCGTAGTAGCCGTAGCCGTTTTCGGGGCACCTGGGCGGGGCTCATCAAAAAACGTGGTACGACCAGGTTGAAACTCGTTAAACCAATTTTTGACGGTCGCCATCGAAGGAGAAGAGTCACTGTACACGACATCCAAACGCTATTTGATTTTGCTGAGCGATTTCCCTTCCAAATACAACAATCGAATCACCGACCGATAATGCTCTTTTTCCATTTTTCTAAAATCCGCGGACGCCCGATTCCGAGTCCGATTCGGCTGAAATTTTGACAGTAGACGTCTACGAGAATGTATTACACAAGGCCTCTTCAACTCAGGTGCCACCAAGGCACCGCCCGTAGCACAGTGCTGCGGTGCGACTCCGTGAAGGTGTTGTGGTAGCCGTAGCGCTCGGCGAATAGAAATAGCCCGGGAGCTGGTCACACTGAATCTACCTTCATTACGGATTCGACTAAATTTAGTAATAATATGTAGTTTTTAAGTAAACGAACATAGGTTTGAAGGAAACTTTAGGCTAATTTGGAAAAACTTGGTATGTCAAACTTATTTCCACCAGAAGTTCCTGTCATACCAACTGAAAGCTAGAGCAGGCAATGCAAATAGGTATAGATAAAAATAATACCCCTGTTTATATGCGTTATGCTTGCATTCAAAAGCTCATTTGAGTTTGTCAGTTTGACACCAGGCTACTAGATGTTTGAAAGTATATGTAAAATGAATATGAAAGGTCATGACCGTTGTTATATGTGTAGGTTATAGTAGAACCCTACCGTCACGTTGTATCCTCAAGTAGGTATCAACAGTTACTTTCAGGGGGATGCACCCCAAGCATGCCAAGCCCTTTTTGTTCATTTACTTAAAAACTACATATTATTATGGAGTTTACTTGAATCCGCGATAAGGTTAGATTTAATGTCGCCGGCTCCCAACCCCAAAGGAAAATGAGCGGAGTGACATTCGTGTTGACAGTTGAACTGGTGTGATCCAGTCAGCGCGCGGGTGATACAATGATGGTCATAATTTCGAAGTAAACACATTTATTCTCAAGATGATGTCTGACACCGTTTCGATTCAACAAGTTTTCCAATAATTGGTACAATGGTTTGAGCAGTGGAAATTCTGAGTATCGCCTCTAAGGACACATCAGACAAAGAAGACCTGTTTTTACTTTTGTTGAAATTCATTATAGAAAACATCTGCTCGCATAAGTACGTTGTACCGAACACCGAACACAATTTTAGGGAAGTCCTGCTGCTTAACACCTTGATAAAATGAAATTAAATTACTATTATAGTGGTACTATCTATCCTTAAGGATCGTATCGCATTGAAGCTTAATGAGCTCCGGTGCTGTTTCGAAACGCACTGTAAATGGCGTCGTGAAAATCTCAAGCTTGATTGCAAGATCATCAATCTCCTTGAATCTAGCACTGAATGCAACGTGCAAATTCTTTAACGACAGCTGGTACTCTGACAAATGATTATATGTTGACAAATTCAACGACCACCTTAAGGAAGGGAAATGGTCAAAATTGTTCCTCTCAAGCTGACTTATCAATAACAAAATTTGCATTTTGCGGGCTTTGATTCGGACATACAAGGTGTTACTCAACGTATTTCTCCCTTGTAAGGAAACGTTCAATTCGCTCAAAATCCAGTCATATCACTTAAGAAAGCAAGGTCAGCACGCCATTGTAACACAAAATCGGCTGAGGATACCCTTTCATATCCATAAACATATCAACGTCGTCAATTATGTCAAAAAATCTTTAGCACTTTTGCGCAGTTTAACCAGCGCGTAACACAGTAGAAGGGTATGTCACCGTAAGTTGCTTCCAGGTCTTTAAAAAATACTTTAAACTGCCGGTGGTTGAGACTTGCTTTCTGCAGAAATTGACACATTTCATTACTACATCCATAAGAGATTTGAAATTGTGGAAGGTTTTTGCACATAATTGTGCCTGATGTAAAATGCAGTGTACCGATGATATCGGAGGTAGCCCAGCGTCGCGTACTTTTCTTTTCATTCGCCCAGTAAAACCTTGTGCTTCCGATAACATTGCTGGCGCTCCATCAGTAGCAACACTACGCAAGTTTTTGAGCGATAGACCTATGTCGTTCATTGTGTCCTCCACAGCACCAAAAATATCTTCTCCGGTCGTTGTATCTTTGAGCGGGATAACATCTAGTAGTTCTTCGGTGATAGTAAAGTCTGTTTCGACATCTCTAACGAAAACAGCTAATTGTGCTGTGTCTGAAATGTCTTTATCAATAAAATAAACACAAATTCCTTGGATTCGAGACCATTAATAATAATCCACCACCAGCAAATTAATAATTACCTCTTCAGAACTTAGAAGGGGGCTGGCCTCAATTCATCAATCCGCACTCGTCTTGCATTGCCAGTAATGCCATCATAATCCGTAGCATGTTTGTTTACATAATGTCGGCGAATAGTCGATGACTTAACGTTAACTACGTTGTGACAAATTAAAAAATGTGCATTTCCATCAGTATTTCCAAAAAAATAGGCTTCTTCCCATGCAGGATTGAACGACATCGTTTAAAAAAATATGCAGATTGAGACCTGTCCACTTTGTCTTATCCTATTAAGAAATGGCCCGCGCCCGAGACAGTCCGCTAATATTTTTTTCTCTGTCGCGACGGCTGTGCGGTCTAGGTGGAGGGGGAACGGCACCTGTGCCGCTGCTTTCAGCACCGGAGCGCACCAGCACCGAGTGCTCGAGTTGGAGAGGCCTGTATTACACGATAGTAAATTTCGGACCGTCCTCGTATATCATTTTCTCATAGGACCAACAAGTAGTAATTCTCCCGTTTCAGATTCAAAACAATGCAACATTTGTCGAAGATTGCATAATACTAACCGGTGTGTTTTGATAACAGTTCTGGGTGGTTCTTTCACGAGTTATTTTTATTAATTGATATAATAATTGCATTGTATTCCTTTTTACCAGCTCATCACTTTTGGTTTATATTAATGATTGTATCTCAATTATGAGTCAGTCATTCAATCTCAGTCACAGCGAACACACACACTGTAATTCCGGTTCGGTCCATGTACACTATTGTTGGAACCAAATAAAGTTTTTTAAAAACGAAGTTTGAAGTTCCGACTACATAATTGGCGCAGCCCGCAGTAGCATTCCCAAAGGGATTTTCGCCGATTAGCCCTTGAGTCCGAACTTAATTGGGAATCAAGAACCTCCGTGACGAGCCGGTACGACTGAAGAAAGAAGAATTTGGACCACAAGTGCCCTTTGTCCTGTTGAAGTCGACGTCCACCTGAGGAACCTATACCAAGAACGGGATTAAGTACTGGACCTATCAGTAAGTGCTCATTGTATCCTTATTTTTTCATGAGTGACTCACCCCGACCTGTACATCCTTTCGAAGGTGATGGTGCAGATCAAATCGCTAATCGCATAGCAAGCTTAGAATTAGGAAGTAGAGAAATAAGACAAACAAACGAAACTATAGAAAAGATAATAATGACGAACCCCAGTAGAAATAGTGCCCCCCAGTTCGACATAAAATTACTCCAAATTCTCCCAGAATTTGTTGGGAATCCCTGTAGACTATATAGATATTTAGAAATAAACACAGATTTATTAAATAACTACATCATTTACATAACTATATAAATATTCATGAAACAGTTGATGCTATTAAAACTAGTAAAAAGGCACTGTATGATAGTCATGCATTGCATACACTTTTAGTAGGTTTAAAGGAGCCACAAAGTTCCATGATTCAGTCGATGAAACCTAAAAATTTGGCAGAAGCTCAAGCTTATATTTTAGAAGATAATAACATTAGATATTTACAAAAGGCTGGTGCACATTCAAATTTCAATAAGCCACCTCAGCCTGCCCTTCCATCCAAACCACATTTTCAAAATTTGTTTAAGCCTCAAATGCAGCCTAGGAATCAAGTTAGGCCTCAGCAAAATTTCAATTATCAGCCTCAATTCCCAAGAGGACCATTTCCGATCGAACCTTACAACAAATCCTGGTAAAAAAAGTAAAAATAGGAACACATACATTTTTACACTATGTATTTTGAGCCGATAATCAAGGAAGTAAATTCGCTAAGTACAGTATTTCAAGAAATCAAGGACCAAACAGAAAAGAATAAATATAATTTAGGATTCATTCCAGATACACATTTGGCAGATATGGAACAGCATGTAGTTTACTGGATGTCAAATTTGAAAAATAAAAAGTCCATATACCCATTCTGGAAAACGCAATATCGCCCAAAACAAGGCTTAATAAATGGTTTATGATCAATTATCAAAATGATTTCAGGGAACCTAGATGATGACGATGCTAAAAAATATGACCAGGCTATTGAACAATTACAGAAAAATCAGAATCAAGTAATTAAGACAGTTAATCAGCAAATTTCCTTGACCCACGACGTTCTCAAAAATAATAATAAGACTTATGATTCACAATCAAGATGTAATAGAACAAACTTTGGTAGATATGCCAAGGAACAATACATACTAATTTACTATTTTGGATACACTATTACAAATAAAGTTCAATTTAGATACACTGCTCTCTATAACTAGTAATTTGGAAAATGCCATCGCATTTGCCAAAATTGGGTCATTGCACCACAGTATTATTTAGATAGATGAATTAAAGTCAATATTTCAAATATTAGTCAAAAATCATAATAAAGCTCAGTTGGTGTATTCAGACATCAAAGATATTTATAAGCTTTATGGCATAATTTCAGTAGAAGCATATTTTTCGCAAAATCGATTAGTTTTTGCCTTACATATTCCACTTTTGCACGTAGGCAAATTTAAGCATTATCATCTTTATTCCATTCCTACTGTTAACCAAACTACCATTATTCCCAAAAATTCCTATTTCACAATGAGTACCAAAATGTACCAATAGATGCTGAACCATATCAAATGATAGAAGATATTTTTATCTGCCACGAAAACAAATTGGTCCATGTAGCAGAAGAAGAAGACGATTGTCTATTTGCTATTTTACAAGTAAACAAAAATCAGCCAAATTGTAACAAAATTCCCGTAACTCTTAAAATGGCCTTAATTGAAGAAGTTTCAGAATCCAAATACATTGCTATCTTCCCGAAACAGTGAAGCTCCCCTACAAATGGAGTCTACCCCTGTATGCAATTATGTTAATTGGAATTGCATGCATTTTCGTGAAAAAAGTATTACCAGAAAAGAAAAGGATCAAGAAGAAGCCAGCATTTAGAAGAAATCGAAATTCAACCCCAGAGGCGCGAAGTTTTGTTTGTGCCCTCCAAAACTTCATCTTAAGGGTGGAGGAGTTATGTTGCTGTCATTTAACACTTTATTAATTGATATAATAATTGCATTGTATTCATTTTTACGAGCTCATCACTTTTGGTTTATATTATCGATTGTATCTTACTTATGAGTCATTCAATCTCAGTCACAGCGAACACACACTCTGTATTTCCGGTTCGGTCCATGTACACATGAAATTTCAAATACGACGGTAACTTAGCAAATGAACGTTTCACAAAAAAACATATTTCCTCTTTTACACCTACTATTCATAGATGTACAAACAGGCCCAATATGAACAAATTTTAAAACGTCGCTTTTCGTGGAATTTCCTATATGTCAAGACTGGCAAATAAGGCGTTCTCGCAATAAGGAATTGTTAAGTATACAAATTCTATACATTTGGTCCCAGCAAGTAATGTTTTTTTTCTTACAGAACAAATTGAAGTCGACGAATGAAGAGAATACGCTTCCCATTTTACCGGTACCTATACTACATCTCAATTCTTTAAAAGTACTTGTTGGACCTACGAGACCACTTTCAACTCCAGGCAAAGTTCACGCATTAGGAATAAATTTTAATAGTATAGATGACACAGCAACAGAGAGTAAATGGCAAAAATTAGAAGAAATGCTCATTCAGGAAGCCCAAGACTCACTTCCGATAGTATTCAAACCAAGTATAACACTGTACACAGTCAAAAAACTAGACAAAAACAAACCTATAGCAATAGTAAATGAGACTATCCAAATTATGTTTAAATTATCGAATTCGTTGCAAACCTTATTGCATCTAAAAGATACATACCTCTTGTGGAGCTTTTCTAACAAAGAGGAAACTATATCAAATGAAACACAAGACGAAAGTTTAAACAGTTTCGTGAAAACCTACATGACAAAAACATACATGATCGATGGTAATTCGTATCAGCATGTAATACTTACTGCAATCCCTTTGCAAACAGGTACTATAACGATTAAGGGGGTTTGCTATACATTGACAGGATCAAGTGGTACAAACGAAAGTAGTTCCATAAAAGGGAAGCAAGTTATAGAAATACCACCTAGCAAAAGTGAGAAAGTTCTTGTTAATGGGGAAGTTGCTAGTAAAGGTTTGGAAATTACTGTTGTACCTCCTGCACCATGTTTACAAGTAAGAAAAATTTGATATACAAATTGACAATTCTTTTTTGATACTGAATTAAATTTTGTAATCTCCCTCGAAGGGTCCTAAGAACTAATTAGCTAGGTGTCAACTTACAGGTTTTACGAATGTCTTCTATTTTTATAATGTTATAAATCACACTATTCGCGAGTTATTTTTCCAATTAGTAAAACCTATAGGTACTTGTGGCATTATTTTTTTGTGCCTACGAGTTAACATGGTGTTCTGGGTATTAATTTGTCGTATATTTCAGGTGACGTTTTCCGAAATAAACCTTGACTTTTTATCAGACGAAGTCCAAAAAGTGACGATAGATTTCCAAAATACCAGCTCAGTACCTTTAAACAATATTTATATGGCCACGTCTGTACCTCGACTACTCTGTAACTGTGAGATTAAAGAAACGCCAGTAAATTATGAGAGTATAAATACGCCAGCTTTGAAAGAAAAAATTATGAGAAAGAATCATTTAATGCGTGTACCTTTGCCAGACGGTGTTCTGGAACCTGGGCAGCTCTGCACCTTCAATGTTTGGATTAAGGCTCCAAACACCAAAGGCACCACCGATATAGATTTGCTGATCTATTATGAAAACTGCAATAAAAAGGGCAATCCAAAGTAAGTAACAAATAATATGTCGAATCTGAAGTTTTATACATTTCTTAAACCCGGACGCGAATTGGAGAGGTATTATGTTTGACATGTGTATGTGTCTATCTGTCTGGTTTGGTCTGGCTTCGTTTCCCCATAACGGATAAACGCATAACTCTTCTTAGGTTAGGTAATATATATATATAACAAAAATAGGAAAATTTACTCTTTATATATATATATATATGTCCCACAACTTATCCGACAAATTTTAACGACATATGCACTGTTACGAAAGAAGTTGATTTCTCAAAAAACATGTAATAAAAGTCCTACAGAAATCCAGATAATAACACTTCTGGGACCTGTTGGGATAACTGCCTTGTGCTTATTCCCGGATTTTCTTCCGCAATATTCAAAATTTGGTCTTCCGCATTTAAAACGCGACCCCCATCCACTCCACGTCTGGGGCCCAAATCTCCACTAGCACGTACACGTAAAACAATTGAACTAAATATTTCGTGATGTGGTATGTGCCTATTCGGAAATCGGTGTGCATACAAACGAGAAGTCGCTCGCGAATTTTGTCCTGCTTCTCCGTACGCTAAAACAATGTCCACTAACTCCTCATTAGTGTACACATGTGCCATTTTTATTAATAAATAACTAGAAACATTAACTCAAAATACTTTCTTATCTAACTTCACAAAAATCGACCGTTCTTCATTCAGATTACCCACAATACAGATTAAACCTTATTCACACGTTCTTATCCGTATGAAAAAACAAAAAATTCCTGGTATTTTGTTTTCGTCAGTTGTTTGGTACAACATTTGCTACAATAAATTATTAATGCGTGTGCTAATATCACGAATTTCTGTAGGACTTCATTACATTTTTTTTTGAGAAATCAACTTCTTTTGTAACAGTGCATATGTGGTTAAAATTTGTCGGATAAGTTGTGAACCACCCTGTATCTAGTAGTATTTGGAACTTATCTTTTATCTCTCTGTGCTTAAACGAAGTGTTAAGAACACTACAATGTAATTCTTTAATCAATATCTGTAACAAGGGTTTTAACGGTTGATTAAATAAAAATCTAAAACAACTTTTGTAACGCCAAGTTTTAAAAAATACATGTTTTTTCAGGTATAGATTGATACGTCATAGCTGGACTTTATCTCTTCAAGAGTCTTTAGCGGTAGATGTTTCAACTCAAGCTAGCTACAATTCAAAGACGGTGGAAGAGCTTGCTTTAGCTATGAAGATAACAAATTTGAACAAGCCCCATAACTCTTTATCAACAGAGGTGATGCTTTTGAACGTGGGGCTACTCAGCAAAAACTGGACTTTAACGAAAGATATCGTTACCCCGAAATACATAAACCTTCTCTCTCAGGAGTCCGCACATATTCTACTTAAAGCTAAAAGGGTCGTGAGGTCAACCAGCGAATATTCCAACATACCTCTCAGTACTGACAAAAAAAGTATACAGAGCCTAATGAATACTTATCTAGCATTTGCCAGGAAGGTAGAGAAGCCTCACATAACGATGTTCGATGATTTGGATTCATTCAGTTTCAAAGAAAATAAAGATGGAGTATTAATTTTGCAGTGGCAAGCAATAGTGAACGAAGCTACTAAGAAAAGAGTAGTGAATGGTCAATGTCATATACCGATTGAAGTAACTAGGAAAGAAGAGGATGTCATACAGATGGAAAGGATACTTTCAGATACAGTCATAGATATCAATAACAAAGCTATATCAGAAGATGACACCAACCAAAATGCTCAAAAACAAGTCAGTTTTAATGTGGCCCATCCTGCTATGGTCAAGCACAATTTTACGAAAGATAAACTTTGCATTGTGCCCGTGAAATTGTTGCTCCACAGCATAACAGACAACAATGTTTTGTCTGTTGCTATAAACACAACAGATCCAAGGTAAGTAGGGTGTCTGAAAAGTTCCGGAACCCCACGATAATTTGTGAACTAATAATGGCATGAATAAACTAAGCGCGCGATTGATACGAGTTTCACCTGGCTATCCAATGTTGACCTTGGATTTGATCATGACCATGACATTCAATGTCATTTGGAGACCAAGTCGATTTTTTCAAGTGGAACCTCCATTTTTGACCCCGTAAATGGTAAAAGCAGAAAATTTTACGTTCAAATATGGTTTTCCCGATTTTTGAATTTTGACCTTAGGAGGTCATGGTCGAAGTTAAACCGAAGTACGGTAATATAACTTGAAAGCCTGTAGTCGTATAGGGAAACTACCAAGCCATTATTCATGATCTTTCCCCGGATAATCAATGGTGACCTTGCCGCTGACCTTCAAGGTATTTTGAGAGGCTTTTTTGATGGGATACTATACTTGACCATCAAGGTCAGACACAAGTTTAGCTTAATTTCTTGATAATTCAGAAAACTGTGTAATCACCACATTCACAGACTTCAGTGTTCTTTCAGGATTGTTTCCTGGCAACTTGACCTTCACATGAGTTTTAAGATCTATCACCGTACCCGGGTTTGACCTTGAACATGACATCCTAAGGTCAAAATTTAAAAATCGTTAAGACCATATTTGAACGTAAAACTTTTCTCATTTATAGGCGCAAAAATGGGGGTTCCATTTAAAAAATAGACTAAACCTTCAAATGACCTTGAAGGTCATGGTTAAATCTAAGGTCCCCATTGAATAGCTGGGGGAAATCTCCTATCAATCGCAGGCTTAGTTTTTTCATGCCATTCACAAATTACCGTGGGGTTCCGGAACTTTTCAGACACCCTGTATAATGTGAGATTGTCTATGCTACACCTTGTTTTTGAATCCGGATTTCTTATCTTTTTGCTCCATATTGTCATGCAATGCTTGCGATCTTGTCGTATACTTAGATAATTTGAGGCGCTGAATTCGAATACCACCGTAAAAAATCTAGTGGAGCCAAAAGATAGAAGCCATGGTGTGCCATAGCGGCAAATTGACGACGGATTCGGAACTCACACACCTGATTTACCCAGGAAACTAGTTGTCCAGATCTCAGATGTAATTGGCAGGGTTATTATGTAAAAAACCTATATAATGTAAAAATAATGTCAACCTGCACAGTTGATAGCTTGTTCCCAGTGATATTTGCTATGTGAGAAAAGTATTACTGAATATACTGCCCATGAAGTATATTTATTAACTGTACAAGACGGGTTATTTATGTTGTCCTTTCTGAAGAGGGGTTATGTTCAAAGTTATAAATTACGATTTTCCACATTTTTTGCTTTTTCAAAAACTTTGAGTAGCATTGCGGGAAATCAGCACCACGCCCGCGTTGTATGTAATTAAGCCAGATCGTGGAAAAATTAGGAATGACGCATCGCACACAAAATATTTTCGCATGTAAAAAAATTATGTAATATATAATAACCTTTTCACGTTTCATAAATATTCCTGTCTGTAGCATATGTTCTCACCTGTTCCTTGTAATATACTTCACCAACCAGGGATTTTCTTTTCTGACCTCTCCCATTTTTGAAATTCAGCAAGTTTGCGTATGTAATGTAATTTCCAGGTTGAATAAGAAAAAGTGGATGCGTAATTTCTAGTTTTGCATACATCTCAAGTAAGTGTATTTGAAACAAGAAACCAACGGAATTGTAAGACAGATTATTATCACTCAAATACTAATATGCACCTATGCACGGCTGTTGCCTTTCAGCTATAATATATAACTTACAGCGTAGACCTCCAATAATGCCATCTCATCAGAGCCAAATATTGGTAGCTGAAGAGTCATAACGTTTAGGCAACGGGTACAGCTACAGAACGAGTGCACATCAACTGAACAACAGCTAGTTCTAAGTTGACATCTTGTAGAAAAACCTATGTGTCAATAAAACCGACATAGTTTCACTTTTCAAGATATGTAATATCCCTGCCAGTTTCGGAAAATTTTCTCTTTGAAAATCTCACAGAACTTTGCGGCCAAAATTATGTTTGACCTCTTTACTATATTTCTGGTTATATACCTCTGAAACACCCGAAATAAGTTATTCTTATTTTTTTCCCAGCAAAAAACCAGCTACAATCAACAAATCAAACCTCTCTTCACCATGTGCTTCCAGTACATTTTCGTGGTTAGGAAATGGCAAGGTGTTAAAAGTATTACACCCTCTTATGACAGATACTGTCAATTTGGCTGTCGTGTTAACCAGGCCAGGAACGTTTGATTTAGGTGCTCATATACAAGTTTTATGTAGAAAATATGACCAGTCAGAGCCTTACATTCTTCAATCATGTCAAATACACTCGTCACTTATTGTCGTGGATCATAGTTAATTTATTGGTACTACTTTATAACCGTTTTAAACTTTTTTTTGTTTATATATATATGTTATACTGATTTAGGTATTGTTACATATTGTATATTATATTATTGATTATAATAAATTATTGTTTTTATTACGGATATGATTTGATTTGTTAAAAATTCTAATTTAAGCACAGGAAGCAATATTTAATCTTTTGACAATTAAAACAAAATTTTGGAGTAATGCCATAGCTCCTAAAGCCGAAATATTGTCTACAGAGCTCCTCTGCATTTTGCTCACCAGGGCAATAACAACTCGTCTACTTTAATATGTGTTGCAGAAGTTTCTTAACGACTGAGAAAAACTGTACTTCATCCTCGGACGTTTGAAAATGTCACTTACTTTGAGAGAAATACGTATGGATAGTATATTAAATAAACGGCTTTACTGCTTACAAAGTGCCTTAAGTCGAAAATCTTTAGAATAGGACTAGTCCATATAGCCAAATCATATTAGACGGAAATACCCCTGGTTTACGAAACAATTGTTTTATTGCTGCAAGTTGTTCAAGGGGGTATTCAAAACATGGACGCATAAAATGGGTACACCAATTTTTATGGGAAAACTTTTTATTCGACAACAAACAATGAGAAAACGTGTTTTTTGGGATTCAATCGAAAGTGTTGGCAGGAATGCAAAAACTCTATATAAGATTTTTAGGTATTTATGAGACCACCCGGAAAAAGATACGACTAATAGCAAAAAAGTTATGTCCGAAAACCGATGCAATCTTCAAGTTTTGGCACTTGCCGGTAATGCGACGGTGGTTTCTCGCAGATACTTGAAATTCTTCAAATTCGTAGGATTCATACTTATTAATAACCACAACAAAATTGGAGTAGATAATTGTTTCTCCAAAAACACCTGTTTTCCGGCCACCACTACTAGTTTATTGAGCAAGGGGGGGGGGGTTAGTTCAAAAGGCATTTGATAGCAACATACACTACCGACATGAATCGAAAACCATTCCGGTAGATAAATGTTATTTTTATGCAAAAAAGGATGAGTTACGTTTACATACATTTAGTATTTTGTGAGTAATTCGCAACAAAAGATGATAGACACATCCGCTTTATTTTTCGAATATCGTAGTGCATTTGTTCAATTATTCACAAATACGAAATGTTTGAATTTGTTTAGAAGAAAAAAACGTAACCTTCGTTTTTCGCATAAAAATAACATTCATCTTTCGGAATTGTGATTCATATCGGCAAGGTAAACACGTGTATTTTGCTATTAAATGCTCTTTGAAACGAACCCTGTATATCGCTCAATAAACTAGTAGTGATGGCAAGAAAACAGGTGTTTTTGGGATAAACAACTGGGAATTCTTAAAAACTGCTTAACCAATTTACTCCAATTTTGTTCTTATTAAGAAGCATTTATCCTAAGGTTTTGAAGTAGTTGCGTGAAATTATCGTCGCATTACCAACAAGTGCCAAAACTTGCGTTTTGCTTCGTTTTTCGGCCATAACATTTTTGCTATAAGTCTGATCTTTTTAGATGTGGTTTCATTTTGTAGGTCTCATAGAAATCTAAAAATCATATTTGAAGAGTTTTTTCATTCCTGTCAACACTTCCGATTTAATCCCAAAAAACAAGTTTTCTCATTCTTTGTTGTCAAATAAAAGTTTTCCCACAAAAATTGGTGTACCAATTTTATGCGTCCATGTTTTAAATACCCCCTTGAACAACTTGCACTAATAAAACCAGGCTTTATAATTATTTCGGGGAAATTCGCTAATATGATTAGACCAATATCCTTCATCGTTTATTCAAACCTACCTTGAAAATCGGTTAAAAAAAAATAGTCCAAATCAACAGTACTCTACCACACAAAAAAATTGTTCTGGTAACCACAGGGATCTGTCTTAGGACCCCTGCTATTTTCACTATATACCTCAGATTTAGAAACAGAGATTGCAATGCTTCCTCTCCAGTTGGCGAAATATAATCCGGAATCGACAAAGTTTTTTTAAATTTTTGATAATACCAGTATGAACAAAAAACAAGAGCAATTGTTTATAATATATTTTATTACTATATGTACATGTTATGTGCTTACTAAGTTACAACTCAAAAAGCACTAACAAAATGATAAAATTTTACACAAATAATTACAAATAAATTAGAAATCATCTAACAAATTACTGATCATTAATGACTATTTCAATAAATGAAGTTGAAAACAGAAAGCAATATAAAAACATAGAAAAATAAATATGAATACCCACCTTTATGGAATGAACATTTTTAATGACCAGTAATCCGTGGTCAAAATACGAAATAATTTATGACTCGAAAGTATTTTTTTTACAAACATTTAATGTAGATATTTTCACTAAACCGCTGAACTGTTTCATTTCGATAAACTATTCAACAATTCTTTTTACACAAAATTCTATTCAATACAGAGGTGGACAAATATTCAGTATTAAAGCAAAATGTAATATCGACACGTCATTCCTAGATTCATATTTTGTTTTTAATGAAAAATAATTTCGATTTTCTATAAAACACTTTTAAAAGCTGTCCTAGTTATGATACATAGCTGTCGAATAAATTTCAAATGATCTAACAACCTACAGTCTTTCGAAATAAAAATTGAACATGACATGTAATATTGTACAACTACTTCCACGTGGTAGATATGTTTGTCACCAATAAGCTCAGACAAGGAATTTAAAGGAAATATTGTAGATAAATATGAACGTGTTTTTTTAATCAAGCTATTAGTAGTGATAGTGATTGACCCATTTTGCGATTTTTCAACTATTGCAGGTTGTCTGAGCATACTGATGAACACATAGTGATACAATATAGTACACAAGAGTACAAGTTTCATTTCGATCCATGGTAAATAAGAATGCCTGTCAAAAATTCCCGGAGCTTTAAAAAAACTTCTACTCAAATTTAAAATTTTTGGTTCAATTTACGAAAATACAGTCTAATTTCTAAAGTAGATTGTCTTACAAATTGTTATTCCTATTATTATGGCCAGGAATATACAAAATATACAGTCGGCTGTGCCAACAAAAAATCACATCTACATACTCATGAAAATGACTATAATTGAAGAGGTTTTCAAGTACACTGATTTGATAGTTCAACATCAATTTCTGGAAGTTCTATCGAAAAGTATTTGCAGAAATGTAAGAATCGATATAACCTTCAGAAAAATACAAATATTACAGCTCGCTAATGATACACGTTGATTTGGTTGAATGAAAAAAATTGCGGCTCTCTTCCTTTTCGGTACCACAGTATACGAGAGAGGTCCGATAAGTAGTTAGCCTCACCGTCCGATGGCGCTACTATCGCATTTGAAATTTACTATCGTATAGTACATTCTTGTAGACGGCTACTATCAAAATTTCAGCCGAATCGGACTCGTAATTTTGTCAAAGACTGTTTGGATGCTGAGTAAAAATTGGTTTAACGAGTTTCAACGTGGTCACACGTCGGTGTTTGAAGAGTCACGCCCAGGTGCCCCGAGAACGGCTACCACGGAGGATAACGTGACAAAAATCCACGATCTTGTATTGGCAGACCGAGGATTGAAGGTGCGCGAGATAGCTGAGACTGTAGGCATCTCAAAGACCGCATTGGTCATAACATGCATTGAACTATTGGGCATGAGAAAGCTGAGAAATTTTTAGTTTTTCTTTTGTAGGCTAAGTATTTATCGGACCGCCCTCATATACTGCGTTTCAAAAAGGTCCCCTCTCCCTACATACAATGTGAACGGGTCAAGTTAGCAAGCTGAAATTCTGAGTGATTTCAAGTTCTAGGATTATGAAGCACATGAGTTGCAAGATGAGTATCTCATGCCGCCTCATTTCAGCCACAATCTTCAAATTTTCAATTGCCACTTTTACGATAAAATATTCATGCAACAATTGTATCGGCCCGAATTTCACCTTGTTGAACCATCCCAAAAATAAGCAAGAGGAAGTTGGGTAGGGAAGCACGGTTTTTAAGTAGTACCCTAAGGAGTCACAGCGTCCCAAAATGTGGACAGCGGTATTTTCCTCGTCACCACATTGACAACCCCATGATGAGGAGTTGATTCCTTAATAGAAACAGACAAACGGCTCGTTTCTGGTAGTCCCTTGCTTGCTGGAGATATAACTCTGTTTCGGAGAGCTTCAATTTTGATTCACAGATGATGCCTTTTTGCTTTCTTTCATCCTAAAACCAACCCTTCGGGCTCTGTTACGCACTATCAGTAACGAGCTTAGAAGATTTATTGAACTTGTATTTTAAGTACAATAGTAACACCATAAAACATACATTATATGACGAATTTTTTTCTGAGATCCTTTATAGATTTTATTTTACGGGATAAAACAGTACATGAGGATTATCACGTAACATTGGCAACCATATTTGGACTGTAAGAAATTAAAACTGTGAAAAATATTTTCGATATCTAGTATCGAGCTATAACCTATGTAAAAAGTGGCTATATTTACTTCATCTGAAGTAAAGAAATACATGGTTGTAGCTCTAAACTCCTTGACCAATTCTACTTTTTTTTAGTAATTCTTTCTGATTCAAAATATGAGTGAGAAATAGCCCAAAGCTATCCAGGCTCAAATCGCCTTACCAACTGGTTTAAGGAAGAAATCTGCTGAGCTTGTCATCCCTTAGCTTAGAAATGTAGCTTTTTTGGACTTTTTCTGAAATCAGTTCTTGGATAGGCCTCATGTATTCATTTGTAGCAGTATGAAAACTCCCTCCAATCCATTCGGAATTTTTGTCAGGACAACAAATAAGACACATTTCATTCACAAAAATAGTTTTACAAAATAGTCGATTATAAAATTATCACTTTCCTTCTTCATTCACGCTGAGCTTTACTAAGTTGTATCAATTTAAATATGACCTTAAAAAGTTTGATCATGTAATAATCACAGATATTCACTTGCAATGGCAGGTTCCTAACTTTCACTATAAGGGGGAAGTACTAAAGTTCGGGACACGTAGGTACTATCGTTGGGTGGTTCCAGGTGGCACACGACTGTCTCCCCGTCCAAAACTGCTGCTAAGGAGCGCACTGTAGCGTCAGATCCCATGCCTGGCGACCTGTATGGCATTGCACGTCGTCGATAAGAGTCCATGGACGCATTCATGTCTTTAGCGTAATGTTTTCCACTCATGGTGTCTAGAAAACTCTTGTTGGTACCAGGGCTGTACGGTATCAGAGGTCTGTGGTCTCCGTACGACCTGGAAAAATTGTCGTGTGAATTTTACAGGAACATTTAAAACAGCAGCAGTATTCCAAGATAATATTTCAAAGAATAATTTTTTGATAGTTCGCAATCATTTCTAGATTCATATACTGAGTGATAAAAAAAGGTAAGGACCTACGTATGTTTATTAGAATTCAAGAAATTGAATGAAAGACGTGACCCACAATTTGACAGAGAACGTCACGTTCAGCACACCGTGGGAGTTATGGTATGGGGTGCTATTGCTTATGGTGGCAGATCAGCACTAGTTTTCATCAGAGACAATATGACAGCCCGACGCTATATTCAGGAAGTAGTGGAGCCTCATCTTATTCCATACTGAAACACCATCCAAAACCAGATTTTTCAGCATGACAACGTCAGACCGCATGTTGCCAGAGCATCGTTAGCCTTCATGGTTCAACATCGCATCAACCTTGGCCACCACGATCGCCTGACCTATCTCCAATTGAACATGTCTGGGACATGATAGGTCACGGGCTCTTGAATTTGCTACACCCTCCACAGACTCTAGCAGGATATTGACCACCTTATCAGCACGATGTCCAGGCGTGTCAATGAGTGTATAAGAAATCGTGGATTCTCAACACATTATTGAACTAGCTTCTACAGTCAGTTGACGAATCAAGCTGAAAATTTAATCATTTTACTAGTAAGGGACACTGTACGTGTATGCCAAAAATTATTAAAATCAGATACACATACGTAGGTGCTTAAATTTGTACATCATCAGCATATAGAAATTTAATAAACCAGATGTATAAAATGTAAATAGCAACGGACCTAATACACTTCCTTGCAGAACAGCAGAAATTACATTTCGTAATGTGGATATTTTGTCAAGGCATTACCAGACAAAGCATAATGTAACGTCGTACATATTTCATGGTTGACCCTGACAGCGTCTCGTGGAAAGTGCAGAATCAATCTTCTTGACGCCAATTTTTGCAGTACTATTGCCATTCTTACCTGCTAGATTGTCTACTCATATCGCTCTGCCTTCGTCCATCCTCATCGCTCATATCAGACACCTGTATCTCGTTCCTATCTATCTCTTCATATACAGGATCATCTTCAGGTACAAATCCCCTGGGTGTTTGTGCGTCGTATATCTCGGTGTACGTGTGATGCCCCCAGTGGGTTGGTATCAGATTGCCGTTTTTTTTCCTGTGACCATGCAAAGTTTGAGGCAAGGCGAGGTGTTTAGGTTGAACTGACGTGTCTTGCCGGGGGTTGAAGTCGAAATCCTGAACAACGCCCTGTATCATCTGGCGCGGATCTTTGGTATTACAGGGTATATGCGGATTCAGGTCAGCTACCACTGTGTGAGAACGAGGCGAGTCTTCCTGTTCCGAGCCTCCGTGTCCCGAGTCTCGACTACATGACTTAAAAGAAATGTTCTGGAAATGACAAATATTTCGAGTTAGCCAGGGGAGAGGAGTTCATTTCTTATGATCTCTAAACGCAGTGGACTAGTTTACTGTAATTCCTGCTCTGAATTGGTGAAGAATTCACCAGATTTGGGCTGTCAATAAAATGATCCACTGTTTCTAGAAGTCGGTCATCGATACGTTAAAGTAACATAAAAAAATCGAAGGAATTTGACCATAAAAGAAGTCAAGAAAAAAGTTCATGTAAATATAGGCTTGGAAATTCTTCGTAGTATGAGGTGTTTAAACTGGTCCAATAGGTCACCTTAAATTTTTCGAAAACACATTGAGATATTGAACTGCCTTGGTATAAGCAAATGTATTATGAAACGTCACATTTGACAGTAAATTGAAATAAAATATTACGATACTGCATTTTTGCAAATGGAGCCGTAATTTTTAGATATTTATTTTTTCGTGTCAATTTTACTCTCATTCATGTTCATGTTTTTATTTCTTGTAATAATGTTTTTTATTCATATTTTTAATGCATGTTGAACCTTTATACACAAGATTATCTAGAACTTGCTGTTTATTATTGGATGTTCCTGTGATTCTGTGTAAACCTGTTGGAATACAGATTATTATTATTATTATTAACGTGCAAAATGGTTTTAGTTCGTCCTGACAAGTCTCTATGTGTAGCGAAAAACACTACACCTCTGATTTCTCAAAATTGGAGTTTTTCATGGAAAAAAAATATTTTATCAGTCTATCGATATTGAAGTATAGTAATCGAGCTAGTACTTTTAATAGCAAGCACAACAAAATACTCCGCGAAATACTTTTCAAGTAGAACCAACCTAGCTTTGAGAAAACAGTGTTTTGTAAAAACCACTGGCGAAGAATTAAACAAAGTTTAAACACACTGTATCATGAAAACACGGAATGTTTATACGAGTTCTTCTACATGCATTATTTCACCTTATATTCATAGTCTTATAAAAATGCTCATGAAATAGTTTCGCTTTTAAAGATGTCAAATTCCTTCTAGCAAGATTATAAAATATCTTTTAATATATACATAAAAATAGGAAAATCAAATAAAAGAAAATACATTATTAGAAAGCAAACTATGTGTGCAAATTAATCAGTTACTGTCAGCTATGTACATGCACCACAAAATGATTACAGCCAAATAAATTTTTGGGAACATTTTTGTATATATCTAAAGTTTCTAGTTTTAGAGAAACTGTATCTCTCAAAAATTGTTTATTTTATTGATTTCAAATAAAGGCTAAATGGCTTTCCAAAAAAATCGCTACAGGCATGACTATACATGGTATTTCGAAAACAGGGGGTAAGAATTCAAAGTCAATATTCTTTGTTCTTTCTAAAAATATTGTACCTTTTTATGATTTTCGTAAAGCCGCCTCGAAAATACAAAACTATCAAAAAGTAAGGGAAGAACAATTTTGATACGAGCGAGAAGCTTAACTTATGATTTTTGCTAGTTCTGCATCTTCAAAACCAAGCGATCTTGCGAAAATTGTCAAAGGATAACATAAAATTGGGTTTGAATACCTAGTTCAAATAACCCTCCAATGAATTTTTGCCCTGTATTGTGGTCTTGTGATCACTTTGTGAGTGCCAGGCAAGCGAAAACAAGGTGCATAGTTTGCAAAGAAAAAGAATAAGCGAGAAATAGTGTGCATCTACGAACCTTCCAATGCAAAGATTTTTGCAAGGGACCCCAAGTGGACACCGATTTAGGTATATTAGGGTTGTTAATAGCATGTTTAGATAAGTTGCGGATGTAAGGTAGCGTGGAGGTATTGGTATTAGGTTCCGCGTCAGGAGAGGGATTTGTAACAGCTGTTCGGGCCGGGTGACACAGCGTAGCAGCCATGTTGGCCGAAGTAGACGTGGCCACAGGGCGATTCACGCTGGTACAACTCTGGGAGTTCCAACTTCGCTGTAACTGGAACAAAATTCATACCTTCACCAACCTATTGAGTCCTTGCACATGCCTACTGTGTTTCACGAGGTCGGTGATAGTCGAAAATGGAAAAATACATCACCTTAACATCAAAACCGATACCTATATGGGACGAGGTAAATTAAGTGATGAGACCGGTAACGTAGCGTTCGATCCGGCAACACTGGAGGCGCCGGGGTTGGAGCGTAGACAGGGGAACATGTGACCCACCTTCAGAACAAGTTCCAATTCGCTCGATTCATTTGGTTGTTCGTAGCGATTTTTTTTTCTGTGAAACAGTTTTTCCTATTGTGTTCTAAAAATAAGTGACATCGATTTCGAGCAATGGTGATGCGATCAGATTTTGCTTCAGACTTGGGCACAGTGGAACGGAAACTCTTACTAAACGTCAGCAGGCCTACGGAGATAGTGTTTGGCCTAGAGCCCAGGTTTTTTGGAACAGAACAGCAATGTCAATAAACGAGTTTTTGGCCAGTAAAAACATTCATGTGGCTCCTCGGCCTCCTTATTCGCCTGACTTAGGTCCGTGTGACTTTTTTCTCTTCCCGAAGTTGGAGAATTACCTCAAGAGAACTTAGTTTGGGACAAACGGCTGTAATCGACCAGTATCGGAGTTCGAGCACTGCTGTGAGGAGTGGAAGAACCGTTTCTCTGTGTGGCTTCAGAAGGAAGTTATTTTGAAGGGTGACAATATAAAATTGTAATTATATTTGGATAAAAAAAAAATTAAAAAACCAGTCCCATCACTTAATTTACAGACCTCGTACGTCAGACTAACATCAAAACAGATAGCTCTATGGTAAAAAACATTTTTAACCCTCCACGTAAAAACGAGGAGTAACATAAGATTAGCATATGTGTCTCTGTGTATGTGCGTCTGTCTGTGACATCGTAGCTAACCAACGGATACACCGCTATGAGAATTTTTTTAATGAAAAATCTGTTTGTCAAGATGCATTGCCTTAAAGTCTTGTGTCTTTTATTGCTCTCAATTTGCAATTTGAAAAAATAAGAACTCAGTTTTGTCTACACTAGATTTCGTGAATAGAATACTGAACTCTTTCGAGTCCTTAAAATACACCGCAGTTATTTTTTGTGTTCTCAGTGATGCTTTTGATTATATGGACCACAAGTTCCTAATCCTCACATTTAAACTCTATAAGTTTATACAGATATTGCTATTTGCCTGGTTATATCATATTTGGCAAATAAAACCCAGGTAGTCAGAGTGAGAGACGTAGTGTCCCAGGAAATGGAAATGTCCGGCGGAGGGCTCAGTATTGGGTCCGATATTATTCCTGTTGTACATTGATGATTTGTTTTTGGCAAGCATAGATGCTGCTTTCACCCTTTTTCGCGGACGACTGTGGAGTGATCTCCCCCTTACTGCAGGTTCTCTGGATGAAGCAATATTGGGAATGGAAGCCGGACAGTCGAATATTAAGGCATGGTTCGATGCGAGTGGACTTCTGGTTTATCAAAGCAAAACCCAATTATGTATGTTCTTACTACGCAAACTATGCGATGTAAATATAAATACACCATCTGCAAAATTCCTCGGGGTGCACGTCGATCCGCATCTTAAAAGAGATGTCCACATAAACGATGTGGCGAAAAAAGTCCGCCTAGCAGGGTGGGTGGGTACATCTGTGTTGAAAACAGCTTCTTGAGCATTATTTCTTCCATCATTCGTGTCTTAAGCCTTCAGAGGAAGACACGAGTATCCTATCTTAAAATAATGCGTTTGGTCACAATTTATAGAAGTGTCTTATTTTTATATGTTCATGGTATTGTGTTGTTATAAAACATGGGCTCTTACGATAAACATTCCTTATATTATTCCAATTTTCCTCAAATTTAAATTCGTTAAAATGTTTAAACGGCTGATCACATGAAACTTAAGCAGTACTGAAACGTTACTGCAGTATTGGAAGTTAAAGAATCTTGAAATGTTGACCAGTTTCTGTTGTATTAGGGTCCACGTGCAATCCAAATTTAGTTACTGCTTCTAGGCATGTTACTTGTGATTTTTCAGCTGGCGGTTATGTTGCAATAAATTTATAAAGAATGCATTGAACAGTCTCGTAACATTCGAATTTTTAAATGGTTATGTTTCATATTTCTCATTTTGTCGTGATGTTAAGATGAAGTAGTATCTGAATCTTGGACAAGTGTCTCGATGTAAAACAGAGGGTAAATTCAAGGGATATGCAAGTACCATATTTGTATCTAAGCAGACAAAGAGTGTTAGTAGGTCTTACCACACCAGTTAAGGGACATGCCAGAAGGTGTTTTACAATGCAGCACCACCACAACACTAAGTTAGTAAGCAGCTCAAATGTGGGGGAAAATAAAATAAACGGAAATAAAGGAAAATTGGCTTCCTGTTAACATAAACAATTGATACTATGCTGTTGTGGTGTTTTTGTAGAAATCATTACACTTTTCAATATACCTGTCGCCAAAAGAATGTATCAGAAAATTACTGATTATCCAGAGATAAAGCTTTGTGCAAGTATATATCTACAGGAATTTCGATATAAGCATATATTTTCTCAGATTTTGGGGAAAGACATGTGTTATATGTGTGTCATATTTACGTGTAAAATATGAAGTTCGCTGTAGATGAATCATAAAATTTTGTTTTGGAACGAAAAATTATATATTTAAATCATTTAAAAAAATATCGGTTGATATTTTCATCTCGAATACCTTATTGCCTTATGTCGATCTCAAAACAAAACTTTGGTAAATTCTTCTACTAGCAGAATATATACAACTATAAAGTTCAATAAAAACAAAGATTTGAAAGACGAAGTGAGGATCTATAGTCTACAAGTACAGTTCCTCATGCTTTTTTCAGTTCATCAATGAATCAATACTAGCCTAGCAATGTGATGATACTAAATCAAGATAGAAGGTTATGGATCGAATCATACAACACAGTGCTGTAGGGGCAAGTGAGATATTAGAAAGGAAAAGCGAAAAAATATATATATCGGAAATATGAGCGATTTTACGATACTTTGTGTACCGCTAAGCCTTTTTCTTAAAATCTAGTTTGTATATGTTTATACACGGGACCGCAAAACTTTTTATTCGGCAACAAAGAATGAGAAAACGTGTTCTTTGGGATTCAATCGAAAGTGTTGACAGGAACGACAAAACTCTTCATATAAGGTATTTATGAGATCTGCAAAAAGATACGACTGATAGCAAAAAAGTTATGGCCGAAAACCAAGGCATACTGCAGGTCTCGGCACTTGTTGGTAATGCGACGATGGTTGCTCGCAGATACTTGAAATTCTTCATATTCCTAGGATGCATACTTATTAATAACCACAACAAAGTTGGAGTAAATTGGTCAAGTAGTTTTTGAGAATTTCTAATTGTGTTTCTAAAAACACCTGTTTTCCGGCCATCAATACTAGTTTATTCAGCAATATACCGGGTTAGTTCAAAGGGCATCTTATAGCAAAATACACTAGTTTACCTTGCCGATATGAATCGAAAACCATTCCGGAAAATGTTATTTTTATGCAAAAAGGGATGGGTTACGTTTTTTGTCCTAAACGAATCCAAACATTTCGTATTCGTGAGTAATTCGCGACAAAGGATGATAGACACATTCGCTTTGTTTTTCACAAATACGAAATGTTTGAATTTGTTTAGAAGAAAAAAACGTAACCTTCGTTTTTCGCATAAAAATAACATTCATCTTTCGGAATTGTGATTCATATCGGCAAGGTAAACACGTGTATTTTGCTATTAAATGCTCTTTAAATGAACCCTGTATACTGCTCAATAAACTAGTTGTGAAAACCGGAAAATAGGTATTTTGGGATAAACAATTCGAAATTCTCAAAAACTACTTGACCAATCTACTCCAATTTTGTTGTTGTTATTTAGAAGTATGAATCCTACGGATTTGAAGAATTTCAAGTAGTTGCGTGAAATTATCGTCGCATTTCCAACAAGTGCCAAAACCTGCATTTTGCCTCGTTTTTCGGCCATAACATTTTTGCTATTAGTCGGATCTTTTTACGTGTGGTCTCATTTTGTAGGTCTCAAAATATCTAAAAATCCAGACTTTACAATTATTTTGGGGGAAATGTGCTAAATGATTAGATAAATATGCACAGCGATGTGCTTACGTCGTCCAGCAAAATTACAGTACGCGAAGTCCCCAGCAAAACTACGCTACCGTTCATGGCATGATCCTAGTATGATGCGGTATTTATTTATTGATACCTGTACATAATTGCTCAATAGAGTAATCTAATTACAGTTCAATATAATAGTAATTAATATTGTGCATACGAGAACCACATATAACGAAAATAAAAAATTAGCTATTGTAACAGTTCCTGAAGTTGGACACGATTTTACTAATATAATCGAAATTAATATCGGAACTGTCTGCTATGGAATTATAATTATTGTATATAGAATTAGGTGAATTCTGCAGTAGAAAGAATTTAATCGCGGTATACAAAACATTCAACATCTGCGGAAGTTCTGTTGTATACACTCTGTCCTGCACAGGCTTACGGTTGAATCTCAGACCAGCAATGGAACGCCTCAAGTGTAGAGACTTTAGGTTGAAACGTTGAAGCCGAATAAATTGACTGACCTCTCTTTCTAGATATGCGCCATCAATTTTATAAGTATGATAAAAGAAATCGGACCCACCCAAAGGGATTCATTGACTCTGCATGTTGCGTTCCCCTTTTTCCAGAGATTAAATGGTATTCAGAGCATGTGGGTGAAAGCCAATAATTGCTTCAAATTGTAAAATTTACCAAACTGTTGGGGGGGGGGGGGGGGAGTTGGGTTTAATAATTGTGAAAAGTCTGCTTACATAATACTGGAACGGCCCCAAAGCAATTGATGCAGTTCTAAATAAGAAGATAAGATGGGAAGGAATTTTTGTCTAAAAAACTATGTATCTATTTAAAATATCTCTGCTTAATAATAAGTTTTATCGATCTTTGACAATCTTCACAAGGGGTCCGGTTCTAATTTTCAACTAGCGTGTAAATGATTAACATAGTATAAAGCAAAAATTGTATGCTTTTGAAAAAAAGTTTTACTATTTTTCATATTTTTGAATCAATAAAATGGTGGCCCGGTTTTGAGCACTTTGTTCTAGGTGTAGGGCTCAAAGCGGTACACAATAGTATGCATTAGTCTCCAGGAAAGTGAAAACGTTAAAAACCAAGAAGATGGCAGGAAAATAAAGACAAAACAATGTACGAGCTGCATTTCGTAAGCATGTATGTTGATAGTACCTTGTTGCGACACGTTATGCAGTCGGTTATGGTTGGTCATGGTGGTACTAGCATTGTTGATAGACAGAATCTGGACTAGCGCAGTAGGTCTCGCGTTATTAAGGTTATTCGAGATGACAATACTGTTGGTGGTACCCACACTAGTTCCATGCGGTGACAGTACTGAATTGTCTGTCGAATGCGAGTTGGAGCCACCGCTTGGGTTCCCGTTAGATCCGCCGTGCAAGCTGGTTCTTCTCTCTTTGGCAATGCCGGTACTACCGGTGCTGCTGTTCGCACCGCTCAGTTTCGAGCAGCGCAAGCACCGCGGTAGCCACGAATGCCGACGAACGAACTTCCGGTACTCCTTTCGTACCTAAATCACAAAACAAATTTGTCAATTCCACAGTATACAGGGGGCTTTGATAACTGATATAGAGCGCTGACACGGAACATTAGAAAACTATGAAAAGTAACTAGGCCATAAAGGCGTCCTAATTGTAGGAATGACTGACGATACGACCCTTACGGTCAGATTTACAGACCTTCCTTGAGGCTTCGTAGGGAACAATGGATAGCCAGTACCTCCTCGGAAACAGTGAAACAATTACGCTTCATTGAGCAACGTTCAAGGGAGGATTTATATTCTCCTTTCACAGTAGGCTGTAACAGTTATTATCAGAAGCTGTTTCTTTGCTGGTAGTATCTACGAGTATTTAGCATTTTAATGATAAACTTGGAACGATTTGGTTTAATTGTGCAGAAGATCAATAAAAAATGCAAACTAATAATGGATTTCCTTCATCGAATTACAGCGCAATCACAGAGAAGTAAAAAACTGAATATAGGCTACCAGTTGCACCTAACTGGTTGCTGGTTGTCGACTACGTCTGTCAGATCTAGCGTAAATACTCGTTCAAATTCAAATATTTTAAAACCTCTAAAATTTTTGCTAAACTGTGTGGCCGGTCATAATTGTATTAGAAAATATAAAAAGAAGTTTAGCGAGGCTGAGATGCCTCTAGTTGATAAATTTAAATTTATAGTTGAAATTAAGATAACTAAAAATTAATGCTTGGGAGGAAGTAGCAAAAATATATAACGAGACCCATACATACGAAAGCAGCTAAAAAAATCATGGCATAACATTAAACAAAGGTAAGTATAACATTTTTGTAAGAGCTAAGGAAGCCCAGGAATCATTTTGTATATAGTAGCCCATTCTAAGAGCCTTACCTATCGAAAAATAGGGATTTCTAAAAATTAATTCAATTATTCACGTATCTGTTGCAAAATACATTTTCTTATCTTTGTGTAATTTTTTGAATTGTTTGCTTGTGAATTGTATTATTTTGGGTGTATCATTTTTATTGAAGGTTTCTGAAAATTGCTCTTCTAAGTTATTAAGGAGCTATAGTTGTAGTCACCGTTCTTACGTAAACAGATCGAATCTCCGTACCATGGGCGAATCACTGCGCGGACTAATCTTGGTGGAAATACTCTAATTCTTCTCCATTGGTCGTATTTCCGGGCATTGTACAATTTTATATTGAAGGACAACTCAAATTGCACGCCGATGTCAAGTAAGTCCTCACTCTGACAAATATGATTGAAAGGCACTCATACGTAGCGAAGTTTTCGAGACGGAGACGCACAACTAAAAAACGTATGTCTTTGAGCTTACCGAACAAATGTTCACACACAGGGGTAGGTTGCATGTGTATGTATGAGGGAGATGGAGATATATAAAGGGACACTGGTAGTATTACTTTGACCCGCCAAGAACGGTGACTACAACTGTTTGTTTTTATTTCTAATGATCCTTTTAAATTTGTCTGGTATTTTGATCAAATGTATCTTAATTTCGCTAATCTTCTTATTTTATCACATAATTCATAATAATAGAAAATTTGTGTGTTGTTTAGCACCAATAAACCAAATAGTCCAACAGAAATCTTTCTGACATCAATGACAGCTTGTGATGACAACTGTATTACAGCATACTGTGGAATAAAAAATTAAAGCCTACCTTGAACGTTCCTCAAGAAAGCGGCATTGTTTCCAAGGAAAGATCCATTGTTTTCAAGGAAGCCTCAATGCAGTATATATAGTGCTTAGAATAATTGAATCTGTTGTTTAAAACACCTCATAAGCAAGGGCGGATTTATATGGGATGAAGAGGACGAATGCCCCCCTAGATGCCCAAACCTGTCATTCTTTTTCAAGAAAATGATATATTTTGGTGTAAAAAATGTGTCGTGCGCTCCCACCTCCGCTCTTAAATTGTCACACAAGCCTTTGAAAAAAACCCTTGATTCTAGTGACAATATTCTGTGAAATCCTGCAAATAACGGAGGAAATCATTCAAAAATACTAACCTTTTCATTCTGGAGGCAGTGGAATAAGAAAATGAAAAAGCCTTGGAATGAATTCAGGGCAGCAAATAGATACGCCATGGCCACAGATTCTTGGATGAGATACAGAAATCCAAAAGTCCATGTTAGACCAAGTAAAAACACCAGTACGAATGCTCCTTTCAACCAGGTCCTGCAAAATTCAATTATCGTCAATCATGTGTAAAATATATAAATGAAACATGTCAGTACAGAGGTTAGTTTAGTATTTGATGTAATGACTACAGCACGATTTGAAATTCCAATAGATAATCTGAACTACATCTGTAGACGAAATCGCTCATCCATAGTTAACTAACGAATGATTCATTTAGAGATATTTTCTCAAAAGAAACTCATTCTGGAAATCCCATATTCGTTGACGCGTCCGAGTATTTCGTGCGGTATTTAGCGTCCTTTATTGCTCACACTAGTTGCAGCCTGACATTCGAGAATTCAAAACACTCGGCTTCAACAAGGCGGCGCGGTACTTAGAGCACAGTCTGTGTAACCATGGCTATACTGAGTTGAAATGCACGCACACGTCATCAAAAATTCGAATTCCAAAATAGACTACAATAAATGCACTGACGACCAATATTTGAGAAATAAAAAAAAAATGCTTACTTCATTTGATTTGAGAGTTAACTCGAGACAGCTTGTTTTTATTTTTCAAATTTTTTGAGAAAATACCTCTATATAAGCTATTTAAATTTCTCATTCCTGTGCATTTATGTTTTATATGTTTTCATAGAACATTCTATTAAATCAGATGCATTTTAAATGAAATTATGTCATAAATCATTTTTCTAACCGACAAACTACATCAATATGAAGAATATAAAGATAAGGTTGCGTCACAACGCTAAATAAGGTTAAAGGCGAACTCTCTACATTCACTATATGTATGCTTCGACTGACGTTGAGCAATCTCGAAGTTATGTGACACAACCTTACCTTTACATATTTAAAACTGTTGCTTCCAGATATCAGAAATGTACTTGTACCACTTCCAACTCAAGTGAATTATTTGGCTAAAAAAAGCGTCAAATAAGTCAACGCTGCATCTCACACGCAATGCCGTTATCAGTTCATAAAATATTACGTTCAGCACAAACTTTTTCGTCCATGGCATAGTAAAAATTTCATCAAAATCCGAGCAGCACTTCTCAAGTTATAAGGCTCGCAATTCATTGTGGGCTTACAGACGCGTTGTCGGTGTAAGGTGAGGTCTTAAACACAAAGTGGTTCACTGGCTCTACACGACGGTAGTGCGTCCATCTCTCCTGTACGGCTTTGGCTTGCTGGCCTTGCATTGGAACTGAGACAACTATGGCCAAACTCAATAAAATTCAGCGTTTGGCCTGTATCAGCATTACAGGCGCAGTGCGGACAATGCCATTGAGTGCAATGGAAGCTCTGCTGGATCTCCCACCGTTGGATCTAGTGATCCGAGGAGAAGCGAGAGTAGTCGCACACCAACTTTGGAGTCAGGACAGCTGGGCCTTCTTGAATCCTGTCAAGTGTCATACTACCATATTAGTCGAACTGCAAAGGAAGGCTCCCGTCCTTCTGAGCAGGGGTGACCTAATTACCCCTAAATAACGCTTTAGCCGCAAGTTTAATGTGGAGTATCCAACCAGGGAGGAGTGAGACGCCGGTCGGCAAGTGTGGTTCACGGACGGCTAGGTCACCGCAGAGGGTTCTGGCGCCTGAGCCTCTGGGCCTCGATCTAGGCTATCTCTGCCTCTTCGTGGATACGCCACTATTTTCCAGGCGGAAATCTTTGGGATCTGGCTTGTATATCCCTCATTTTAGAGGGAGGGTGGGCCCTAGGAGAAAAATAACAACCTTCTCCGACAACCTTGCTGCAATGAAGGCACTTAGTGCCTGTAAGATTACTTCGAGTCTTGTATTACAATGCAGGGAGGCTCTGGATTGTCTCGCAGCGAGGCATCCGGTATCGTTAATGTGGGTACCGGGGCACGCTGTGAGAGGGCAATGGGACAGCGGACACTCCGACGAAGACAGGATCACCCAGCAACCTCGTTGGTCCCGAGCCAGTTTAAGGGGTGCCCGCACAAAGAGTTAGAAGGAAAATGGAAATTGGATTCCAAGACAACACTCTCAGAAATGGAGAAGGATCTCCAGACATCTCTGTCAGGCACGGGAACTCATTGTAAGGCCCAGCGGTAAGGATGGACGTTTCTGCTTATCTTTGGATAGAGACAACCTAAGGTTGCTGGTGGGACTGTTGTCTGGCCATAACACGTTAACACCTGTATATGATGAGGGTGCCTAAGGATCCCTTGTGTGAGCGCTGCGGGTTAGAGGAAGGGACCTCGGCGCACGTTCTGTGTCGCTGTGAGGCTCGTAGCTACTACAGGCAGACTAGACTGGGGTCCATCTCTTTAGACCCCCAGGACGTTAAGTAGCTTGGACTCAGGCCATACTCAATTTCACTAGGATGTCGAGGTCTAAGGAATGTAGAGGTGCACAAGGGCCCGTCTAAGTGGCTTATGCGCTGGCTCCTTATGGTGGCCAGTATGCCTCATTCATTCTGAAGTTATAGATGCTTATAGGATTAGCGCACAGACAGACATGTAACATCCAAAAAACAAATTTCGTTTCCGAAAGTTTTCGCGATTATAATACTTCCCCACCAGTAGGGGTGTGAAGTAAAAATGGCGTCAAACAGGTTGGCTTTGTACTTCCCACACAATTCTGTCATCAATAAGATCGTTTGATCTAGATAAAGAACATATGTGTTATGATATGAGGGATGCCAGACGTGAGAGAGAAAAACCGACTCTGGACGAGTGAAGTCGGCTGGTCTGGTAATCAGGTGAATCAGCCTGAACAGTCATCATCGGGCGATCGCACGCACTACTCAAGACGTGTTGTAGCGTGCCTCAAACTTTTGGGTTGTTTCAAAAATAAGGTTCGCAACGCTGTAACATTGCCGCGCGTGGAGCTAGTCGAAACCTGGAAGCAACGTCGTGTTTCTCGGCTCCCCCACAACCGATCCCAAAACAGAGCGCCTATTGGCGACGTTTAGCACCGGCCAGACAGCCATACGCAATGGACCCTTCATCGCCGTCACCACCAGGTGAGAAATTCATGCGGTCATCCGATTTTTGTACGCAAAAACCTTACCACCCATACACATTCATCGCCATCACCGTCATTGAGTGAAGTATATGGGGAAACGTCTATAAGCATTCAATATGACCTCAAATGGTGAATAGAGAAAATGCGTAGAAAAATGGCGACTATGTGAAAGAATATTCAATGGTAAATCGTTTTTTCATAGTGCCTGAAAAAAAATGTGGGAACCTTATTTTTGAGACAACCCTCGTACTTAGAAATCCTGGAACTTGTTTTGCTCATTGTCACTTTTATAGGAACCTGATGGCATCACGTATTTCGTTTTAATATTGAGAAAGAAAGAAGATATCTGGAAACAACGATGTTTTACAAGCATGCAGGAAAAGGTACCGTGCAAAAGATTAAGAAATAATTAAGGAAATAGAGTTCATTAAAAGAGAAATATGTCTTACAAGTGAGCTTGAAATTTGATTTGAAGTGCATTTTCCTCCTTTCCACTACCATAGGATAAGATCGCCATGCAATAGAGAGAAAATATATTAGATTTTATACCACACCAATAGGGGAGCATCACATCATACCATTTCAAGTATCAAAACATAAGCGTTTCTGTTTTTTTCTTGTTTCCAAAAACTGGGGCAAACATTCGAGTGCGATTGTTTGCTCTATTCCAAGAATATTTTGTCTTTTGATGATTTCTGTTTCGGAGACGCCCCTAATGATCACACAACATGAAATCGTTTTTTCTTAAATAACTTTTGAAAAACATCATATAATCCAATGAAATTTGGCCAGCATAGCAAAGTATGTTAAAACCCTTAGAAGACAACTGACTCATTTAGTCAGCTAGGGACAGACTTGGCCCTAATACAATATTGATAGTGTTTTACACCCTCTATAACAATGGCTTAAAATTAGATTTTTTGGAAAGTCGAGAAAATGTATTTTTGTTCGAATTCAGTTGAACGAACCGTATTGTGAAAAACAGTATTTTATAACTTCATCGAGTTATCTCAGATAACTTTATCCAGTTTTAGATTTTTGACGAAATTTTTCGGGATTGGCTGCATTGGACCAGTACTGGCACAATACTGTTTTTCTCGAATACGGTTCATTTGATCGGAATTGAACAAACATCTTTTAAGATAAACTTCCAGGCTTTTGAATTTAGACTCAACCGATAATACAGTGAGAGCCTGGGATCAGCGGTCCCATCATTAGTTCTGCTAGACTTTTCTAAGGCATTCGATACCATAATTTGTTGTATTTTAGTTCAAAGTGTATTTTTTGGTTTTTATAATTCTCCTATTCATAACTTTTTGCAAAATCGATCTCAGAGGGTAAACATTGATATGATTTCGCCTCCAAAATGTCTCATTTCTTCCGGAGTACCGCAAGGGTCTGTACTTTTTCCACTATTATTCATTTTATATATATATCGGATCTACATGCTGTTGTTAAATATTGTAGTGTTCAATGATTCACAAATTTATAATCATTTCAAAAAGTCTAATATTCAAACTGCTATATCTGAGGTCAACGGTGAATGAAAATCTATCAGCAGGGCTTGAACTAATTGATCTGCTGTCAATTTTTTTTATTGTTATTCAAGAAAATCTGATTTCCAGTGGCGTCTTTCAGGGGCATTTGTCTAAAACAAAGCGTCGATTTTTCATCGTAGGTCAAAATAGTCTGAAAATAGTCCAAAGATGAATGTTTGCCCCATAAAACAAACATATTGAATGAATAAGGTGGACATTTAAATTATTGAAACATGCTTGTATGAGAAAAGAACATAATGGAATGCTCTCAAACTATGTTCTATACATTTACACCATTACCAAAATTAAAAGTCAACCTAAACTACTTCAGGTCAATTCACGTCCCTCGTGCAAAAATATAAATCGATCAATTTTCAGATGCATATTTGTGTAGTTGTGGGTGTTAACATTTAAAAATTATTCATATTATGTACTTATATTTATTAGTAGTTGTTTATACAGGATCAGTCAGAAAAATCGGACATACCTATTTAGAACAATCAGCACTATAACATAGAACATTGGTTCTATATAGTGACTGGAAGTTTCACATACAATCGTATTTTCTGATGATCCCTATAATTTAATTTTACTTCCATGCAGTTTTTGTTAGGATTTACTTTAATGCACATGGTGTAAAAACAAATACCTAACAACCAAGTATCTCAATTGTCAAGGTATGTGGTTTAAAAGTTACCTGCTACTTGCTAGTCTGGAATGTTCTTTGTTCTTCATTGAGACAGAATTACTTGCGTGTCTGCACATCATCACTATTGCCATAGTCAAAAACACTAAATTCAACTGAAAAAAAAAATAAGTATTGAAAATTGTATAAAGAGAGAAAGCTTTTTGAAATGTTTAGCCGATATTTAAAAGGCTTTTTCAGTAATACAAATGAGGAGAATCGAGTCAAAGGTAAAATAGGTATTTTATTCATCTATAACCTTAGTTTTGTACAGGGTTGGCGATATGTAACTGACTGGTTTGTATGGATATTTGAAATGAAATACAATACGTCCATTTTGTTCATCTTAATATTTTAATAAAACTTAGAAATTATGTATGAAAAATATAATCGGATAAATGTCCGCCTCTAGAAGCCGCGCAAATCTGAGCCCTCTTGCTTACATTTTCCATAACTTTTTGGTAGATTTCGGGAGGAATATTTTCTATCGCTTCCGTAATATTGTATTCAGCTGATCTACAGTATTTGGTCTGTTGGCATAAACCCTATTTTTCAGTACCCAGTACTCATTATCTGTTGTCGGTAAAAATCGTTATTTTGGGTATTAAGCTGCAATATTGAATGACTGTATTGTCGGTGACTTCCACGGTCACTAGGCTGTAGTTATCTTGGGTTAACTGAATTTTGTATGGCCGCAAATGCAAGTATTTTTTCAAAATAGTGCATAATGACGTGCGACGAATACCCAGTTCTTGAGAACGATGTCTGGTAGACGTCTCAGGGCGCTCCACTACATTTTCACGAGCTCTTTCGTATTTTCCGGAGTACGAACAGTTCGAACACGGCCCGATCTTGGCAAGTCTTTAACTTCACCTGTTTGTTCAAATTTCCGCACTAATTGACGAATGGTGTTGATACTGGGCACATTATTCCAACCTAAATTTTATCGTAGCTTCCGAATCGTTGCAACAATCGACTCATTATTTAAGTAAAACGTTTTAACAATACGGACGCGTTGTGGGATTGTATAGCGGTCCATAAAGAATTGAACACATGTGCTTTAAACAACTACTACGGCACCACCCGCTGAAATGCATGTATAAAAAATGGGCCACAATTTAAGTCAGTCAGTTATATATTGGCCACTGTAGTTATTGAATGTAAAATTCGTAAAAATATCTGCAACGCTTTTAATATTTTTCTGAATACTTTATGTATCTGAGGACGGCCTAGATGGCCGAAACGTAAAGTTTGAAAATGGATTCACACTGACCAAAACCCAAGAATTTTTAGTCTAAAAAGTTGTACAAACGGTCAGGAATATAAGAAATATTTTTGAAATGTCTTATGTTGTTTTTGCAATGAACGTGTATTACGCGGTGTTATTTGAAAGAAGATACATCTATTGACTAACGTGGATTATGCTTAAAATACGCATCTACCTTACAGGAAAAGTTTCCAGCAAAAAAAGTATTTACGAAAAAATGTGAATGAGGTGGTTTTGAAATGAGCAGACCAAATCCTATCAGTATAAAAAGTGTCGCCTCAGGCAGAATTCTCCTTCATGTGATCGGTCAAACTGGGTTTCTTGCCGTTTCAATTAGGCATAGAAATACTATAACATTGATCAACATATTCGACCAGAAAATTCCCTTTGACAATACATCAATTGGATCACCGAAAAATAACTTACCAAAATGACAACAAGCACAGGTCCTACGAAACTATAGATGAAATAATGATCAGTCTGAAGCCAACAATGCCTAGATGTGCCGTAACCTTGAGGGTACACAGTGGCAGAAATAAATACAATAAGGAAGGGAAGACTATAGGCGAAGAAGTAGTACCAACGCACTCTGGATTTCTCAGCTTCAAACACTTCTATCAACATCACGTACAACTGAAAACCTAAAAAAAAACATTGTTAAACAATCATTCTACATAATACATTATGTTACCAGTCCAAGCGTCGTATCAGTGTAAATGGCAATGCTGGCTTCATGTTGCCGATCAGTGATTGCAGTGTTGCCATTTACACTACATACGATGGATGAGTTCCGTAATCGAGGCAACATTCTTTCAAATCGTTACAACATACCTTCAAAGAACATCCACGCAAAGGCGCAAAGGAAAAAGTAGTGTAGAAAACCGGCAATAACTCCGCAAACTATCCGATTTTCAGTTTGGTTTATTCCAACTAAAAACAGCACTTCTGCCAACAGAAGACACAGGCACAAATTGCAGTGAATGGTCGTCCTGTCACTCTGAAAAATATCGAAAAGTCAGAAAATTCATTTGAAAAATGTTTCAAATATAGAATATTCCTGGGAAATCCCGCTCCCGACCATCTCGGGATTTCACTGGAATGTTTAAAATGTTCGTTCGAGGTCTATTTCGCGGAGGTCAGTACAGGGCCCATCAGAAAGAACGCATGTTTTTTTTAAATGAGTAGTACAGTCAAAATAAGTATGGGAAAAATATTTTATTATATCAAAATACTCAGAAATACATGCCATTTTTCTTGAGTAACACAAAATTTACGTTCTAAAAACTATGTCGGCCATATGGCGCCCTTGAGCCGAAATGCAGGAATCAAGCCTCTCCCGAAATGAGCCCATTGCCTCGGCCAGCATCCAGGCAGGAATTTGGGTTACTTCTCCTATTTCCTCCTTCAAATCGTCAAGGGTCCGAGGCTTGCTTTGGTAAACTTTTGATTTCAGGTAGCTCCATAAAAAAAAGGTCCGGGGGCGAGGAGGCCATGGAATATCGCCATGACGTGAAATGAGACGTCCTGGGAATTTTTGCCGAAGAAATTCCATCGAAGTGCGAGCTGTGTGAGATGTTGTCCCGTCTTGTTCTGAGACGGACACGTCGACGTCGGAGTTCCGGAAAAAAAAAGTTGTTCAGCATGTGTATGTATTGCCTGAATTCACAGTAGTTGTTTCTTCATCATCCTCAAAACAATAAGGGTCAATAATCATCGTTGGGCCTACTGCACACCAAATTGCAACTTTCGGGGTATGCAGGGGATGCTCATGCAACAGTTGGGGGTTCACTGGAGACCAATATCGACAATTTTCTTTATTGACGTATCCAGGATCACTCATAAACAACGTCATGTCATTGTTATCCAACTGTTTAATCATGAGCTGTGCAAAATTAACACGTTGTGCATAATCCCCTGGCAACAGTTGTTGACAAACTTGGATTTTGTAAGGATGGAACACTAAATCCTTCTTCAAGATGCGACGTACAGAGGACGCGTGGATCCCTAGGGAACTGTGACGTGTCAACTCTCACTCTGCCTACGTTTTCGGGGGTTCTAACAGTACGGTTTCGCACTGGTGGTTTTTTCTTCATCACATTACCTGTTGTGTTGAATGCTTCCACCCATCTCAAAATGGTGTTACGGTCTGGTACTGTCCCACGACGTGCAACACGAATGTCAACGCGAAACTCACGTTGCGTTCGAACGACAGACTCGCCATTTTGAAAGTATCGACGTACAGTGAACACACGATGCTCAACGTTCCAAACCATCTTGCCAACTGAAACGGCACTTCTCTCACTATCCAATACGCCCTTCCCCACCGACACGGGACCAGCCCACTCGATGTAGTTATATAATTAATATAATAGTTATATAATTCGAAAAACATGCGTTCTTTCTGACGGACCCTGTATTTGCTAATTTGTTGAACATTGAATCGTGGCTTCTTTCTACTCATAATAAACAATCTAAGTGAAGTGTAATGCCTAAATAAATCAAACAGTTGATAGGGTATAGGATTTAACCCCTCAGCAGTCTATTTCAGTACGATTTGAAAATTGAATTTCCCCAAAAATCCCGAACCTTCCTGCTCCTTATACATCTAGTTCCGAAATTCCGTTTTCTGTAAGACCACCGGTTCTCCATTCCCTAGTATCAAAAGGTCGAAAAATCCAAAGAGTCAGCTGAATAAAAAAGTAAGCATTCCAGCTATTATTTGCAAGTTTCTTCAATGGATGAATAAAAGTATGAAATACCTGCCAATATAGAAAGCCAACCAAGGCTCTATTGGATAATCGCGGGTGTTTATTTAAGACAAATATAAGGTCCTCGTTGTGAAGTTGGAATAGAGACAACATAGATGCTGAAAGCATCTTTCAACTATGGGCCATAGCTCGCGAAATTGTGGACTCAGAAGATAATACAAGCTTTTCATACACGGAAAGAGAGAAGGTAAGATTAAAAATTGTTGAAGTTTTCGAACTCCTACGGAAATTAAAAGAATAATATAAAACATGTTTTCTTTTATAGTCAAGTCTCTAAAAAATGCTTTGATATGCAAAAAAAATCTGCAACTGAAGAACACAAAATATATTAAAATTAGTTTGTGAATATGAGGTCTGTAGATTAAGTGATGAGACTGGCAACGTAGCGTTCGATCTGGCAACACTGGAGGCGCCGGGCTTGGAGGGGAGACAGTGGAACATATGATACGCCTTCAGTACAAGTTTGAACTCGCTCGAGTCATTTGGTTGGCTGTAGCGTTTTTTTGTGAGAGAGTTTTTTCTATTGTGTTCTAAAAATTCAATTTTGCGCAACGATGTGCTATCAGGTTTTCCTTCAGACTTGGGCACAGTGCAAGGAAATGCATTTTTAGAAAGGACTCTTGTCGATTGAAGATGAACCACGATGCGGAAGGCCTTCATCTTCAAGAATCGATGAAAGTATCGACAGAATCCGGGATCTTGTACGTTTAATTGTCGGTGGACAGTCAGAATGATCTTAGACGAGTTAAATTTGACTTATACCACCGTTCACCAGAACTGGGTGTTCCATCACGATAATGCTCCTTGTCACACAGCAATGTTAATAAACGAGCTTTTGGTCAGCAAAAACATCCCTGTGGCTCCCCAGTCTCCTTATTTGGTTGACTTGAGACCTTGTGACTTTTTTCTCTTCCTGAAGTTGAAAAATCACTTCAAGGAGACTCATTTTGGGACAGTCGAAAACATTCAAATGGCTGTAACCGACCAGCTGAAGGCTATTGCAGTATCAGAGTTCCAGCACTGCTACGAGGAGTGAAAGAATCGTTGTCAGCCTAGTGTGGCTTCCATTTCCGGACCTCTAAAGAAGCTTGCCACTCGTGCTAGCGAAACGCTAGGAAGAAATTCCAACCGACGACGGCCCTCATTGTTTTGAACATTTTGATTAAAACATAACAACCCTGACCAAACTAATTCATGAAATGGACCAATTTATTGAAGTCCAAGTCTGAAAAACCCTGCAAAGGGATGAGATACCATTCAAGTATTACGTAAGCACTGAAGTGGAGTGGAGCTGACAAGTAAGGAGGGAGGGTTGAAATTAGTACTTAGCTTCTTTATTCACCCTATTTGATTTCTCTAAAGTAAAAGAATATACTTGATTTTATTCAACTGGCTCAGTATAAGAGTGGGGGATTCCTTGTTTAACTTACCTTGAGACCACGAAATAACTGGAAGGTGATGATCGCTAATACTAGACATACAATCGATATGATACATCCAACGTATGTGATTATTTGCAGTGCAATTTCATGTGGGATTGGTAGATATATTGCACGGACATCCATCAGCACTGCAAAATTTGTCAAATGGTCGCAGTAACAAACTGTATGAGTCACGTTCGACAAAGTCAACTCAACATGGCATCCTTCTTCAGACCACGAATTTGTTGTGTAGTCCCAGAACACGCAAGTTGGGTTACTAACATTTTCAGTCTTTATGTGTTTCAATGTAAGCTTGACAGGTTCTTTCAGCTGAATGTGTCTGCCTTTACCGAGGCTTGCAGATATGACTTTGCTATTCAATATCTTAGTGACGTTTTCGGAATTGACAGAATCTGCCACTGCATCCGGTTGCCACTGAAGTATCTCCTCAAGTCTATCAAATGCTACGAACACTAATCTCACTAAGTTTCCATCACTGTTTTCGAGTAGAGCACCTTTGGGTAGCTCTATGGAATCGTTACTAGCTTTCCATTCAGATCTGAAGTCTTCGGATGGGAATTTTTCTGTTGTTAATGATTTGGTATCCAGGACGCGAACTGATAAAACTGAAAAAAAAAATATCGAATTACAGAATGTTTATGTACGAGGAGGTACCCAAAAATAACCGGAATAGCAGTGCAGTGGCCGGAGCTTGTGTAGTACACATTTCTGCCCCTAGAGGCGTACAGCGCAACTCATTACCAGTTCATTGCCACCTGAGATGTGGATCTGGCTTGTTTCGTTCCTCTGTAGTTATTATTTTTGCTACAGCTGTTTCGTTTTTTATGATGGCAAGCTTCAGTGAGCAACGTGCAGCTGTGAAATTTTGCTTTCTAATTGGTAAAAATGCTGCTGGAACTGTTTTAATGTTGAAAATACCGCCATCGTCACCCCGTCCAAAAAAATGTCGTCAAGTCAAATCAAACATCAAAACAATACTGATTAGTTTTTTTGTGGGTGTAGTCCGTTCTGAGTTTGTTCCCCCAGGTCACACTGTCAAGCAGACCTTTTATTTGGAGGTTTTAATACGATTACGAACCAGTGTTCGGCAGAAAAGATCCGATTTGTGGCAGTCAGTAGACTGGTTCTTCCACCACAATAATGCACCTGCGCACACAGCCTGTTTGACAGTTTCTGGCTAAAAATGGCATGGTTTCGCTGCCTCACCCACCTTATTCGCCTGACCTGGCTCCGTGCGACTTTTTCTTATTTCCACGGATGAAAAGAGGCCGCTTTGACGGCATTGAAGAGGTCAAGAAAAAAACGAGGGAGGAGCTGTCAGACATTTTTTTTTTTTGGGTACCCCCTCGTATGTCTTGAAAATCGCTCCATTGATATCAGAGAACCCAAAAAGCGGGCCTCATAAGGATTTTGGAAATGAAAAGTGAAATTATGATGTATAAAAAAATTCTTACGTATATTTTTGAACTCCCTATCCACAGTCTTTTTACTGGTAACAGTATCCGCCAGTAGGAAAGCGTTTTCCTCGAGACCAATAAGCAACGAGGTAGCAACGCTCATTTGTTCTTTGTAGTTGAGATCTTTCCAAGACGGATGTTGTGAAGCATCCAACAAGTTGCTACCAGTTTTGGCAACATCCATCAACATTTCGGTTACGATTTGCTCCCTTTGCCTCGTATCTGGAATGGTCTGAATGTCTTTGTTCATTTTTTCTGTCATTTTCTGGATGATCTTCGTAGTTATCATCATGTCGCCTCCATACAGAATCTTGCTACTGGTAACCTGCAAAAAAAGCACACATCAGATTTCATTCCATACAAAAAGGAATAGAACTTCTATGTTTACATAGAGGAATGTGCCCTAAACCAAACATCTCTCTCGAGACAGACTCCTGGTCTCATTGGCTCTCCACTCCACTACTTCCAAGTGTAAATAGTAGCTTAGTATCTACCTCGCGTCACATGTTTCTTGCTTGTTTGTTTTGATAGTAGAACGTTTGCGCAATTTTTAATATTAGTTCCTAAATATTTGCAATTAAGCCTGTATACCTATATCGGATGTTCAAAGAGTTCCCGACCCCCAGAGAATAACTGCTGTTTTCATAAAGTTATTCGATAAAACATTGAAGTTATTTAGTACTACAAAATTGCTATTGGCAATCAAGACAGGACACATTTTATTAGTGTCTGTCTTGTTTTGTCCAAGATCACATTACCAAGCGTATGAAAGCAAAACATTCATACATGTATACTTCCTATAATGCTTTTGCTGTATAATTCTCATAGCAACGTACTGAATATAGGTCTTTCAAATTTTTCCTTCTAGCTCAGGATTTGGGGTGTTTTTTTTTTTGTTATTTAACTAAAAGTTCGGTTACTTTTTCTTCATTTTTGCATAATTATTAGTTTTGTGTTATAAAAATTATTAACAGAATACAAATCGCAGAACTAACCAATTATTCAATATCAACCTTTCGGCATTACTCAATTTATAGTTGATGTGCATTAAGCCGACGGAGCAATTAACTATTCCATTTTGGTTTTGGATATCTATTATTAGGTTTTCGCTGAATTTTAATCAGCTTATACACAGTCAGGCGTTTACATAAGTTGTGAAATGTCAATCAATTAATTCTGCATTATAATACGTATAACACATTTAATCAAAATTATGTCGTGTGTGCTATTTATTATTTCAGTGACAAATAGTTAAAAAGGCACAAGTTATTTTTTTTTCGACATATAAAATCAACCTGAGGCTTTTTTCCCAGGAGACTAGGCGAATATGATACTAGGCTCAATGGACTGTCCTTCATATATCTACTTATACAATTATTCTTATAGCCGTTCTTTCAACGAATACCTAAAAATCTCAGAAGTCGAAAAAAATTGACTGATGACCTTCCAACTATTTGCCACCGATTTACTTCTGGTGACATGTAACATTTTTTAGCAGACGAAGTCTTCCCTACAAGGTAATTCAAAGGCAGTGGTAATATACTCAGTGACATTAGAGGTGTTACACCCAGAAAAAATAATTTCTTCAACTTGTTTTTTGGCAACATATATTTATTTAAAGCATGCTGTGGCACCAATGTCAATGTTTTATCTTTGTTTTTGTTCACCTTTGTTAAAATGTTATCTCTTAGTTTTTGTGAAGAAAGCAGTTTCTGAGAGCTGAGACGTACAGATATTTTTAGTTATTGCCCTAAATGCCTCGAGTTCGGTGGTAACGCGTGTGTGTCGTGTGTGGATAGAAGAAGGTAGAGGAACACGAAGAAGGCCAACTGGTCCACCGAGGCGTACCACAGAGCGTCAAGATTGAACGTTTGAACTGGAGTAGAGAACGGCGACATTGGAAGGCAGAATGGCATATTGTCATCTTCAGCGACAAATCGCGATTCTGTCTAGGTATGCACGATGGTCGTAGAAGGGTAAGACGCTGTCGTGGAGAACGGCGTGATATTGTATTTGCTGTTGAGAGGCATGTACACAGGAGTGATGGAGTAATAGTTTGGGGGGCCATTGCCTATGGTAGCCGATGACCCCTTCTCTTTGTTCAAGGCAATATCACTGCTGCGCGCTATGTTGATGATATCCTGCAAACCACTTTACTGCCGTATCTAGAGAGCTTTCCACACGTACTTCTTCAGCTAGACAACGCACATCCCATATTGCTCGCCGTTCTACGGACTTTTCTCAAGAAGCAGGTGTTAATATTTTGCCGGGGCCACCCGGTTCACCGGATTTAAATCCATACATACATACGTGGGATATAGCTAATCCATGAAGTTCGAGTTGCTTGGAATGCAATGACACAACCAGACATCGACCATCTCATTTTGTCGATCCCTAGATGTATACAGGAGTGTATTCAGCTGCGGGGTCGCCCAACACATTATTTATTTTTTTATTTGTCAATAGAATTTCGTGAGAATGTTATCGTTTCATTCTTGATGTAAGACTACCTCACTGCCAAAGCATCAAGTTGAAGAAATTATTTTTTCTGGGTGTAACACTTCTAATGTCACTCGGTATATGTCTAGAACAGAAAGTACATCGGAAGATAAAACGAAAAGTTTACCAATACACAATTGCTCTGGAAATCGTATTGTCACTGTTTTGAATCGCGCCGTAGACACCGATTTCCGTGTTACAGATTCTTTTTATGGTTGACTAAAAATTGACTATATCTTGATAAAGTAAATTATTAAAACGTTTTTTTTTAATTAGAGACGTAATTTTACAGTAGTTCTTAAAAATATCGAATTTTATTTTTATAACAAGACACTTCTCTTGGTCTAATAATTTTATGGTAGAAAATCGTACCGTAAATACGAGAGCTGAAAGTGACTTGCAGCTATTTCCGGTGCTCTCGAGTAGAAGTTCAGCGGCCCACAACCCGCGGTAGTGAAAAATTTTATACCCAGTGCTGGTACTTATCGGGTTGTGGAGATTTTGATAGACATCGACCTCCCTTGGTGAATTTTGTTGTCGTAGCCCTTTTCACACACCCTTGGGGATTCAGCCGTTGTCACAGCTACACTAAGCCATCGAGCTGGTAAGTGACCATTTTCTCCAAGCCACATCTTCTCAACACGATTTCTAATTCTACAGAGCGGAACTGTCTGCAATGATACTCCGAGGCGATCTTCAAGTAACGGGTGTTTTTTTAGAGGTGTAGAACTTTAAATTGCAATAAAACAACGATGGATTATTCGATTGACATGCTCTTTTTTTATTCGAAAGATAATCTTGTGGCATTACATTTTAAATATGATTTCTGGCTTATGACTGCCACGGCTGGCTCGGATGTAGTCCAATCTGGACGTCCAATTTTCGATTACTTTTTCCAACATTTGTGGCCGTATGTCGGAAATAACATGGCGAATGTTGTCTTCCAAATGGTCAAGCGCTTGTGGATTATCCGCATAGACCAATGTCTTTACATAGCCCCACAGAAAATAGTCTAGCGGTGTTAAATCACAAGATCTTGGAGGCCAATTCACAGGTCCAAAACGTGAAATTAGGCGGTCACCAAACGTGTTTTTCAATAAATCGATTGTAGCACGAGCTGTGTGACATGTTGCGCCGTCTTGTTGGAACCACAGCTCCTGGACATCATGATTGTTCAATTCAGGGATGAAAAGGTTAGTAATCATGGCTCTATACCGATCACCATTGACTGTAACGTTCTGGCCATACTCGTTTTTGAAGAAGTACGGACCCATGATTCCACCAGCCCATAAAGCGCACCAAACAGTCAGTTTTTCTGGATGTAACGGTGTCTCGACATAGACTTGAGGATCAGCTTCACTCCAAATGCGGCAGTTTTGTTTGTTGACGTAGCCATTCAACCAGAAGTGCGCTTCGTCGCTAAACAAAATTCGCTTATGAAAATCGGGAACAACGGCAACCTCGTTTTAGGCTCATTCAACGAATCTACGCCTTGCTTGATGATCGTTTGGCTTCAATTCTTGGACGAGTTGGATTTTGTAAGCACGCAAACCAAGATCCTTCCGCAAAATCTTCCATAAAGTGGATGGAAACAGATCCAATTCCTGTGCTCGATGGCGGATGGACTCATTCGGGTCTTCCTCAATGCAGTAGCAATAGCTTCTTCTGTACGCACCGTCCGGCGTCTCTGGGGATGCGAGTTATCAATTAGAGTAAACGTGGTGCGAAAACGTTCCATGGTTAATCGAATTAACTGCTCTGATGGACGATTTTGTCGACGATAAAATGGACGTAGTGCGCGATACGTATTCCGCACAGAACCATTATTTTCGAAGTAAAACCGCACAATTTGCAAGCGATGTTCAGGCGTGAGTCTATTCATGATGAATTGTCAAACAAAACTGAGAATAAATCACTTGAGTGCTGTCAAATCGGTCGCCATCTTCAAAAGTAATGCCAACTTAAAGTTCTATACCTCGAAAAAAAAAAACACCCGTTAGAACTCACGTCGGTGAGAAGCAGTCCCCCATTTCTGTGAACCCTCATAGTTCGAGGTAATTATGATTTTTTTTACTTTGCCAGGGCGGTCTTAATCTCGTACAAATTGAAAGCCCAATCACTTCGTTCAAAAATTAAGGATAAAACTATCAGTAATTTCATTTGTGCCAATTTTGACATTCTTATGTAACACTAGAGTTATATTTTAACCATTTAGTTATCCTTTGTTTAGGTCAATATTGAATTCGTCAAAAGTAATTAATTTATCAACTTATTTAGTAGTAAAAAGAGAGAAATGCTTTGGATGTCTCATTGGTAGCATATATGTATATTGTTCTGTATCATAGTATACTGAGAATAATATAGTGTTATTGCTGTAGCTTTTGATTTTGGTTGTATATTTACTGAAATTTGAGTGAGCCATGCTCACGTGGTAAAATATTCCTGTTGTTCTCAAGTAACATTTTAATTGCCTTACTTATACGATGAGTGAGGACATGAAATATTTTACCTCCAGGTTCTTATGTTTTTACAAGTATCTGATTATTTTAATTTAGTTCAGGTTAATTTAAAAATTTTAGTATTGCTGGAGCAAACACGATTTCCCTTGCACACCGTGATTGAACAGCAGCCTTGTTTTAATTTTAGAATTTTGAATTGATGTGACCCAAGACTAAACGGTTCCATGTTAAATTTAAATTTTCAATTCTTGGAAGCAAATTAAAAGGAGGGATTATTAGTCAAATCGTTATTTCGGGTTATTTTCAACAAAACACCTGCCAAGGTGTTTTTTTTGCTTTTAGTTTTTACTGGAAACCATTTGACTGGGGAGACGGGAGGGGTAGTACCAAATAACTTTCTTTCTTTTGCTTGTCCTCCAGGACTTCTTTTAATTTTTTTTTCAATAGATGTTTGTGTATCTCCTTCAGCGCCAGAGACCCAACATTTGTTACTTGTTATTTATTTTCCTGGTTCTTGGAACTATACTAAGTGACATATAAATCCGAACACCCAGTTTAAATGGTTTTATTTTAATAAAATTTTGTATAAGTACTTAATGAAGCATAATAAGTAAGTGATAAAAATTTCAAAATGATTGCACTGCTTTAAAGCCCTTTGACCTTTAATAATGTGTGGATGCACCCTGATGTGCTACGCATTCTCCAACGCGCCTAGGCGTGCTTCTGATCAGGTGGTCAATGTCCTCCTGTGGTATCTCATTCCAGGCAACCACCAACTCCTCTCGAAGTGCTTCTAGAGTCTGAGGAATACGTTGCAAATTGAGCAATCTCCTACCCATCATATCCCACACGTGCTCAATTGGGGATAAGTCGGGAGATCTTGGTGGCCATGGTAACAATGTGACATCATTATGTTGAAAGAAGTCTATTGTGACTCTTGCAACATGTGGTCGGGCATTATCTTGTTGGAAATTTGGATCTGCCAGGGTGTCAAGATAGGGTAAAAGATGGGGTTCTAGAGCTTCGTGGATATAACGCTGCGCGTTCATGTTACCTCTGATGAAGATTAAAGGTGACCTGGAACCATAAGCTACAGCACCCCAAACCATAACTCCAACAGTGTGATGAACATGTCTTTCAACAAAAAACTGTGGATTCCTCCTTTCACCACGTCTTCTAACCCTGGCACGACCATCGTGCATGCCTAAACAAAATCGAGACTCGTCACTAAAGACAATACTGTTCCATTCCTGATCCCAGAGTGACCGTTGTCTGCACCACTCAAGGCGATTACGTCGGAGTTCTCGAGTTAAAGGGAGGACCCAGAGTGGCCGGTATGAAAACAAGCCAAAACTTCTCATTCGTCGGTAAACACTTCGCATGCCAATAGGTCTTCCGTGTTCTGCAAACCATTCATTTGCAATGGACCTGGTAGTGGAGAAACGGTCCCTTAAGGCCAATAATCTTAGGCGGCGATCTTCACGGTCTGTTGTTCTACGGCGGCGTCCAGTGCCCCTTGCTCTTTGCGTACGGCCTTCTCGAAGCCATGCCTGGCAACACCTAACCACAGACTTCTTTGCACTCTAACTGCAATTGCCCGAAAAGAAAGTCCAGCTTCTCGAAGTCCCACTATACGGCCCCTATCAAACTCACTAAGTTGACGAAATCGTACAGGTCTCCGTACTCTAGGCATCGTAACCGATCGTAAAGGATGTCAAGAACCAAAATCCGCCAACGTTGATTCTTTACTGCGGCTGAAATATTCATTTTTAGAGCGTTAGTGAAGTAAAAAAAAGCAGTATAAAAACCGGAATGTCCAACTGATAAGGCTGAAAATTTTTTCACTTGTTATTTACAGTAAGATAAATACATTCACCAACTTTTATTAAAATAAAACCATTTAAACTGGGTGTTCGGATTTATATGTCACTTAGTATATATGTATGTGGCGCCCAAACCACAACCATTTGTATCAGAAACCAAAGTACAAAGAACCACACTCTGAGGTCTCACCGACTGAGCACAGTTACATTCTTTTACCAAATTATAACTTCATATAGGCGGGATAACATCCGTCACACTTAAAATCTCAACGTATGTACGGAGATATCCTTTTCGATTGGTGGACTAATAAGAAATAGAAACTAAAAGATCTATTGTTTACACATCGGCAAAAACACATGACTCATGCCTTCCAACGTTCTTATCACATTCTTTGTCGACGCCCAGTGAAAAAAAAAATCAGCCACACAGACAGTGCTAAACTCTGGTTGGTCAACCCTACAACCAATACTAGTGTAGTTGTCAAGACTGATAAAGCGGATAGGTACGTGCTCGGTAGTTTTTTCGTAGTCAGAGGAGGTACTCTTCATTGGGAGTGGTTTTTGCATATTATGTAGTAGAAAAATAAAGGTTGTATTTGCATGAAATATTTGCTTGTTCAAGGTATTGTACTAGAAGAATAGAATAAAATGATGCTTTATTGGTGTGAACCGGTGAATAGGATACAAAACGTAAAAAAATTAAGATGTGATTAAAGTTTATGTGTAGTATAAAATGACTTATTTAGCAAAATGTTTTTTTTAAAAATCGAATCACCTGTGCAGGCCTAAAGGCCAGGACACCGCGGCTGCTTTGACGATCCCAGAGAAATTTTGTTAATCCGATTTTTGAACTGCCTAATGTCAGTAGAACTGGGAAAAGCCTCCTCTTGTATACCCTATTCGTAGTCCATTTACGCCCCAGCACAACAAAGATGCAGCGCGGCAAAGCGGCAGCCGCATATGCGTTCCAATAGCAATTGGTCATTCCGCCATAAAACTATGAACAAGTGCAGGATTCGACAGGATAGAACTCAGGCTCGGGATATCGCCGGATATATTTGATATTTCTCCCAATGCAAAACGTAACGAGAGGGGACATTTGAATATTCAGGCAAAAGAAATTGTCCTTACAGTTTATAAGAGCGAAATTTTAGAGCATCCTGAAATGAAAATTCGTGATATTGAAAGACGTGTGGTGAACAAAACAGACTTATGAAGTGACAGTGCTGTATCAAAATAATAAAAATACTGGTGGAAACATCTACCTTCATTAGGCTTGTGCCGTTCTTTGCAAATTATTTAAGAAGTACCATGTCTTGAAATCGTCTAACACCACAATTATCTGCAAACACTTGCACTTTTGAAAAATATCACTAAAAATACAAATTCAACGACACAACTGAGAAAAAATTGACCTATGCCAAGTGTACTTTGATCCTTACTACAAACTATGAGAGTTATGAGACAAACAAACCCTGGCTCCATCTACGTAGTCTCAATTCGTTGGTACTACCGAAAATTCCGTTATAAAATATCAATATTACCTGTGCGAGATCACTAGTGATAGATGTCAACGGATCCTTCCCATTAATAATCCTCTGCTCCAAGCTGGTGAGCCAAACAGATCTGCATTCGCTGAGATCAGGATTCGGCGGATACCATCTTGGCCTCCTGCCCGGTACCATCTGGCAATGCCACCTCGCGAACCCTGTTGTACCCCCTGGACACGGCTGGGTAGCCCTTGTGTTCGCTTTGGTCCAGTTCCAGTATATGCTGCGTACCGTCGTAGGTGCGCAGTGGTTCGGAAGGTCTATTGAGTCCCTTCCCCATGAAGGTTGGACGCTAGGCATTGACGTGTAGGATATCGTACCGTCAACTGAAATAAAAAGATAATTACAAGGTGTGGGACAAAGCTTTGGACTGTGCTGATTCTTTGGATTATTTCAGAGATGCTGGCGGTCCAAAGCATGAATTTAAGTGAGAAAACAGATTTTCAAAAAAACTAGTGAGTTTAAGCAAAAAAGTGAGTTAATTTTCTAAACAATTTAATATCATAATTGTAAATTTAAACGGATAATATAAATAAGTGTGTGTGAGGTAACGAGTATAACTTATAAGGTCTTTGTTACAATTTTATTGACGTAAGCAAAAATAATTATTTATATGTAAACATATAACAAATTCCTGTAAATACAGGAGACGAACTTATATCTATTAAGTATTCTTGCCCAATTGATAAGTCGAATTTTGATATAGTTATTATAGATACGTATTTTTTACACGATGGTGTGTACCTAATCATCAGACCGTAAGCGAGGTTCTATTCGATGTGGGTTCCCATGATCACTTCTTAGCTTCATCATCAGATTATCTCATACTTATATTGTAATGTCAACTGTCATATTAGACGTCCGTCATATTGGATTAGAATGACGCCACTTTGCTTACGGTGTTTATTTTATCATTCCCTTTCATTTGATATCTCTAACATCTGGGTGACTATGGAATTTGTAAATCGATATTTTGCGGCTGTCGCCATATTGGAATGACGTCACGCTGCTTATTGTATCTCTCTCACCAAGCCGTTTCAGGCGTTAACCATATCATAGGCAGCAGCGGTGGCCGCAGTGTCAGACTCTTCGGTCTCCTGATCAGTCGCCGTGCGCTGCGCGGGTTCGTATTGTAATGTCAATTGTCATATTAAAGATCCGTCATATTGGATTAGAATGACGTCACTTTGCTTATTGTGTTTATTCTATCATTCCCTTTCATTTGATATCTCTAATATGGGGGTGACTATGGAAAATGTAAATCAATATTTTGTGGCGGCCACCATATTGGATCTGGAATGACGTCACGCTGCTTACTGTATCTCTCTCATCAAGCCGTTTCAGGCGTTAACCATATCATAGGCAGCAGCGGTGGCTGCAGTGGCAGACTCTTCGGTCTCCTGATCAGTCGCCGTCCGCTGCACGGGTTTGTATTGTAATGTCAATTGTCATATTAAACATTCGTCATATTGGATTAGAATGACGTCACTTTGCTTATTGTGTTTATTTCATCATTCCCTTTCATTTGATATCTCTAATATCGGTGTGACTATGGAAATTGTAAATCGATATTTTGCAGCGGCCGCCATATGGGATCTAGAATGACGTCATGCTGCTAACTGTACCTCTCTCATCGAGCCGTTTCAGGCGTTAACCATATCATAGGCAGCAGCGGTGGCCGCAGTGTCAGACTCTTCGGTCTCCTGATCAGTCGCCGTGTGCTGCGCGGGTTCGTATTGTAATGTCAATTGTCATATTAAAGATTCGTCATATTGGATTAGAATGACGTCACTTTGCTTATTGTGTTTATTCTATCATTCCCTTTCATTTGATATCTCTAGTATCGGGGTGACTATGGAAATTGTAAATCGATATTTTGCGGCGGCCACCGTATTGGATCTGGAATGACGTCACGCTGCTTACTGTATCTCTCTCATCAAGCCGTTTCAGCGTTAACCATATCACAGGCAGCAGTTTTGGCCGCAGTGTCAGACTCTTCGGTCTCCTAAACCTGCGCGGGTTCGAATCCCTTACCAAGAGAAACTTTTCTCTTGGCTATGGATGTTGTGATTATCTGTAGGTGGTAGACGGTCTCTGACTGTCGAACGCGGACGTACCACCCGGCGGATCTCATAGGCAAGGCCAGAATGTGTGCATGTTGCATGCATACGTGTTCCCTCGCCAGAGTCCATGCGGCGTCCCCCCTTTCCCCTGTTTCCCCCTATAGCACCACGGTACTCCATGGGTGTTTAGGCCCTAGGCCTTCGTGGTAGTTGGAGTATAAAAAAATAGGGATAGCTACAGCAGTTATAAACGCCATCTTGCGGTGATCGACATATTTGATTTGATTTGAAATGACACTGCTATTGTGATTCTCTCAAGCCCTTTCATCTGATGCCCATATTATAGAGGTGACTATGGAAATTATAAATCGCCAAATTGCGGCTTCCGTCATATTGGATTTAGAATGACGTCACTTCGTTTATTGTGTTTTTCTCATCAAGCACTTTCATATCATACCTATCATATTATGATGAAAAGGATGAATCGCCATTATGTATTGTCACACGAACCAGATAGGCATACAAAATTTCAGCTCGATTGGTTAAGGTTCCTCCTTCGAAATCGTTCATAAACTACAATATGTACAGCGAAAGCGAAAATAGTGAGAAAAGTGAATGTTTTCAATGAAAAGTGAGATAAATCAAAAAAAGTGAGAAACAGTGAGTCGCCAGCATCTCTGCAATTCATATTATTCAATACAAGCGTGTTTTTTTTCTTTAAAAAAATTGTATACTTCAAATTTTACCCTCCATTTGGGATTCGCCGCAAATGGGTGTCTCCGCTATTCAATTCAACTTACAGGCTGATTTGCTCTCCTCCCTGGACGCAACAGTGGTAAATGGCAACGTTGTAATCTCCTCCGGTATATCCCTGACATCATCCTCTGCCTCAACAGGACTTGGAGGCTTCGTGGCAGCTGGAACGGGTATTGGAGAAGCCTGGGGTGGTTGAGGCGACGAAGAGGCTGGCCTAGCAGGTTGATGAGGTTGTTTGGCAGACTGCTGCCCCTGATTACCCCCAACGGGTGTAGCAGGATGGGGCTGAGAAGCTGACCTGGGGGTGCTCCACATGGGGGGCTGGGAAGTGATTAGCCACGGGGGGCTTGGACGAGTTGTCGTTGTTGTTGTTGTGGCTAAAGGGTGCATTCAAAACGTTAATATTAAAGTATACAGATTATGAATAGTAGGGTACAACCAGTTTCTTCGTGCGTTTGTCTCCCTCTACGAGGCAGCCAGAGTTCGACTGGGGGTCACAACTATACACAGTCCTTGACGATTAAGTGACTTTTAGGAATGATCTCCCCTCGTAAAAGAAACAATAATGCTTCATTAAGGAACGGGACGATTTATATTTTGAAAATATTTAAAATTTGCACTACTTTCGACATTTTCAAAATTTTTATAGTATCAGTTTCGAAAATATTTGCAATATTATCAAAAGATTTTGGAAACATAAAAGTTATCGATATTTGCGTCAGCGCTCACTACCTTCTGTACGCTTTAGGGAAAAGCGGTTCCCACAACTTTTCCACAAACTACACGTCTTTTTCAGAGACGGACAGTCTCGGCAACGCGGTCGCTCCAGCCAAAGTCGATTTGCACATTGATTGATGCTTAATCTAACTATTAACGGCAGTTACAACTACCAGGCTGCTTCGCGGTCAATAGGGAAAGACGTAGGAAGAAACTGGCTGATGTCAGGGTGACTTTACTACTCGTGAGTCTGTATACTTTATTAATAGCCCAGCAGTGAATGAGTTTAGGAGCGACAAAATTGTAAAATAATGAAATATGACAAGGAGATATTTAAATGTCTCTAAATTCCCCACTTACTGGACTATTACTCTCAATTTTCATCTCTATGACGCCAGGGACACATTAAAAAAATCAACCACGAACAAGATACTCAAAATTTATCTGCTTTCACTTACCTGCATACAACAGATAGTTAACGAAAAATTACGTAACTGATTTATTAGAATTATAAACTAACCATTACCTAAGATAAGATAGTTGTAAAGAAACCAAGGAAGCACAACACCTTACAAATTTACTACATTCAAGTCTGCAGTAACTTGGGTCATTTCAGTCATACAGAACATTAAAACTATACCGGGTGTCAGGGAAATTTAAAGACAGATTGAGAACGTTAAAATATAGAAATTACTTACAAAACCCCACTGTAGAGAATAGACAAGCCGACGTCGAGTCCAGAAACAAATATAACGAAACGGTCCGCAATACCAAAGACCAGCACGATTTAAGAATTAGGCACAGGGTGATGCCGCAGCGCAATGGCAGTCGGTACTCTCTGGACGCTGGCCAAGCAGATTCCACCACTTACGTGTCAGGATGGAACGATTGTAACCGACTCAAAGGCTAAGGCGGATTGCTTGCCAGGATCTTTGCTGCTTACTCCACCATGGGCGTTCCCCCCAACGCCCGAGTGCGGTCGATCCCTACATTCTTTAGCGTCTCTTCCGGATATCTTACATTTGCTAATGTCCAGCCCATTACAAAAAAGGACCTAAGACCGACCTTTACAACTATAGGCCTATAGCTCTGATTTCTGTTATAAGTAAGGTGTTGAAGAGGTGCATGAATCGCGAGCTTCTGGACTTACCATCGAACTTGATTAGCGACAGGCAGTATGGTTTCCGGCACCGGTGATCCACACGAGTTCTAGCTTACGTCACGCAATTGTGGAGTAAGTTCATCCAGTCGTATGGAGGTATTAAAGAACTTGTTTGGACTTAATACAGTATTTTTGGGGATTTAAAAGATTGAGATGTCAAATAATCTCCACAGTTTGTTGTTTATGCAAGAACGTGGATGAAAACAGTATTATCCTGTATTTTTGGAAAAAAAAAATAGAAGGTCAATAGTTGAATATTAAAAGTATTGCGATCAAAACAAATCAATGTCATGGTAATTTTTCAAAAAATAATCGATAACATTATCCGTATCTACGTACATTTAGGGTCTGAAAATAACTGTAAATGATGTGATATTCACCACAGGGCATACCTAATTAAAATGAAATACGTTCCATTCTTTTATAATTATTTAGAACATCATCATTTCTTTTAGTGCTAATATGCTCTAGCTTGAAAACAAAGCCGTTGCGGAGCCATGTGCATTTGGAAATTTTGTCTTCAAATTGACCAAGGATTCGATGGTTAAAGTTTGTCTACATACTTTATTAACATCGTGTATATATGGGTTACATAATTATGCTCGGTTCTTTGATACGGTGTAAAACTCTAAGGGGGTAAAGTGGGAATTCACACTTTTCTATTTTTTGTAGAGAATTTAGAATATTTCAAATTAATCCAGCCTGAAGGTATATTTTTAATAATAATTATTATTATCTAAAAGTTTCAGATATTATATCCTCAAGATGGGGTAGGAGGGGTTTGAATGTTTCTATCGGGAACCTTATAACTTTTCAATTCATCTCGAACACTATTTGACGTATGAACATGAAATTTGGCAGAAGTTGGATCAAGATATATACAAATGTGAAAAGATACTCGTACATTAGTCACGACATCTGGAAAACTATTTAATCTATTAAACTATTTTTCTTTTTTATTAAGTTTGTTCAAAAAACCTGAATAAAATATTTTTCCGAGCAACTGAAGATTGTTCCTGGACTATTAATGCAGGTAATGAATGGGTGATCGCATCCAAATGCCAGGTAGCATTTCAGTCTATACTATAACTATCTAAAACTGTAATGACTCATCGATGTTCACGTGAACATCACTTAACTACCAGTAGTCGGCTGTTCATAGGCGGGGTATGAATGTTTAACATGGGTGAACTAGATTTGTCACATGCTTAATAAAGAGTGGTTTGAAACATATTGTAAGTCAAAAATTTGGGAATTACCTTTATTCATCGTCGCTTCCACTTACATCTGACAGTAATAAGCTGTCGCTATCGCTTTCCTCGTTGAAATTGACTATAACTGGCTCTATGATGGTGTCGATGTGGTGGTCAAGCTGCCACATTTTTGTTTCTCTCGAAGCAGCTGGCATTCATTTCGTCATGGTAATCACCTCCTTTCTTAGAGACGAAAATCAAGTCACACTCTTCTAAAAAGCCACTATCGCTACCAATATGAGTTACGATCAATCTTTGACCTATCTCTGACGGTCCACGAAGACCTGTTGACAAACCTTCAATGCTTGCTTGTCGGTTACTCACTACGTTTTTGTCTATCCAGGTTTTTTTAACTGTGTGACCTGCATTTACCCATGTCTCGTCCAAATAATAGATTTTTCTGCTTTGTCGCCTATAGTCAATCATTTCGCGTAGGTATTTTCGACGCCAGGCGACTATTTCAGGTCTCTCTATCTGACTTCCGATTACGCGTTTCGTAACGAAAATTAATTTCGTGCAGGGATTTCCTCATTACCTCGACGCTCATTTGGGGTATAATTTCATTTTCCTTGATCGCTGCATGTACAGCCTTGAGGGTTGGTATCTCATTCCTAAAGAAGAATGAATGTACGGTTCGCCTTAACGCCATTTTGCTATCGTCATCCAATTTAACGGCCTTTCGTCCCTTCAAATCAAACTTTGGATCAGTAGTAGCTCCAGTTTTCTTCTTTTCATGCACCACCCTGCGAATGGTCCACTCTGGAACGTCTGTCATACTTTCACAACGCGCGAGTGCATCTCCCTGCGACATAGTTCTGTTCAGATAATTGAACACGTTGAGCACGATTTCTTTCGCGTCCCTCTTCAGTGCTTTACGAAGGCGTCTACTTGTTCCCTGGCTTTCAGTACTTCCACTCGTGCCATTTGTACTCTCCATGGTCAAGTATAACCAAAACAGTAACCACAGAAACCACAACAATAACAACCACACAACAATTCTTATAAAAACACACAATATGCGATCGCTCAACGAAACACGTTCCAATGCGTTGCCGACGCCTATGAGTCTGCCGGTCGAGGCGCGTCTTTGATTTCATTGGTTCTACCGGCGGAGAACAATCAGCCATTATTTCCACCTCTGTCTGTGCTGTTGACCACCGCAAAGCCACAGAAACGACATATGTCGTACGCTATACGGCTGTACTGGAAGGAAGCCGGGATCGAGCTCTGATCACGTGTTGATCACGCGTATGAGTCATAGCAGTTTTAAATAGTTGTAGTATAGGCGGCAGAATCTGTTTTTTTTCGACGTGGTAGTTCTACTCTGTATTATTTGATTACAATTTATAACACATTTAACACCTTTGCTCCAAAAGACCGTAGTTTATTACACCACGAAATATCGCGTTCGTATTTTTATGGTGCATCTCTCGACTGAAATGACTTCCAAGTTCCTAGCCTACTCCAATATTAAAATAAAGGTAACTAAATACGGTGCATGCAAAGTGAAATATATTCAGAACTTACCAGGTATACACTGATAGTGAGCTTCAAGATATTTGTGTGTCCCAACGCAAGGGTCACCAAACATGCTTGTACTAGCTGGTATACTGCAGTTTTGGTTTTGTGTGCACCTATATATCATTATTTATTTAAACACTTATACTTACTATGTCTTTATATCCAACTCTTTTCACAATCGGTTAAGTTTGAGCGCCAACTATGAACAATTCACGTATCAATGGGATTAAAACTAAGGGGTCTGATCACCCGATTCTAATTTCGACCCTCAAAACATACTGGTGTCCCTCGTAGAACTCGAAAAGTTGACGTTAGGCAAATATAAATGGCTAAAATATTTTCAAATTGTGGAAATTTCGATAGTATCGCTAGTAAATACCTACTTTGGTATTTCAAATCCCTGTATACAACATCGTCTCAAAATTTACCTGAATAATTTTTTTCCGTATCAGGGACACTATCCTGATTAGAATTTATTCCAAATTTAGTAAACAATTAATACCGGGTGGACAAAAAATATGCAAACAAAAACATTTAAAAAAAGCCAAAAAGCCTCATCGTATCAAGCATTGAAAATAAATTTAATTTTGTATAAAGTTGTCAACTTCGCAAATCAGCATTTTCCGATATTCAGAAATATTCGTGTATGCTATGCTGAGATTCTGTGATAGTATTCAAATATCAAGGAAACTACTGACATACGAAATAGATCTTATACAAAAATAACATTATTTTATATAGAAAAAAATGGTTCCCGCTTGGAAAAATCGACTTCTATCTAAAATTCTATTTTCATTTTCTTTCGTTTGGCCACACTGTATTATTTATGATCTAAATATTGAATGAAGTCTATTAAAGTTGGTCCCCTGCTATGAGGAAACCTAGACTAATCATATCAGCAAATTTCCCCGAAATAATTGTAGTCTACTTTTTTCTGCAAGTTGTTCAAGGGGATATTTAAAATATGGACGCATTAAATGGGTACACCAATTTTTGTGGCAAAACTTTTTATTTGACAACAAAGAATGAGAAAACGTGTTTTTTTTTTGGATTCAATCGAAAGTGTTGACAAGAACAAAAAACTTTTCATATTAAGATTTTTAGGTATTTATGAGACCTATAAAATGAGACCACACGTAGAAAGATCCGACTAATAACAAAAATGTTGTGCCCAAAAAACGAGGCAAATTGCAGGTTTTGGCACTTGTTGGTAATGCGACGATAATTTCACGCAACTACTTGAAATTATTCAAATCCGTAAGATTCTTACTTTTAAATAACAACAACAAAATTGGATTATATTGGTCAGGTAGTTTTTTGAGAATTTCTAATTGTTTATCCCAAGACACCTGTTTTTCGGCTGACCACCAGTTTATTGAGCAATACACGTGTTTGCCTTCCCCATATGAATCACAAATCATTCCGAAAGATAAATGTTATTTTTATGCGAAAAAGGAAGGTTACGTTTTTTTCTTCTAAACAAATTCAAACATTTCGTATTTGTGAGTAATTGAACACATGCGCTAAGATATTCTAAAAACATTTACTATACACATTTTAAAACAAAGCGGATGTGTATCAACTCTTGTTGCGAATTACTCACAAAATCGAAATGTTTGAATTTGTTTAGAAGAAAAAACGTTACCCATAATTTTTTGCACAAAAATAACATTTATCTTCCGAAATGGTTTGCGATTCATATCGGCAAGGTAAACTAGAGTATTTGCTATAAAATGTCATTTGAACTAACCCTGTATATTGCTCAATAAACTTGTAGTGATGGCCGGAAAACAGGTGTTTTTGGATAAACAATTAGACATTCTCAAAAACTAGTTGACCGATCTACTAAAATTTTGTTGCGGTTATTTAGAAGCACAAATCAACGAATTTGGAGAATTTCAAATATCTGCGAGAAACCATCGTCGCATTACCAACAAGTGCCAAAACCTGCAGTTTGCTTCGGTTTTCGGCCATAACTTTTTTGCTATTAGTCGGATCATTTTACGTGTGGTCTCCATTTGTAGGTCTCTAGGAATCTTATATGAAGAGTTTTTTCGGTCCTGCCAACACTTTCAATTGAATTATTTGTTGTCGAATAAAAAGTTTTCCCACAAAAATTGGTGTACCTACCCATTTTATGCGTCCATGTTTTGAATACCCCATTGAACAACTTGCAGCAATAAACCAAACTTTACAATTATTTCGCAAATCATTTTCGTCTAATATGATTGGACTAACCGTTAAAAAATACGGGAGAAATTAATATGATTTATCGGCTGTATTTGTGATTTTTTACGAAGCGTTTGATTTATCTCAATAATTGTTGTTACATATGAAATGTCGGAATCTCGGGTAGAATTCAAAACTGGAATAAAATATATATAAAATAAGCAAGTTGGTACCTCGGCACAACCGAAAGTGCCACTATTTATCCGATTTATACCATAAACCCAAATTTTCATAATTGTCTAACGTCAACTTTTGAAGCAATTGATCGCCACAGTTTTACACACTCCTTTTTTCCTTTTGTGAAAGTCAAATATTAAAACGTGACCCCCTCTAACGGATAGACTTTTGCTTTCGATAAATCAGGTCCAATCGACATATTTTGAGTCTAAAAATACGTGGTACTTGAATGTTCACGGAAAATTGAGACACCCTGTAGAAATCAATTATGGGGTGTCAAAATGATTATGACGGATTATATGTATAATATGTGGCGGTCCTGTCAAGGTGACATCGAAATTAATTTCAAGAGTCAAAGTCAGGTAATCAGGCAGCAGAAAAAATGAAGGTTCACATAATGCCTTCCAATAAATTGTTCATAGTTGCGATTTAAGTAGACCGAATGTTAAAGAGATACAGATAATAGAGAATTAAAGAAAAATCAATTCCGAAATATGCTTCCTCGTTTCTGACAATATTGTAATCACCATACTCAAAAAATTACCATTATCACATTCATAATGTGCTTCAATGTATTTACTGGTGCCTGGACATGGATCACCAAATAATTCATTGTTGACATCAACTGTGCATTTTTGCTTAAAGGAGCAGCTGAAAATATAAATATATGCTTCTAGTGCATTGATTATGTATTGTTGTATTGTTATTTACAGACCAAAATGGCAAAACGCTTTGTTAGGTAAACACAGCACAAACGGTTGTTATTCAACAGAAGCATATTTTTCCCAAGCAGTGATAACATGTAAATAACAAAGGCATTCTGGCTGAAATACAATTTCCCTGGATAATCCTAGAATATAATTTATTCCTCATTTCCCACATATTTGTTTTAAGGACAACATACATACAGACTTGTCGAAAATATAACCTCACTTTTATAAATCTGTTGTCATAACACAAATTTTCTGTGACCCTGGATAGTGTGGATGACATGCAGAACATGGATAATTGTCAAAATTTTAACCAGCCGGTTATAATTTACATTTAAACTCTTCGGTTAGAAATAACAGTTACTAAATAAGTAGCTTTCGTCCTGTCCGCCCGACCAAAGGCAGCCAACCATGGACAGCTATTTGGAGCTTTTTAGAAACTCATCAGCATGATCTAGGCTTGGTCTCTGGGACAACGAACGGAAGCAGAGCGACTATCTTCTATGCGAGGAATGATATGCGTTGAAATAACACAGCGGAAAGTGCTATCTATTACCAGAATCGACCATTGTCAGTAGACCAGATCTACTATACAGCCAGAATCGCCTGCGCTGCCTTATTTCAACAAAATTACCGAATAGGCCTCATAGGCTACTTCCTTTTCACAGATTTTGAGCTTAGGAAACTTTTGAAGCAGTAGATTAAGTGATGAGACTGATACTTTTTTTTAATATAATTACAATTTTCTATTGTCACCCTCAAAATAACTTTCTTCTGAAGCCATACAGAGCTGGAGACGGTTCTCCACTCCTCATAGCAATGCTGGAACTGTTCCATTTTTCAACTTCGGGAAGAGAAAAACGTCACTGGCTTGTTGACATTGCTGTGTGACAGTGATGCAACACCCAGTTGTTCCCGATCTGATGAACGGTGGTGTGGGTCAAATTTAACTCTTCCCTGACCATCCTGACTGTCAAACTAAGATCTGAACGCTCAATATCCCGGATTCGGTTGATATTTTCATCGTTGTTGAAGATGAAGGCCTTCCGCTTCGTGGTTCATCTTCAATCGACTTTCTCCCTTCTGAAAACCACCAAAAAACCTGGGCTCTTGACAAAACACTATCTCCGTAGGCCTGTGTAGCAAGAGTTTCCATTGCTCTGTGCCCAAGTCTGAAGCAAAACTTGATAGCACAAAGTTTCTTGAAATTGATGTCACTCATTTTAAGAACACAATAGAAAAAACTGTTTCACAACCAAATGATTTCAGCGAGTTCAAATTTGAACTGAAGGCGGATCACATGATCCCCTGTCTTCCCTCCAAGCCCTATGAAAAAGAATTTCAGTTAAATGGCTGTCGCGGCTGGCCTGGCAGCAGTCCATCCTCTTAACCCAATTTTGAAGCACATTTTCGATAGTTTGTGAGTCTATTTCATCCATATCTCGACGGATATTTTCCTTAAGAATATCAATTGTTTGAGGATCGTTAGTGTAATAGCGGTCCTTAACAGTACCCCCATGGGCGTCAAATCACAGCTGCGAGCTGGCCAATGAACGTCTCCAAAACGGCTGATAATGCGATGACCGAACTTAGTGTGTAAAAGATCGATTATTTCACGGCTGGTGTGGCATGTTGCGCCATCCTGCTGGAACCATAGATTGTGCAAGTGCATGTCGTCTAATAGTGGCCACAAAAAACTCCTCAACATGTCTCTATAGTGTTTCCTGTTTACCGTCACGCTGTTACCATCTTCATCTTGAAAAAAGTAGGGACCAATAATAATAACACCACTCCAAACAGTTACTCTTTTTGGATGCATTGATTTTTCTATGACATGTGGATTTTCAGAACCCTAAATCCTACAGTTCTGCTTGTTAACGTAACCTCCCAGATGGAAATGGGCTTCGTCCGAAAAGATGATTTGGCGACCAAAATTGACGTTCGTTTCCAATCGATTTAGAGCCTACATAGAGAAACGATATTGAAGCGGATGGTCATTGTGTTTTAACTCTTGCACAAGTTGCACCTTGTAAGGAAATAATCCCAGGTCGTTATGCAATATTCTCCGCACAGAAGTGCGACTGATGCCCACTTGTTGTGCTCTGTGACGAGTCGACATACTTGTGTTTTCACTCACACTCTGGGCAACAGAGGCAATGTTTTCCAGTGTACGTGTTATCCACAAGCAGGAAAAATACACGAACCTTCTTCACGAATTTTTGTATACCAGTCCGTATACCAGGGAGCTTCATTCCGACCAAATAGTCTTTTCAATTCTCGCAAAGTTTCTGCAACACAGCACTCACTTTGAAAATAGTTTTTCAATATTTCCCACCTTTGTTCAAGATTAAAACGATCCATTGCTCACAGCGGAAGCTTGACACAATATATCTGTCAATATGTTGAGCATGGAAGTGTTACCAAGTGTCAAAATAATACAAACTTAAAAAAACCAACTGATGGCCCACCCTTTATATCCACGATTTTACTTCAACAGGAGGTATGAGCAAAATAAAACATTTGAGAATGAGAGAGCATTGTTTGGAGGTGCTGAATTGAAACATCTTTCTTTTTAAGCCTTTGAATCAAGTTCAAATTCCGCATCCGACGGCAGATTGACACTAAAACCTACTTGGAGCGATCTACTTTGGTTCCACGGAACTTCCGGGATTTTTCGATGATCATATTCAGCGACCCAAAATGTTCAATTAACACAAGTAACCGCAGCAAATAACACATGGACTAATATAGATAAGATAAAGAGGTGATTCAAAAAGTACACAGAGTGCAAGGACAATTGGTTACAGCAGTGTTGCATAGTGTTCGTAAAAATTAAGGAATCCAATATAGATAACTGAAAAACATCCGACACAAAACAAGTTCGTCATTAATAATAATAGATATAAGAATATAAAGTAAATAATTACGAGGGTCGTTTCAAAAGTAAGGTTCCCAAAGCTGCAACTTTGCCGCGCGTGATGCTAGGCGAAATCTGGCAACACCGTCGTGTTTGGCGGCTCCCCCACCACCGATCCCAACAAGGAGCGCCTATTGGCGACGCCATGCGCAATGGAGCGGTTCATCGCCGTCACCGCCAGGTAAGAAATTCCTGCGGTGATCCAATTTTTGCACGCAAAAAAAGTTACCACTCCTAGAAATTCATCACCAGTTAAGTGAAGTATACTGAGTGACAAAAAAAAGGTAAACACCTACGTATGTTCATTAGAATTCCAGAATTTTTTTCATATCGATTTATCGTGCCATGAACAACAAGTGATAAAATGGTCAGGTTTTTATGTTGGCTGCGTGTATTGTTTGGTGATAAAGAAGCATTCAGCGAGGTGTTCTGGATGTCCCAGAGGGACCACAGAGCGACAAGAAGGTTAAAGCTTCTGGTTCTGAGAGACATATTCAGTAGTACTCGAGCCATCGCTAATCAGTGGTTTGAAGAGCATGGGTTAGTATGCGTACGGTATATCGCCGAATACGACAGTTTGGCCTTTTTTCTTATCGGCCACATTGGGTGCTTATTCCATACCTAAACACCATCCAAAACCAGATTTTTCAGCAAGACAAGGCCACACCGCATGCTGACAGAGCATCGTTAGTCTTCATGGATCAACATCGCATCAACCGTTCACCTTGGCCACCACGATCGCCTGACCTATCTCCAATTGAACATGTCTGGGACATGATAGGTCGCAGGGTCTTAAATTTGCAACACGTCCAAAAAATGCGTAGCAAAAAATTGCTACTATGGAGAAAGATAGCTTAAAGAACAACGTTTCCAATGGCGAATTCGTTTTTTCAAATAAAAATTCGTTGTGCCTGAAAAAAACGTGGGAACCTTATTTTTGAGACATCCCTCGTAGTTTTGTCAATTATGGTGTAAGTGGCCAAATAAAAGTTGTAATGTTCGAGCCTCAATAGACCATAGAGTGGTAGCAGAGGTTTGCATAATGATCTGCTGCTCAGTGTGAACCCAACAGTTCGTGCAATTCCTTTTATAAGAGTACAATTTTGATAGCTCGAAATGAAAACGTACGCTATTGTATTATTAGATATCTATGTACGTATTAGCAAATACGTTATACAGCAAAATCTAATCTGAAGAATGCATCAGAGATCGAACAATAATGCACTATGACTCTGCTACTTTCTCTTTTATTCGTTATTATCCATAAAGAATCGATTTTACAACATCATCCTTCGGATCAATTTCACTTTGAGATTGCTTTGGTGTCCATAAATGTTCATAAAATGTTACTAGGTTTGCAAGTAAATTGCTTGATCAAAATGAATAGCGTTTGGAAATCATCTATAAGTGAACTAAAATTAAAATTTCTGGGTGTGACCCGAAAAATCTAAATATCTAAAATACTAAAGCGTTGTGTAACCGAATTTTGTATGTAAAATTGGGACCATCCGGTATTCCCAGCAGTCCCAGTGTTCCCAGAGTCTACGCACCTGATTTACCCATAAAAGTTTTAATCTGGATCACAGGTGTGCAAGGATTTTTGAAAATGCATCTCGGAGGAGGTTGCAAATTGAGCAATCTCCTACCCATCATATCCCACACGTGCTCAATTGGGGATAAGTCGGGAGATCTTGGTGGCCATGGTAACCATGTGACATCATTATGTTGAAAGAAGTCTATTGTGACTCTTGCAACATGTGGTCGGGCATTATCTTGTTGGAAAGTTGGATCTGCCAGGGTGTCAAGATAGGGTAAAAGATAGGGTTCTAGAACTTCGTGGATATAACGCTGCGCATTCATGTTACCTCTGATGAAGATTAAAGGTGACCTGGAACCATAAGCTATAGCACCCCAAACCATAACACTCCAACAGTGTGATGAACATGTCTTTCAACAAAAAACTGTGGATTCCTCCTTTCACCACGTCGCCTTCTAACCCTGGCACGACCATCGTGCATGCCTAAACAAAATCGAGACTCGTCACTAAAGACAATACTGTTCCATTCCTGATCCCAGAGTGACCGTTGTCTGCACCACTCAAGGCGATTACGTCGGTGTTCTCGAGTTAAAGGGAGGACCCAGTGTGGCCGGTATGAAAACAAGCCAAAACTTCTCATTCGTCGGTAAATACTTCGCATGCCAATAGGTCTTCCGTGTTCTGCAAACCATTCATTTGCAATGGACCTGGTAGTGGAGAAACGATCCCTTGAGGCCAATAATCTTAGGCGGCGATCTTCACGGTCTGTTGTTCTACGGCGGCGTCCAGTGCCCCTTGCTCTTTGCGTACGGCCTTCTCGAAGCCATGCCTGACAAACCTAACCACAGTGTCTACACTTCTTTGCACTCTAACTGCAATTGCCCGAAAAGAAAGTCCAGCTTCCCGAAGTCCCACTATACGGCCCCTATCAAACTCACTAAGTTGATGGAAATCGTACAGGTCTCCGTACTCTAGCCATCGTAACCGATCGTAAAGGATGTCAAGAACCAAAATCCGCCAACGTTGATTCTTTACTGCGGCTGAAATATTCATTTTTAGGGCGTTAGTGAATTAAAAAAAGCAGTATAAAAACCGGAATGTCCAACTGATAAGGCTGAACATTTTTTCACTTGTTATTTACAGTATGATAAATACATTCACCAACTTTTATTAAAATAAAACCATTTAAACTGGGTGTTCGGATTTATATGTCACTTGGTATATGAATAACCTATTTGTGACCCCCATGATTACTAAAAATTAAATTGTTTTACGTGCAATTCAAACTACCCTGTATGTATGTAACTATATCCTATTAAATGAAGAATTGCAAAACTAACGTGCAAAAAATCCATTTTCGTTATCAGATGAATGTTAGCAAACTTGAAACGATGAACTTGGATAGAATCATCCAACCTTACGTTATTTGTGATTCCAAAAATTCAGTACAACCATTCTCTCTCTATGTTATACCTCGTATATTGATAACGAAAAACACAAACAAACAGAAAACGTTCGTATCATATTAATTGCGAAAGTTATATGATATTCCAGCCAGAAATGCCAGGACGTTTGTCAATTTTCCTCGAGAGTTTTTCTTCGTTACTTCTCCTGATGAACAGACCACATGAAGCACTTTTTATATAAAAGCACAAAGCACACAAAACAAGTCAACAAAGAATTTACGAGGGCTGATCCAGGACAATAAAGCTATACACTTATCAGTACCAACATCAATAGGTCTGAAAGACAAAGTTGAAACCGCTCTAAAGAAACTAATCTCAAAATACTTCAGGGTAACCTCAAAAACTATAATTTTTAACCGGTTTTTGAGCATTAAATATAGACGCACGGTAACCAAGATCAAATTTGTTTAAATTTTTTATTTAAATAAATCTCATTTTTCTTTGACCGAATGATGTTTGCCAAATATTTTGGATCATCCCAAACAAAAAAGGCTTCCATTAACTATTCGCTCAAGCTGACCATTTTCAAGTTTTTTTTTTAATTTACCTTTTGATGTTACAAAAGCATATAGGAATTGTCTAAAACTGAAACTAGGGACAAAATAACAGTAAAACAACAGTGAAATAAAATAGGTAAATGAATAAGTGGCTATTTCTAGTATACACAAAGAAGTCAATATCAGTACTCCAGAATTTTTAAAAAGCTCTCTACTCGAGTGGTGGTTACATACATTTTTTTGAGATACAAACACTTCATTTGCTTACCTCAAGCCCTAAAAATGGTTATATAAAATGAATAAAATATTTTTGAGGTTGCCAAGTATCTAAATAAAAGCCTTGCTTTACAGAACCTCAAAGAGTATTTTGAGATTATTTCAAGTGATTTTTAACCTTGTCTGTCAGGCCAAAATTGGCGAACTTTTGGTTTTCGAGGTGCTTCAACATTTCAATACCCAAGCTGCTGTCTTGATTCGGGTAGACTGTCTACATCCAGCATCGGAAATGGAAGGACCTCCGAAGAAGCTTGCCACTCGTGCTAGCGAAGCGTTAGGAAGAAATTCCAACCGACGACGGCATTTAGACCCGAATCAAGACAGCAGTTTATCAATTGGCCGCGAAAACCTCAACCAATTTGTCATTTCAATACCCGTCTGGCAAAAAATTGTCCTACTGTATGGACTCATTGGATGCAGGTACAGTTTACCAGTTCAAAGCCTGCTTGGTAAATGTCAGCCACAGCTATGCAGGAGGTATGGCTGGAAGCACTTTCCTGATGGAACAGTAAGGCTTTGCATAAAATCCCTGTTTCCCTTTTTTTAATATTTTCGTATTGGTTTCAACAAGATGTCCTTCCCCAAATAAAATCTCTATTAACCAAAACGCACATAACTGTCAAATAAGCAGCTGCGAAGAGATCAGGGGCGGAGCTTTGGATCAACCCTCGTATACCCAAAAGGATTCCCCCGTTATTATTCTTCAACGTGAAATACAATATTGACAGATACAAAAGCAAAACATAACACGGAATATCGACATAAATGCGTTAACTTTGTTTTAAGAAAAACCGGAAAACAACATAAGGAAACAAGGCAATGTGTGGAAGTACCTACAGGGTGATTAAAAAAATAGTGGCGATATCTTTCGAGCAGTAGGTACATTAAAACATCAAATTTCATGATGGCCAATGAGCAATTTTTAATGATTTTGGCATTGTTTTATTCCATCGCGGACAACACTCATTTGTATTTCTTTTATCATTGTTGTCGAAAAAGTATCTGATATTTTAGACCCTGAAGTTGGATAAAAAGTGAAGTTTTTCTGGAATATAAATACTAAATCATTCGGTATAAGCAGCAAAACTCTGAATTGTCGAGTTGACTTTATCAATTACTTGCAAATGTCACTTCTGGGCCATAATATATATACTAAGTGACATATGAATCCGAACACCCAGTTTAAATGGTTATTTTAATAAAAGTTGGTGAATGTATTTATCTTACTGTAAATAACAAGTGAAAAAATTTTCAGCCTTCTCAGTTGGACATTCCGGTTTTTATACTGCTTTTTTTTAATTCACTAACGCTCTAAAAATGAATATTTCAGCCGCAGTAAAGAATCAACGTTGGCGGATTTTGGTTCTTGACATCCTTTACGATCGGTTACGATGCCTAGAGTACGGAGACCTGTACGATTTCGTGAACTTAGTGAGTTTGATAGGGGCCGTATAGTGGGACTTCGAGAAGCTGGACTTTCTTTTCGGGCAATTGCAGTTAGAGTGCAAAGAAGTGTAGACACTGTGGTTAGGTGTTGTCAGGCATGGCTTCGAGAAGGCCGTACGCAAAGAGCAAGGGGCACTGGACGCCGCCGTAGAACAACAGACCGTGAAGATCGCCGCCTAAGATTATTGGCCTTAAGGGACCGTTTCTCCACTACCAGGTCCATTGCAAATGAATGGTTTGCAGAACACGGAAGACCTATTGGCATGCGAAGTGTTTACCGACGAATGAGAAGTTTTGGCTTGTTTTCATACTGGCCACACTGGGTCCTCCCTTTAACTCGAGAACACCGACGTAATCGCCTTGAGTGGTGCAGACAACGGTCACTCTGGGATCAGGAATGGAACAGTATTGTCTTTAGTGACGAGTCTCGATTTTGTTTAGGCATGCACGATGGTCGTGCCAGGGTTAGAAGGCGACGTGGTGAAAGGAGGAATCCACAGTTTTTTGTTGAAAGACATGTTCATCACACTGTTGGAGTTATGGTTTGGGGTGCTATAGCTTATGGTTCCAGGTCACCTTTAATCTTCATCAGAGGTAACATGAACGCGCAGCGTTATATCCACGAAGTTCTAGAACCCCATCTTTTACCCTATCTTGACACCCTGGCAGATCCAACTTTCCAACAAGATAATGCCCGACCACATGTTGCAAGAGTCACAATAGACTTCTTTCAACATAATGATGTCACATTGTTACCATGGCCACCAAGATCTCCCGACTTATCCCCAATTGAGCACGTGTGGGATATGATGGGTAGGAGATTGCTCAATTTGCAACTTCCTCCTCAGACTCTAGAAGCACTTCGAGAGGAGTTGGTGGTTGCCTGGAATGAGATACCACAGGAGGACATTGACCACCTGATCAGAAGCATGCCTAGGCGCGTTGGAGCATGCGTAGCACATCAGGGTGCATCCACACATTATTAAAGGTCAAAGGGCTTTAAAGCAGTGCAATCATTTTGAAATTTTTATCATTTACTTATTATGCTTCATTAAGTACTTATACAAAATTTTATTAAAATAAAACAAAACTGGGTGTTCGAATTTATATGTCACTTAGTATATATATATATAGTGATGAAATTCTAACGGCTTTTGGAGTGGTAAATTAACTGATAGAACCTCATTTTTCATGAAACTTCTGGAACTAATATCTCGAGAACTTTGCTACTTGAAGCGATTTTTTATATATTATTTATGCCTTTGATAACGCAAATAAAATGTCACAGGGCACGAGAGAAAGAAAAACAAAGCTAAAAATACTAAAATTTTGGTCTCCCCTGGATTGCTTGTGTAACCCTTTCAGATTTTTTTTCTGGCCAAATTCTTCAAATAAACATAGGTTCCATAATTCATTTTCAAGGTACAGTACGCTACAGCTACAGCTGAAACCACCATACAGAAAAAATAACAGATTTAAATAGGGCGATATAGATGGCCCGGTGTCAATGATTCTTTGGTGGTTTTAGGTGATACGTTTGAACATGCTGACTAGGATCGTAAAGATTGTTTTGAAAAATCGAACTTTCAAAAAAAGTTCCAAAAACTGTATATCTAAAATGGAGCATTTGCGAAACTATGATTATGTTATTTTTTTAAATGCACCTCATGAAGCAAGAACATTGGCCAGCACATACAGAGTGTCCAATATAAGGATCCTATGCATGGGGTTCTCAATATTTGTGGAGATACAGCTTAGGTTGTATTAGAAAAAACTAAAATTAGGCCAAATTATTACTTTATTTTAAAACATATTAAAAAACTATTGATACTTTTTCATTGGCACTTTTTAGGCACTACATGATGATATTTTTAAATTTTGTGATCGACGTTTCGTTTTTGAGAAACCATCAACAATTTTATTCATTTATGCAGTTTTTTTGTATTTTAGTAGCACAAAATGTAGCACGCCAGCATATCGAATTTTTCTTCTTTGATAAAATGGGCGCCTGGAACCTTTGACGATAATAAAGCAATATTAACAATACATAATAATAACAATACTCGGTGACAGGTATTTACGTCAAGTCAAGCATTTGTCTGCAACACCTATTCAAAACAAACATTTTTTGTTATAACCAAGTAAAATAAATGTAACACGTGATATATCGTTGAATTCATAAAAAAATGCTATTAGATTTTATTTCGGACCATATAAAAAATGAAGTTTATGATGGTTTCTCAAAAAGGAACCGACAGGCACAGAATTTAAAAACACCATCATGTAAATACGCCCCAAAGAATGCAATTTTTTTCTAATTTAACTTAAGATGTATCTCCCACAGATATAGGATCCTTATCTTGGACACACTGTATACATACAAATATTTTTGAATTACATCACTTACATTTTCGATAAGCTTACTGAGTAGTAAGCTTTCCAAATAAAAAAAAGCTTTAAGGTATTATCCCACAAAGACTATAAACTGGAGTGTATATAATCAACAATAAAAGAATAACCAATATCAAAGGAAACATTTTCTTTGACTCACTTATGATTTATACAGAGATTATATCAAAATAAACATGCTGTGGTTTCGTTCGTCGGAATTTATCAGTCACTTTCCTAAAACATCTATTGTTTCAACAACAAAAGAAAAAATGTTTCCATTACGTTCGTGATCCAGTTTTTATTAAAATCAGTGTAAAAATGTATAGTTAGTGAAACGATAGAAAGAACAACATTACTTGATAGTTCATAACTCACAAAAATGGCTTATCTCTACTACATTATGAAATGGTTCCCGTTGTGTACTTTAGATAAGAACGTTATGATCAAGGCATATAAGCATGAGTTAGGAAACGAAATAACCAGAAACAAGGTGTCAGATAAACGTGAAATATTATCAAGTGACTGATTCAGAATTTCTCATGCAATCACGTTTATTATAACTTATATCAGATAATATCAGTATCCGGTGTGTTGTATCTCTTAGAGAAATCCAAAGGGACGTTGTTTCCAATATAACTTCCGTGCAAATTTTTTGTAATGGGAAAAGTACATTTTTTATTATTTTCGATCAAAATATCTTCCCAAGAATTTTTCATGCAATTTTCTGACAATGCAGTGGTTTTACTTATTTTTGAACGGGTCATGTTAGCAAGCTGGGGAACGAAGCTCGTGCATGGGTACCACATTTCAGCGTATAACTCTTAGTTGAAATTTGCAAGATGGTGGCTAGATGAAATTTTGCAACTGATTGTGAATCTCATTATGAGCTGTTTCATGATTTCTGGCAATGATTCCCAGGCTTGTTCTCAGATAGAACAACGAACGAAATCAGAGAAAAGTAACCTCTATCAGAAGTATACGGTCTATTCAAATAATTTTAAAATCCATCCAAATACTCGTAGTAATAGATGACGATCGTAACTGAATACTCTTGAACATTAAATCACATTTTTCAAAATAGCAGACTGGCAGGTTGTCAAAGCTCAACGTTTTTCTACATCGGCTCGTTTATCTCAACTACTAGCCATCATAATATGAGGTCTGTAAATTAAGTGATGAGGCTGGCGAGGTAGTGTTCGATCTGGCAACACTGGAAGTGCCGGGCTTGGAGGGACGACAGGGGAACATGTGATCCGCCTTCAGTACAAGTTTGAACTCGCTCGAGTCGTTTGGTGTTCTAAAAATGAGTGACATCAATTTCAAGCAGCGGTGTGCTATCAGGTTTCGCTTCAGACTTGGGCATAGTGCAACGGAATCTCTTGCTAAATGGGCCTACGAAGAGTGTTTTGTCAAGAGCCCAGGTTTTTCGGTGGTTAAGGCATCTTCAAAAGGGAGAGAGTCAATTGAAGATGAATCACGAAGGGGAAGGCCTTCATCTTCAAGAACAACTGGCCAGTAAAAACTTTCCTATGGCTCGTCAGCCTCCTTATTCGCCTGACTTGTGTCTCTGTGACTTTTTTCTCGTCGCGAAGTTGGACAATCACCTCAAGGGTGGGACAGTCGAAAACATCCAAACGGCTGTAACCGACCAGCTGAAGTTCGTGAAGTTCGTAGTTCCATAGTTCCAGAGCTGCTATGAGGAGTGCTAGAAACGTCTCTAGCGCTGTAAGGCTTCAGAAGGAACTTATTTTGAGGGTGACAATATAAAATTGTATTTATATTTGAATAAAAAAAAATTAAAAACAATCAATCTTCTTACTTAATTTACAGACCTTGTAAGTCGTATTAATATTCTTCTATTGCATGATCTATGCGAATATGTAGTAAGATATGGGATATTCTATTTTAAACAATTATTTAAACTTCCAGTTTTTTTAAACTGACCCCATATTTTATTTCGCACTCAGATGGGTCATACCAAGAGGAGAGTGATTTAACATAACATAAAGATTGGATGATTAGTGGTTGAGTTATAGCCATTCAATGTACAAAATCGTTCAACTTTGAGAGTCCGACATTTTTAAAGATAGTAAATTTATATTCCATGGTTACACAGTGCTGATAAGGAGATTCAAAACGAGGTATCACATGACCTCCCATTCTATTCGAAAAACTGGCATCAATCTCAACAACCCAAATTTCAGCTAGAAATCTTGACCCTTCCAAAAAATAAGCACCCTTTTGAATAGCACCGTATAATGAATAGAATGTAACATTCAGTCACGAATCAGCTGGATATCGGATGCTGATCCGTGATATTTATTTTCGAAGTACTATTATTGTTTTGCAAATCAAATTCTGGAATTGCTATTGCTATACCGTTTTTAGTCGCATGAATATGTATAAATGTTTTTGCTTTGCATTTAACAAATTGACGTAACTAGCAAAAGCTTTATAACGGCAATTGAATCGGAAAAAATCAACACATCACTTGACACAACTACTGGGTGTTTTTAATTTCATTTTTTCGTTTTTCACCATAATTTCATCAAAACTGGGCCAATTTTTGAAAACTGCAAGGCTTGTATGGTCTTGCCGTAATAGTAACATACAGACAAAAATAAATTATTTGAGACAGTGCTTCTCAAAAAGGTCATGAACGGGTCAAGTTAGCAAGCTGTAATTCAGAATGATGAAATTGATGCACAATGATTCGATTGGCTAAAAAAAAGGTACGATCGATGTTAATCGTTCCACATTCTTGACCATGCGAATGATTCATTCCTTGTCAGCACCCACTGGGTAACAAATCCAGATTAAAAAATTTGGCATTATTGCAGTTTTAAACCTGTTTGAATTATATATCTTGTAAGAAATCGAGTTACATTAAATTATACAGCTTCCTACTGATTTCTTTGACAATATATCTTCATTAAGAGCAATAATCTTTTTAATTCCTCACATTTAGGCTCTAAAAAAGGATATCTCCGCATGTTAAGTTTTATTAACTTGACATTTGAATAAAGTCATCCATCATTTGTAATCGTATGAAATTGATTTAATTTGCAAACCAAAGAATGTTAAACACATAATCGTTATATTTTATAACATCATAATTATATTCGTTTTCGGACGCTGAATACAGCCAGTAATATAAAATTTAGTCACCTAAATTGATTTTTAGTGATTTTATTTATAATTTTTAGGCAGACATATGTTATATTTTGTACTACATAGTTACATTTTGTTGAAGGCTTTGTCATGCATAATAAAAATTTAAATAGTTAAACTGAGCTGGCTGCGAAATCATAAAGGTTTTTTAAATACTGTGGGGGCTAGAGGATTATCAAGAAAGTGCATGTAAAAATAACCTCAAACATAAGAGGGTTGTTTCAAAAATAAGGTCCCCAACGCCGTAACTTTGCCGCGCGTGATGCTAGACGAAATCTGACAACATCGTCGTATTTGTCGGCTTCCTCATCAGCGATCCCAACAAGAAGCGCCTCTTGGCGATGCTGACAGCCATGAGAAATGGAGCTCTTCATTGCCGTCACCGCCAGGTGCAAAATTCCTGCGGTCATCCGATTTTTGCACGCAAAAATGTTACCACCCGTAGAAATTCATCGCCAGTTGAGTTAAATATATGAGAAACGTGTATAGGCATTAAACATGTCCTCAAATGGTGAAGAGTGTTCTTTGACGGCCGCATGGTTATCCAAGATGAACAACGAAGTTTCAAAATTCAAAGTATTTCCGGAGAGAGACGGAAAAAACTGAATTTTCCCAAAATCGTTTTAAATTTTTCCTAAATTCATTCTTTGTGAGATTTCAAACTAAATTGCACATAAACATTGCCACTGTTTCTCCTCTACAAGATGCCATAATTAGAATTTTAAGAGAGATGAAAAAGCGGATTCCACGTAGAAAAAAATGCGTGGAGCAAAGGCGACTATGTAAAAAAATAGCTTAGAGATCAATGTTTCCAATGATAAATTCGTTTTTTCGAATAAAAAATTCCTTGTGGGAACCTTATTTTTGAGACAACCCTCGTATTTAGATGGCACTATAAAGCAAAAGCCGCTGGATTGTTTTCTGTAGTTGAAGTTGAACTGGAACAACTTTCTGTCGATAGCACAGATTTAAACTAAGATCGAAGTTTCCAAGAGTACATTCGTTTTTTCCAAATGACTAAATTCCTTATGCCTAAAAAAATGTTGAAACCTTATTTTTAAGACAACTTTCGAAAGATCAACGTCTTTCAAAATAGCGAACTGGGAATTTGAAATTTTTTATAATAGTACAATATGTGTAAAAATGTAATAAAATATGAAACATTCCATTTAAAAAAATATATACAAATATGGTATGCACACGTCAATTTCATCATCTTGAATCGCAACTTTCTAACTTGACTCGTTCAGTAATTAGAAGGTGACCTTTGTAAAAAGCACATACGGTAAAACGTTTAGGCCATAAAGCTCTGGAGATGGAAGCGCCCATCACTCAACAGATTGAGCTGTAGCCTGCTGCAAAGTTGTTTAGGTAACCTTTTTTTTACGTAATTATGAAAAATTATTACCGTAGTAACATTTCTCTAAATCCCCATAAATGATCATTTTCAAATGTTAAAAAAATATATTTTTTGAGGTTAAATGGCTAGAGGGACCGGCACGGGTATCACGTATTTTGAAAAGTGACATTATGCCGATTTTTTTTTGACATTATGCTGTTTTTTTTACATTATGTAGGTTATTCTACAAGATGTTAATTTAGCACTTAGTTGTACGTGTTGCCTAAACGTCGTCAGGCTTGTTATCAATCTTTGGCTCTGATGTGATGTAAAATCTGCTTCTGAGATGGCATTACTGGAGGTCTAAGTTGTACGTGTTGATGATAATTACATTGGGTTCTTGTCTCAAACACACTTAATTGAGATTCAAAGCTAGAAATTAGTTGTGCGTCCACATGCTGGAAATTACATATACAAAATTGCTGAATTTCAAAAATGAGAGAGACAAGAAATCATTATATTCACTATACACTGTCGAATTGCAAGCCATATACATACTAACAGTAATTACAAACAGCGCGAGCGCGGTGGTGATTTCCAGTAATTCTCCTCAGTTTTTCGTAATTTATAACTTTGAAACATAATCATCCAGATGCGATCTTGCTATTCAACCAACTTTCTTCTCAGATATAAAAACTACAGATATACAGAATAATCCGTAGTTTAGTTGAGTGATTCCTCCATAGATGGACGTTCACAACGATCCTATTGAGCAAACGTGGAATGACTGTTTGCGCCCTAAAAACTACCTAGTCTGCAAGTTGACATCTTATAGCTTTTTTTACGTTTTATAGGTTTTTTACATGATACCCGTGCGGAAATGCTTTAATATGTACTAAGCTCAAAATACTCTACGGAGAACTGTACAGAAAACTTTCAACTTTAACTTAGTCACTTGACAACATCAAAGAATAATATTGAAAATTACAAATTTTTACAGATGACATTACTCGAAACGATTAGCTTTGCCCAGAGTGTTTGAAAAAATTTGATCCATCAAACGAGATTATGAAAAAATCGAATTGGAAAATGTTTCTCACAAATTCAAAGTTTCTGCTCAGTCTATAAAAAAGAGAGGGTGCCGTCTCCTCTTTCTTGTACTGAAAACAGTATCTAGAAAGTACTTCTATGCCTTATTCACCTCGTACATTCGTGAAGAAAAAACTGGTTTAGAGCCTCACGACATGAAAAGCGATAATAGTCTTAATCTTCAATTTAATGTCTAGCAAATAGCTAGAGACGCTGCTAGTATCCATTTCAGTTTATGGAATAGAAATATTTTCGAGGATATGCGGATAACCACATGAGTAAAGATAAGCCTGTATTTTATAATCAACCATCAAAGAGTTACTTATGAGTTACGACTATGGATTGTAAAAATAACTGCTATCCAAGGTTTTCAGAGGCACAGCGATATTTTAAACAGGTGACATTTAGTGCAGGAGAGTATACAGAATTGCGAAATATGGCCTACAGTCCATTTGCCTGTTAACAGCCATTCAACTGCGGATGGAGACATCCAACATGCGAATTTTCTCATGGCTGGATTACTCAAATTAGATTTTTCACCCAAAAACGGACATATCAATTTCCCAAATTGTTATAACCAATGTTGCCATAGTCAAGGAAAAAGGCTACGCGAGTCAAAGTACTTGAAATCTAGGGTTACTCTGATATCAATCAAACAGTAATTGCTTCCGCGGCCGGGTTTATAAATGTGTAAAAACTTATTAGATCAATCGATTAAATTAAATCTAATCATTTTGATACCTTCGAAAGCGCTGAAAGTACATCGCGCAAGAATATACCTCATTTATTGCAAATTGCAACTAGTGACTGACAATTATGCAACTTGCAACTGACAATTATAGTTAACTGTAACTGGCAACTAACAAATATAGCTAGTTGCAACTTTGAACTGATAATTACAGCTGAATTCAATTTTTAACCGACAATTACAGCTATAATTGCAACTTGTAGCTGACAATTATCGCTAATTGCAAATGATAATTATAGCCAATTGCAACTCCAACTAACTGCCGTTATAGATAACCATTGTACAGAATTGCAAATTGCAATTGAATTGCAGCTATCTGCAAATTTTAATCGACAATTGCAGCTATAATTGCATCTTGCAGCTGACAATAAATTATAGAAAAATGGAAGTGACAATTATAGCTAATTGGAACTCGTACTTGCTGTTATAGTTAACAGTTATACAGAATTGCAAATTGCAATTGAATTATAGCTATCTGCAAATTTTAACCGACACTTACAGCTATAATTGCAACTTGCAGCTGACAATTATATTTGATTGTAAGTGACAATTATAGCTAATTGGAACTCGTACCTGCTGTTATAGTTAACAATTATACAGAATTGCAAATTGCAATTCAGTTATAGCTATCTGCAAATTTTAACCGACAATTACAGCTATAATTGCATATTGCAGCTGACAATAAATTATAGTAAATTGTAAGTGACAAGTATAGCTAATTGGAATTCGTACCTGCTGTTATAGTTAACAGTTATACAGAATTGCAAATTGCAATTGAACTATAGCTATCTGCAAATTTTAACCGACCATTACCGCTATAATTGCAACTTGCAGCTGACCATAATTATAGTAATTGTAAGTGACAATTATAGCTAATCGGAACTCGTACCTGCTGTTATAGTTAAAAATTATACAGAATTGCAAATTGCAATTGAATTATAGCTATCTGCAAATTTTAACCGACAATTACAGCTATAACTGCAACTTGCAGCTGACAATTATAGTTAATTGTAAGTGACAATTATAGCTAATTAGAACTCGTACCTGCTGTTATAGTTAACAATTATACAGAATTGCAAATTGCAATTGAATTATAGCTATCTGCAAATTTTAACCGACCATTACAGCTATAATTGCAACTTGCAGCTGACAATTATAGTTAATTGTAAGTGACAATTATAGCTAATTGGAACTCGTACCTGCTGTTATAGTTAAAAATTATACAGAATTGCAAATTGCAATTGAATTATAGCTATCTGCAAATTTTAACCGACAATTACAGCTATAATTGCAACTTGCAGCTGACAATTATAGTTAATTGTAAGTGACAATTATAGCTAATTAGAACTCGTACCTGCTGTTATAGTTAACAATTATACAGAATTGCAAATTGCAATTGAATTATAGCTATCTGCAAATTTTAACCGACAATTACAGCTATAATTGCAACTTGCAGCTGACAATTATAGTTAATTGTAAGTGACAATTATAGCTAATTCTCGTAGCTGCTGTTATAGTTAAAAATTATACAGAATTGCAAATTTTAGCAGAAAATTATACGAAATGCAACTTGCAACTAATAATTATAAATAAAATATATTTTTTCCGCGATGCCTTTTCCATACTTCGTACTAGATCGACTGGTTTACTGGACTAAAGCGGGCGACATTCATGCTAAGATCAAGTTTAAAATTTCTCGAATACGTGTTTCGAGTTATTCGCCTCAGAGTCGAGATTAGCATAATATATAGGTGTATATTTTCTGATAAAACTTAACGCTTGTTCATCTTTGTTACTGGCATTAATATTCTTTTATTAGTAAAGACCAGGCGTATTTATAAAAGTGCTATCTGATCTTCTGGAACATAACTTTCTGTGTATATGGCCGATTAAGACCAATGTACGTAATTTGTGAAATTTGTCTACAGGCCAAAAATGCCGTTTTACTTGTCACATAAAAGTATCTAGTTACCAGTACAAAAATGATGTCCAAGCGTTCCAACCAACTAAAATATAGTCAAGTAGGTTGACTCTAAATGTTTTGCTCGTTTAGGGCGAGACCATCGATAATGACCTTTTCAAACGAGGTATCTATGCAGGCTTAATACCTGTCGGAGATACACCTAAATTAGGAAAACGCTGGGCTCTTTAGGGCGTATTTACATGCCGTTGAGAAACTTGTAAACATTTCATGACTTGGCCAAACCATTTTTATTTCTTTCTGACTTTATTTTAAGAAATATCAAAAAACTGATGGATCTGCATATGACATTAAAACGCGCGTCTCTGAAAACCTTGATTGCGAACGTCAAACACAAATTAGGCGTTAGTTCCAGCACCCCTACAATGTGGCAGACGTACATGACACACGAGCGACGCAAGTTTCCAAATAACCTGTTATGAATTTTTACTGAACGCGTTTCAGTGTAAGGGCATACCGCCGAGGGTTGAAGGGCATAAAGCAAAATTAGAGCAGAATTATATCTGGGACATAACATTAAAAATTCCACATCACTTTAAAACTTCTCAAAACTAGGTCCGGCACAAAGTGAGTCAATTTTGTCTGTAAAGGACATGGAATTGCTTTTAATGTAAATTTCTTTGGCCATTCAAATTTTGCAACCCACCCATTCAAGTTTGGGGAGACAAACAAACGGGAATATACTGAGTGCCTCTTGAAAACACTCTTATGCAAGTTGATTGAAACGAATGAAAGAATACCTCTAATGATCTAGATTTTATACCTAATCCTGAGGCAAAGAGGATGTGAAAACATCTGGAATTCTACATACGATGGTTGTTTCAAAAATTAGGTTCCTAACGCTGTAACTTTGCCGCGCGTGATGCTAGGTGAAATCTGGCAACGTCGTCGTGTTTTTCGGCTCGTCCACCACCGATCCCAACAAGAAGCGCCTATTGGAGACGCTCAGGACCGGTCTGACAGCCATGCGCAATGGAGCCCTTGATCGCCGTCACCGCCAGATGGGGTCATCCAATTTTTGCACGCAAAAACGTTACCACTCATAGAAATGAATCGCCAGTTGAGTAAAGTATATGGGAAACATGTATAAGCATTCAAGAAGTCCTCAAATGGTGAGAGGGAGTTCTTTGATGGCCGCCTGGACACGAACAACGGAGCTGAAGGCCGTCGATCTCCGAGGAAGTTAAATCTTGCTCGAAGATCGGCGAATCACGATCCAGGAACAGGCGGTCGAAATTCCTGAGGCTTCTGAAAAAGCTGAGACTGGCACTCTAAAATGGTCGTAGCAAAGCGTGAGACTGCATCACGACAATGCGCATCCTCATGTCACAACAAACTAACGACTGAATCGAGCGATTTTGCTGGGAAGTTATTGCCCATCGCCCTTACAGCATTTCCGAACTAACGTAGGGTGTGTGGCTGGGGAATGAAGCCTAAACAAATGTTTTGGCTTCATACCATGGACCTATGATAACCTATGGATCTGTAGCTTGGTGGGGCAAGGTAGCACAAAGAACTGTCAAAGCCAAACTAAGCGCAATACAGAGAGAAGCTTGTATGCTGATCACTTGTGCCTTTCGTACCACACCAACTGCAGCTATGGAGGTCCTTCTTAATTAACCCCCCTTGCACATATACCTGGAAGGCAAGGCAAGAAGAACATCTTATAGACTACATCATGTGGCAAATGGTATAATGGATAATATCACTATAGAGGAGACGGACATGCTGGTGAACTTACAAAACCATCCCAGTCTGGGAATGCCTTCTGATATAATGCCAAAGATAACAAGATATGCTAAACCCTACTCAGTGACAATTCCACACAGGAATGAGTGGGAACAGCAAGTTAACCTGATAAGGAAAGATATATGTGCATACAAAGATGGTTCGAAGACCAAGATAGCTGTTGGAGCTGGTATCTTCGTGCCGGAGCTAAAGATTAAAAAATGTGTTAGCCTAGGAACCTGGGCATCGATCTTCCAGGCAGAGCTATATGATACAAGAACTATAATTACTTTTTCAGATAATCAAGCACTTGACTCCACCTACTCGACATCGAAATTAGTGTGGAATTGCAAAGAAGCTCTCGGTGGCAGAGGGGAGGGGAGGGAATACGGCTAAACAAATACTCTCTGCAGAGATGGACAGAAAGATCTATCAATACTGAGAGGGATTAGCAGGGTTAACCCATGCTAAGGTAACTATACCAATCTTGACAAAGAAGGTAACAGACTCTTTGCTACGGCTGAACAGGAATAGCCTTAAAGCTTTAGTAGGACTCTACACAGGTCATTGCAAATTGCGTCACCACATGAGCAGGCTGGGCATGGCGGAGATGAAACGGTCAGGCATCTATTGTGCAGATGCCCTGCAATTGCCAGAATCAGGTACAACATACTTGGAGACGTAGTACTCGAAGCAGAAGACCTGAAAGGTATTTCTCCAAACAAGTTAATCCTCAGGAGGTCGGAGCTACAGGGCAAATATAAATAGGTGTGAGCCATAATAGACCAAAGAGTCGCAGTTTCCGAAACTAAAGGAGCACCAAGGCGGTCAAGGGTTCGAGACGGACGAGCAGTTACCAAGTTTCCAAGCGGGCGGGCGGCGGAATCCCTTGAGCCGGGAGTGAAAAAGTAGTTTAAAGATCAACGTTTCCTATGATAAATTCGTTTTTCAAATAAAAAATTTTGAAACCTTATTTTTGAGGCAACCCTCGTATTTAGCACTATAAAGCATAAACCACTGATTATCTTCTGTAGTTGAAGTTGAACTGAAACAACTTTCTGGCGATAGCACAAATTTAAATTAAGAAAACAATGCAATATCAAGCCCAAAAAGTATATAGTATGCGGCCAATGACTGGGTTTTTGTAACGTTAACGCTATTTGTCAAAACTATTCGTTTTTCTTTTTTGTTACTGCGCTGTTGTCACGAAACTTTGAGATGATTATACTACGGCTACGGCTAGAGACTTTTCTAAAAAAAAAGGCAAGTGGAAACTTGTGTCACATATTTTTGTATACACTCATTTCTATAGAAACGTGGTATTTAGAATATTTCATGATGTAAAGACGTTATTATGATATATTTGCCTTGACATTGAAATATGTTAATGCATCGAGAAGAAATGTCATTAGAAGAGCAACAAAAAACTCCTGGTTTCCTAATGATCTAACTTTTAGAGTGGTATATTTACACTGTTTAGAGTTTCCTTGTAATGTGTGTATACACGGGCTATTCGAAAAGGCTACGATGAACAATAATCTGTCATATTGATGCTCGTCACTTTACTTGATAAATCCTTCTTGTGAAAATTCGCCTTGACTGTCTGCATCCATGGGACTGTCAATATGTTCCTCAAGGAAAAAGGTGGTCTTTTCGAATAGCAGATGTAAAAACCCCAGTTAGCAAAATTATGAAATGGGCAAAAACTTGACAAGAACTCACTTGCTGTGAAGAACTCTAAGAGATTTTGGTGACATGCAATTCACACTCCAGTCAGTGTTGCCATGGTCGTTGCAGATAGTGATAGAAAATCGACCGTAGTTCGCTCGAATCAGCTTGATCAGTTCACCTTCTTTACATTCTATCTTCAAGATCTTCCCTTCGCACGCGTAAGCAGTCTCGTAACGAATTTCTGTAACAAACAAGAAAAATATTAGTTTTGTTTCCAACCCTGTACGATGATCTGTCAGAAACTGCCATAGTCATTGATCCACGTATTTTCCAATAAAATGGACTTGTTTGTTCACATACAATTTCCAAGTGATAAAAACATACTCCTCACTCTGTACAAGGCCCAGATGAAAGCTAGCCTCGAGTACTCCTCACATGTTTGGGGTGCTGCCGCCCCGACTAGATTATTCATGATCGATGCCGTGTCAAACTTCGTATATTCAGAACTGGCCGATACGACCGCTTCTTTGTCCCTAGGGTAATGAGATTGTGAAACAATCTACTCGAGGAAATACATAAATTTAGGTTTCTGCTTGCGCGGCTGCTTCGGTATGAAAAAAAACGACGGTTTTCCGCAATAATGTGTAACAGTGAACTTAAAAAATACTGAAAAAGAGAAGATCTGCAGACCAGTTGGAATAGTTGAAAATGAAACAACCAGATAGCTCCTCTATTTTGAAATGCCGTGCTTGGTATAAAGCTCCAAGGACCTACAGTGACAATAATATGGTGAAGAGAACATGCAAAAAAATATGGGAAACATGAACATAAACAAAAGTAATACTGTTGTACCATTATGAAAAAGGGTTGATTAATTTAAAGATTCTGAGGAAAATAATACGCTCAAACTGTCAAATGGACTTTACAACAAGCAGTGCAAAGTTGGTTGCCTAGATTTATTTAGCTTCGCTCTGTGGGTTTGTTATTCGCTACAAAATTGACAACGCGTATAATTTTCATTACTATTTAGCATTTCCAAACCATCCAAAACTTATAATAAATCTTACTATGTATGTAGTAAGTATGTACCATAACAGGCGATTCTTTGAACAAAAGGCTCATATAAAGATAGGTTCGTAAATTCTTCGTTCTCAAGTTACGGGGTGTTAAAATTTAAGGAAAAGGTTTTTCTTAAATTTCTTAAATATCCTTTACCTAATTTTGTTGTAATTTGGTAGTGGGATTTATAACATTAAGGGCTAATTTAGTCATAACTTGATTAAATTGATCAACTCCAGTGGCGTCTCGAGCGGGATCTGAACGAATATTTGTGACAAAAAAATATACGCTACTGACTTTTGTGTAATTTTTATTGTTTTTTTTTTGGAATAAGCAAATTAAAATACAACTTTTCTCCATATTCTTTGTGTGGTTCAGGGATATGCAATGAGTGGACTTTTTTTTCGAAAACTAAGCAAGATACGAAAAGAATTCAAATTACAAAAAAGTTACTATTCTATTTGCTTAATCGATAGAACAGAATAAAACACAAAGGTCACTCTTTTACATTTTTTATCACAAATATTCGTTTAGATCCCGCTCGAGACGCCACTGGACTTGCTGAATTTAATCAAGTTAGGCTCCTTAATGTTATAAACACCACCGCCAAAATACAACAAAATTAGGTGAAGGGTATTTAAGATATCTACGAAAAACCGTATTTTTTTACATTTTAACACCCTGTATCGTGAAAACGAAGAATCGGCAGGAGGTTTTTCTCTTAAAATTACTCAAAGAATCATCTATTAAATTTATACTACATACTCACTTAACACGCTGTATATACAACCAGCAAAGGCAAATTTTTCAGACATCGATGACAGCATGTGATGACAACTTTTACCTCAAGAGGGAATCGATAATGTGATTAGAAGTGCATAAGAAATTTTTTTCAACAGTTGCAGTGCCAACAATCATGTACAGGGTGTTTCACAACTTATCCGACAAATTTTAACCACATATGCACTGTTACGAAAGAAGCGGATTTATGAAAAAAAGAAAATGTAATAAAAACCCTATAGTTGATAAAATAATACAGTTTAACAGTTCATTTACTTATAAAAGCTGTTCAAAATTGTTTCCATTGACTGCAATGCAAGCTTGGGCACGTCTAATCTCACCAGCACATGCACGTAAAACAATTAAACTAAATGTTTCGTGATGTGATATGTGCCTATTCGGAAATCGGTGTGCATACAAACGAGAAACCGCTCGCGAATTTAGCCCTGCTTCTTCCTACGCTAAAACCATGTCCACTAACTCCTCATTAGTGTGCCATTTTTATTAATAAATAACTAAAAACACAAACTCGAAAAATGCTTTCTTGTTTACGATACAGATTAAACCTTATTAACACGTTCTTAGCAGTATGAAAAAACAAAAAATTCCTGGTATTTTGTTTTCGTTAGTTGTTTGGTACATTTGTTACAATAAATTATGAATGCGAATCATGACGATGAACGCAAAATACCGATATTTATTTTTCAATTCATTATTGAAACTCAGGTTTATAATTTAATTTCTGTAGGACTTTTATTACATTTTTTTGAGAAAATAACCTCTTTCGTAACAGTGCATATGTGGTTGAAATTTGTCGGATAACTTGTGAAACACCCTGTACATGATTCCACACGTTTTTTAGCGACTCTGCTTCTTTCCGCTGTTTTAATTATGAACAGATCTACTATACTTAGTGAGTAACGGCCAGAAAACATTAGAGATTTAGAAGTAATTATATTTCGAAGCTGTACGGCACGGTAATATCAACAGAACAAAGTATACGCAAATCTTGTTTAAACCGAGCCATTTCCATTGAGGTAAATGCATTTTTGGTGTTTAGGCAAAATTAACTTCAGCTGAAATTAAATGCGTTTAGTTAATGTTCTTTCCGACAAGTTAAAATAAGTTTTAACTGAATTAAGGATTTGAAGTTAAAGCCATAATGAATGGGTGGCTAGGTACGCTAATTCTTTTACTTCTTACCACTTACCAATAGCCGAGGGAAGTTAGCGTTTTGCTTTCTACGCCAATTAGCAAGAGTGGATATAATATTATACATACTTATAGAATGATGTGAATCCATATGCAGAAGTGAGAGATAAATTTACGTCAATGATTGATTGAAAATGACTTCTTAAATACTTTTTGAAATTCTCGAAATCTGAACCTTTAGTTAGGGTAAAGCATTGTACATGATAGTAACGTAAGTAGAACATCTAGTAAAAAATGAAGTTATGTGAGGAGGCGTTGTTATTGTACCAATAAAGCGAATATCTCGTGAGCCCATAGAACAACGAAATTTTAACTTATCTTTCAAAAATGGGGAAAATAAGGTGAGTAAAAGCTTATGAATATAACAGTAAATCAAATTTAAATAGATTATGAATAGTGAATGAACCATTCCAATTTTATGAACGAGGAGGTAAGGTGGTCATATTTTTTTCAGTTACAGGTTAATCTGCAACATGAATTTTGAATTCTTCGCGAACGCTTAACAATGTCGCAGTATGTAATTTTTGAAATAATTAATGACCCACAGAGAATTTTTTTTGTCAGTTTTGCAATCGAGAATTTGCTTCTTCAAGTAGAATTGCCGAAGTACTAAAAACAACTTTTTGAAACATTGTTTTAATTTTTGTTTCACCACAATTCAAATCGCAAACAACGGGTAATAACAAGCCAAGGAGCTTCTGCTAGTGCTGATGTTGCTTCTGGTGCTCCACAAGATTCCGTACTTGGTCCCCTGTTATACTTAATCTATACTAACCATGATCAAGTATCCTATAAAATTAATTTAGGCTTGGTGAACATAAGTATCAACTGTTTGAAGCTTAATTCTACCAAGGGTTTTGCATTGTTATTCTGTCCTAAAACCAACTATTGAACGTTTTGAAAGGACAATTGATTTGAGGATAAATAACGTCCATATTCTACTGGTCATACATGCAAAAAGTTTGTTGTCACTTCAGACGTAAGTCCTAGATTTCATCACCACGTCAGTAATATATTGAAAGCTACATATGCAAGCTTGAGGCACTTATATTAGAAATCGTTCTATCCTCGAATTCAAGACGAAGGAAATTAGTAGACAGTTTGGTTATGTCTAAACTGCTTTACTGTTTCATCGTATTTTATCCTTGTATTGACTCCATAACAGAAACCAGATTTCTGAAAATTCAAAACTGTTGCTGCAGTTTTCTTTTCGGTTTTCCTAGTTACATCTAAAATTTGTGAGTTGGGGTGGATGAAGCTGAAAAATCTTTACGAGTTTTTAATGTTAGTTTTTATACCCCAAGAGACCTATGAACCTAGCAAGTAAGTTAGTTCCTAGTAGAAATTATCAAACCAATTTTTAAAAAGAGGTAATCCAGAGCAATAAAAAAATTATAGGCCTATCAATATTTTAACGGGTTTTTCAAAATTATTTGAGTTAGGCATCAGTAAGAGATTATTAGAATTTATGAATGACTGTAATTTATTTAATACACATCAGCATGGATACCTACATGGGAGATCAACAGATACTGCAATCTTTCAATTTGTTCAAACAGTACTTAAGCAATTAGAGGAGGGAAACTTAGCGGTTGGTTTCTACCTGGACTTGTCCAAAGCTTATGATTGCATTGACAGAGACATATTGTTATTAAAGCTACAAAGATATGGTATAAGAGGAACTGCGCTAGAATTGTTCAAGCCATACCTCAATAATAGACAACAGAAGGTTGAAATTGTTAAAGGAGGTCAAACTTACAAGTCACACATTGAGTTGACTTAAACCGGCATAGCACAGGGTAGTATACTTAGGCCCATTTTGTTTGTAGTTTTTTTAAACGATCTCTGTTTTGTTACTAGTGGTGATGAGAGCAAGCATACAATTATCTACTATGCTGATGACACAAATTTAGTGTTGGGTGGGACAAGTGTAGAGGACCTAACTGCTAATGGGAATCTCTTATTCAGAAGTGTGAATACATGGTTTTCTGAGAACTAACTAGTGCTGAATAAATCCAAAACTGATGCAATATTGTCTAGAATTAAGCATAGTAAAGTCGTTAAGCCACAATGTATCGATATAGATGATCATCAACTGCAGTTGAGTGAAAGTGTAAAATTCTTAGGCATCTATATTGATGAATTTTTATATTGGACCACACATGCATTCGAACTGCTGAAGAGGCTCAATTCCATTTGCTATGGTTTTAGGGTAGTATCAAGATATCTAAATAATACGATTTTGAAAATATTGTACCATGCTAATTTTGAAAGTGTTCTAAAGTATGAGATTATTTTTTGGGGGCGCAATAGGTTTATTAAAAAAATTTTTGTTGTTCAAAAAAGAGCAGTACGTCTGTTAAATGGACTAAATTTCAATGAAACTTGCAGGGGGCTGGTTAAAACTGAAAAAATCATGACTATGTATGCCATCTATGTGTATGAGTATTATATTTTTTTTTTGAAAAATAAAAATTTAATTTAGCTTGAGGTGCAAACTGTTTATGATACTCGAACAGTCAATGTTAATTATCCAATACATAGATTATCCTCCACAGAAAAAAGCCCTATTTACATGTGTTTAAATTTTTTTTGTTTACCAAATGAAATTAAAAACAAACAGTTTACATAAATTTAAAAAGAATATTAAGCAGTTTCTAGAACAGTCAGAGCCTTATACAACAGATGAGTTCTATGGGAGTTGTAAAAGTTTCAGATTGTAGCTGTTTCAAGATAAATAACTATGTAACATAAACGGGGTAAACTACTATAGCTACGGTGATAGTGACGCAACATTTCATTTTGTAGTGGCTATACAATTTTTGTAATGTCATTGTACAATTTGAAATATAGATTATTATTATTATTATTAAATCTAATGACAAACAGGTTACCCCATGATGACCACTTCGATATTCCTCTTCACCGTACTTCATTATATCGAAGATCTTTTACGTACAGTGCCCTTCAGTTATACAATTCACTAAGTACGTCCAAAAAACAACAAAGTTTACCTGCCTTTAGAAAATCGGTTAGAAAACAGCTGGTAGAGATGCAAACATATCTCAATGCTTGAGTTATTGTTTTGTTATTCTTTCTTTTCATTCGTTTACGTTTCTAATGTTACATTTTTCTTTCCGGCTTGACCTGCTTGCAAATAGTATAATTTTCTAACTGTTGTGATTGTTTTATGTTGCATGTATAAACTTTTTGTTATGTTTCGTTCATACTGTGGTTAAATGGAAGAATAGCATCAAGCTAAACTCCGCCGTGATGTGGAAGATTACCAATACAGTCTCTTCATTATTATTATTATTATTTTGAAAATGGATCCAGTGGTAGCTGAGCTACGTATGAAAACGAAAAAAATAAACAAAAACCGCTTAATCTACGTTCTCCGACATGGAAATATGGCTGCGTACATTCAGCATTTTTCTATGGGGTTCAGCATTGAGGTTGTAAATGTTGCATCTCCAGTATCAGCAAATACATTCTATTATTAAGATCTTTCTGATCTCAGTAACATTACGCAACTGTTAGAAATAGTAGTTACGTATATATTTACTTTGAAACACAAATTATAATAATGGATTTGGATTTGTTTTATAGAAATGATATTCTATATAAAAACCGTACAAAATAATTTATTCATGAGGGATTCATGAAATTACTTTTTTTCGCATTTCGTATATTGTACCTGGCGTATTGCAAAAAAGTCCACAGGTAAAAATCAATATGTACAGATATAAAACAAACACGCCCGATTATTTTTTAATGCTTTGGATACACAAAACGGCGTTCTCGCCATCGGAAAATATTTCTTATGATTAATTAATTTTTAGCGGACGTCTCTATCATGAACACCTGCACCAAACTTCCAGTAAAATTAGATGAAACACGTCAAATGCACGTAAAAATGTTTCAAATCCATATTCTTTTATTTCAAGGGAAGTCTTTCTAAATTTTCTAGTACCCTATGCAAGCGATAAATTTAATACTAAATATTTACTGTAGCCATCGAGTTAAAAATTACAAATACATGTTGCAGGCTTGTAAATGATCTCAGAAAAATATGATTATATATCGAAGGCCATTCATTACCTCAACTAGATGAAAGTCTGACTCATAGGGTTCTTTATTCAAAAATACCATCATATTTAGTAATCAAACTCATACGTATATTATGTATACTAAGTGACATATAAATCCGAACACCCAGTTTAAATGGTTTTATTTTAATAAAATTTTGTATAAGTACTTAATGAAGCATAATAAGTAAATGATAAAAATTTCAAAATGATTGCACTGCTTTAAAGCCCTTTGACCTTTAATAATGTGTGGATGCACCCTGATGTGCTACGCATTCTCCAACGCGCCTAGGCATGCTTCTGGTCAATGTCCTCCTGTGGTATCTCATTCCAGGCAACCACCAACTCCTCTCGAAGTGCTTCTAGAGTCTGAGGAGGACGTTGCAAATTGAGCAATCTCCTACCCATCATATCCCACACGTGCTCAATTGGGGATAAGTCGGGAGATCTTGGTGGCCATGGTAACAATGTGACATCATTATGTTGAAAGAAGTCTATTGTGACTCTTGCAACATGTGGTCGGGCATTATCTTGTTGGAAAGTTTGATCTGCCAGGGTGTCAAGATAGGGTAAAAGATGGGGTTCTAGAACTTCGTGGATACAACGCTGCGCGTTCATGTTTCCTCTGATGAAGATTAAAGGTGACCTGGAACCATAAGCTATAGCACCCCAAACCATAACTCCAACAGTGTGATGAGCATGTCTTTCAACAAAAAACTGTGGATTCCTCCTTTCACCACGTCGCCTTCTAACCCTGGCACGACCATCGTGCATGCCTAAACAAAATCGAGACTCGTCACTAAAGACAATACTGTTCCATTCCTGATCCCAGAGTGACCGTTGTCTGCACCACTCAAGGCGATTACGTCGGTGTTCTCGAGTTAAAGGGAGGACCCAGTGTGGCCGGTATGAAAACAAGCCAAAACTTCTCATTCGTCGGTAAACACTTCGCATGCCAATAGGTCTTCCGTGTTCTGCAAACCATTCATTTGCAATGGACCTGGTAGTGGAGAAACGGTCCCTTAAGGCCAATAATCTTAGGCGGCGATCTTCACGGTCTGTTGTTCTACGGCGGCGTCCAGTGCCCCTTGCTCTTTGTGTACGGCCTTCTCGAAGCCATGCCTGACAACACCTAATCACAGTGTCTACACTTCTTTGCACTCTAACTGCAATTGCCCGAAAAGAAAGTCCATCTTCCCGAAATCCCACTATACGGCCCCTATCAAACTCACTAAGTTGACGAAATCGTACAGGTCTCCGTACTCTAGGCATCGTAACCGATCGTAAAGAACCAAAATCCGCCAACGTTGATTCTTTACTGCGGCTGAAATATTCATCATTTAGAGCGTTAGTGAATTAAAAAAAAGCAGTATAAAAACCGGAATGTCCAACTGATAAGGCTGAACATTTTTTCACTTGTTATTTACAGTAAGATAAATACATTCACCAACTTTTATTAAAATAAAACCATTTAAACTGGGTGTTCGGATTTATATGTCACTTAGTATATATGCATGACATTAATATTGGATATAGAGAGACTTATTCAATCCCACGCTACAGCACATCTCTATTTCAGAACACATATATTTACAATGAAATCAAATTACATAATTCGTTAGATCGTAGATTAAAAGAAACTAACCCATTACCCAAATAAAAAAATTGAAAAAGTTCTACTTGTTCAGCAGCGAAATCTTTTGTAACCAATAAGTGTTAACTGACCTAATGTCTTCTGTATGCCTTAACATTAACTACGCTTTATTCCTGTCGTTATTGCATGCATTTATTATTTTTTCTACACATTTTTAGTTTTTATACATCTCGTATTGTTAAGAGGGTAGATTATAGTATCTAAATCTCGCCTCATGTAATGGTATTACAAAGAAAAAAGGCATTAATTATTATTTTTTATACTCCATTATACTCCAACTACTACGAAGATCTAAGGTCTAGACACCCATGGGGTACCGTGGGGCTATAGGGGGATAGAGGGGGTGGTACCTCCGTGTACGACAGTCAGAGACCGTCTACCACCTAATTATGAATTGGTGTAAACGAGAAGGGGGATAGATTTAATTGCTTTTATTTCGAATATTCTCATAGTGATTATGTGACAGCAGTGGGAATCCTCTTTGAACCATGTCTGTGTCGACGTGGAGATGAATAGGTGTGGTTTAGGAACCAAAAAACGTAGCCAAATCTGCAAAAGTGTGTATAATCGAATAATGTCGCATTTGAAGATAATCAGCACACGGCACTATACGTCAACAGTATGTACTTGATATGTTTTCCGTAACTGGTGAATTCAAAAAGAATAAAAAAGCCCCGAGTCCGGCCTATTTCAAATTGTACCATGTTTATCAGACACCCAGTCAAGAAATATGTCACTGCTCCTAAATGAACAGAAAATCTGAGAATCGTCGGCAAAAAATTGTACGCTGCATGATTTAACCTCTTTCTAAATCTGAGATACATAATGAAAATAAGAGGGGCCCTAAGACAGATCCCTGAGGTACACCAGAATAATTTTTTTGTGCGGTAGAGTACTGTTGATTTATTCATCCATCCCCTAATGGGCATATACACTAATGTTTATATATTTTCATCCTATTATCCATCATATTAACTAAAAACTAGCTAACATCGAAACAATATTTACAGCAGTTTAATGATATTTCCGAAAGAGACAATGTTGTTCATTACTATGCACCACTTCCTTCTAATTCTTCTAGATTTTGGCACAGCTAAACATGTTTTTCTGGAGATGATACTTCGGGCGCTTGTAGGAATTTTTCTGAGAAGGGATGACGATGATCGGCACGATATAACTTTTATGAAAGTGTGCCTACCCCCAAATATTTTTTCCCTGGAGTAGAACAACGTTTTTAAATGGCAATCACCTTGTGCGGCCGGCACACATCGTTATGTGGTAGCGATCGTGTCATGTGACGTCATCACTCAGTCTCGCGCTCCAATAAGATCCAAATAAGAAACATCTGTGTAAGTTTTCAAGATATTTAGAAAAAATGTGACTGTATGCATGTAGCCGGCAATACTGAGATACATATTTCATTCTGGACCGCGTATTCTGAATTAACCAAGACTTCACCTGTGTTGGGGCTTTTAGTGTGCCTAAAATATTTCATCTCGGCCTACGTGTACTATAAATGCGTGATGATTGTACCACGTCAATCCATATAGCTTCATTTCGAATCTGTATGTTGAAAGCTGATTTGAGCGGCAATGTTTTCAGTATCATTGCAAATTTATGGTGCGAATTAGTTACTCGTAATAATCAGATCGATAAGCTATCTAAACTAGTTATATAACGTGACAGCAGGAAACAATTTCGTTCAAGATATCAATAGTGGAAATGGTTTTCATTAGTAGATTAGTGCTGTGTTTGTGCACTTCAATTTTATGCGATGAATACATTATGAGGAGAGAAGACATATAGTTGACGTGTGTAGGCACTTGTTACTAAGAATGATGAAGTTTGCTATTTGTTTTTGAACAAGCTTAAAATGATAGTCTAAGTAAAGTGACGTACAGCACTGCAAACATTTTTTGAATGACAAAATTACGCTACCCAGAATTTCTTATTTGAAAATCTTGTTGGAAAGAGAGTGTTGACGTCACATGACACCAGCTTCCGGTCAACAGCGGCAGTGTCGACAACGACACACCGCTATTGAGAAATATTTACATATTTTAGGAATATTTGGGTATATGAGTACGTACCTCCTTAGCGTTCTGCGATGCTTTTTTGAAATTTATGACCATTAAAATGTACCCACCCTAACCTTTTATTTGTGTTACTCCGTCTATGATAGTTCTCTAAATATTTCGTCAAGTAGACTTACTCAGTATTAATCACGCATTGATAAACAACAGACACGGACTGACAAACCGATCTAAATGAGAAACAAGGACTTGTGTGCAACAGAAGACTTGTGAAATGGAGTTCGAATATTATCGCGAGTTCAATAACCTCCTTAATCACGATTCGATTTTGATTTTTGAAACGACTTGACTGATCCTTTTTCTTTGATACCTCCAACCAAGGTGTAGGAAGTATAGAGTCAATCTATTTGACGGCATTTTTTTGTTCATAACAATCGAACTAAATCTAAAAAAAAAAATTTGCCCAGAGCGAAAAAACATTTTTGGTCAATGGTTCAAACAAATTTACACCGGGCAACCTCCGGGCAATTCATGTTAACGAATATCCATGATATGTTATTTATTATGAAAAAAAAACTTGAAAAATTTCTATTTGTGGGATATGCAAACTCTATTGGACAACAAATATATATTTTTTTGAAATCACCGATGATAAATTTCGTACCCTGGTAATATTTACTTGAGGAAAAGTTACTAAAAATAGATGAGATTCTTCATCCAACGAAATATCTTCATATTCGCAAAATAATGGTGAGCCTCTGTTCTTTATTTCACACTTGAATAACTGCAGTCCTAATGTTACCCAATTTGATAATTTATACTCAATAAATTATATTGCCCTTGGAGTCGCAATTATTACATGGCCGGGCATCGTTGACCTTTTCTCAGCTGTACAGGTAACAAACTCGTCGCGTGTATGGTCGCCCGAGAACGAGCAGCGGCTAGTGCTATCGTTCTGTCTTAAGGCACATTGTCCGTTTTTTTTTGCGTAATTGGGGATGCTATTTAATCATTTTTAGCGACAACCGTAACACTCGTAATAAGGGCTACGGTTACCGAGAATTGCACATAAATGCCCTTATAGCTTGTTTGACGACATAATAACACAAAATAAACATGGTTGGGTTCTATTAGGAATAATTATAATAATAATAATAATAATGTTTATTGTCACAAAATACAAGTAAATATCAAATGTAGAGCAATTAAGTATAATATACTAACGTCTTCGAAAAATGAATTATCTACTTATAAGGTCGTAAAATTAGGCGTTCATTATAAGTTCAAAATTAGATTACAAAGAAAATCTTGTCATTTACGTTTTTATTCGGTATTTCTTTTTGCCCCGACTATAAGTTTCGCAGAAAAATATCGATTACTGGTGTAGTAGAATTCTGCTGATTCTGAGGAATCGTGCCTGACCGAGCTTGCGTATTGTAATGACTAATTGCTTATTACTTTATTAATGAGATTGGTATGTCAAGGATTTGCAGTAGAATAATCACTTGTGCGGTTCAATTTCTTATTTCTGAAATGATAATTTCTCGTTCACGCAAAAGATGTATTTTATGAACCATAAGAATTTGCTTTGTGATCCGACATATCTGAGATTGTATACTATTGGTCAATAGTATCAGTTCAGTCAAGTCAAGCTCAAGCCAAGAACTAGATATTAGCAATTTAAATCAAGTCAAGTAGTTTTTACGTCAAATACTTGAAAATTCAAGTTGTCTTGACATTATAAGATAATTTTTGTAATATGAATACGAGTAGATTATAAATACCCAACGGAAACACACTCACAAGTTACAGAGAAAACAATACATATTGAGAAAAATGTCATGCTAAAACAAATAATATAACGATTATACTGTTGACTCAAACAGAAAAAACCTATCAAACAAATGAAACATTCTGAGTTTTATTTTAGGTTTGATAATGCTCGAGCTCCAGTCAAGTAGAACAATAAAAAAATTAAGTCGAGTCAAGCATTAACGTTTCGCGTAATTATACTGTCAAGTATTTTATGAAAAGATTACAGATTACAAGATTGGTTTGCTAGCCTTAACGTCACTGCGACACAAATGGGTCTGTGACTCCCATATACTACAGGGTGACTTCGAAGTTGAGTCATTTATTTTAACAGTGAGTAGATCTGATCAAAAGAAATGTTTTTTCCTTTAACATTTTTCTGGTAAAATTAAAGTAACAAAGTTATAGGCCTTTAGAAGTTTGAGTACCGCCCTGTCTCAATAATAGTAATGTTTACGAAAATGCTGAATGTAGTACAAAGGGCTCGTGAATCAGGTGACTTAAGACCTCACAGGGGAGGGCATGCCGGTGCTCCAAGACGGCACGATCAAATACAGGTCAGCACTGAAATATTTGTCGGGAGGATACTTTATAAAACAAGGTAACATTTTTTTTAATTTTTTTTTTATTTTTACACACATATTTTTGTTTATCGTCCTTCTACAATCATTATCTGAAAATTAATGATTCAACTTCAAAGTCACCCTGTATGTTACACTTATTTCCGCCTTGATCCTTTAGTACTCCATAGCCTTGACACAGCCTAGCATGCAGCTTTCCGCTGTTGAATTTGCGGTTCCAACTATCTCAAAAGCGTAGCCTTGACAGGCCTTCGCAGTGTCGCAGGAGATACACTGGGGTTTCCTCATGCTCTCTGCAGAAACAGCATGTGGCCTCTTCTCCCACAACGAAGAGCCCCATATGTCGATTTAGACAGTATCCTGTCAGGAGGACCCACTATGGACCTTATGGCCTTCCTATTAAACCCGACTAGGTACTCTGTAAATCTGGCCCTTCGTTCTTTAATGAACTCTTTTGCCTAACTTTGTCCTTATTGGCTGTTCCATCTTCTGGGGACTTTTCATTGAGGCTCAGGATCTGTAAGGCAATTGGCCGCAACCTGTTGGGCTAGCTCATCTGCCTTTTCATTTCCTTTGTGCCCTTTATGTCGTGGTACCCAGAGCAATGTTACCTTGTCTTGGCTGCCTACCTCGTTGAGAGTGTTCACGCCACTAGTTTAGACGATGTTTGCGATGAACTTAATGCCTTATGGCTGTCTGAGCAGATGGCGATCGAGTGATTTGCAGTCTCATTGTTTTCCAGCTCTTTTGAGCGGACTTGTATTGCCTGAAATATTGCTGCTATATTACCTAGATCTCATTTTTTGGCGTTGTCCTATAAATCTCGACTCCAGCTCCGTCTTCAGTGTTCGAGCCGTCAGTGTAGTTGCTTTTGGTATGTATAGAAGGTCCGTTCTCCCACGACTTCCTTTCTGGTACTATTTTTTATACTCCAACTACCACGAAGGCCTAAACACCAATGGGGTACCGCGGGGCTATAGGGGGATATAGGGGAAATGGGAAACGCCTCACGGACTCTGGCGAGGGAACACGTGTGCATGCAACATGCACACATTCTGGCCCAATTACAAGATCTGCCGGGTGGTACCTCTGTGTTCGACAGTCAGAGACCGTCTACCACCTACGGACAATCACAACATTCATAGCCAAGAGAAACATTTCTCTTGGGACAGGATTCGAACCCGCACAGCGCACGGTGACTGATCAGGAGACCGCAGAGTGTACTACTGCGGCCACCGCTGCTGCCTAGGCAGTGGAACTATTTGTTGTTTGATAGTTTTTGTCGAAATTGTACATTGGAACAATTGTGTCCATGCGCATTACCAATATAGGATCTGCCTTCAACTCCGTGTATAAAAATATTGAGCTACTTGATGAATCCCTATACAGGACATTCAAGTATCATCCACACCCTATACAGGCCCAGAACCTGCCTTGGACATCAAGGAACATTGGTACTTAGTGACTGGATATATGCATGGGGAAGAATTAATCTTGGGACCATGTCCGAACAGGACTGCGGAATTGCTCTCAATGAGCAGAAACCAATTCCTTGCAGTTAAAGGGCTTCTAAAAGGGCTGTACGATGTTAGCTGCAGACAATGCGGAAGGGAACAGAATCAGTCCTATATGTCTTATGCGAGTGTGATGCACTGGATCACAGAAGACATCAACTCTGCGGAAAACCAAGACTAGAACCGAGGGCGTTTGGAACAGTACCGGCAGGAAATGTAATCTCGAGGAGCAAGGCACATTAAACTCTAGAGGCTTCAGTGCCATCGGGGAAAATCCCTATACGTTACCACCTACTAGGCGGGCAGAAACGAGCCAGTGTTGAAATTCAGGCACTTTCTAATGTTGAAGTTGTGAAGACATCGTAATAAAATATTGTATATCGAGTAGGTGGATCACGACATTGTATAAGATTTATTAACGACACTTTTGGCAAGGAGTATATGCCTGCATGTAAGGATTGGCCATTCACTTTATTTTATTTCTCAACAATATTTGCCAAGCCTGTATTTCTGACGACGCTGTAAGGTTGAATTGAGTGATACTAAGTTATATTTACTATGCAGACAGTAAACAAATCGAAATTAAAATATTTCCGGAACTAAGTTAGTAATTGACGAGCTTTACAAGGTGATTCAAAAAATAATCGTATTTCTAGAGCAGAAATTATATCCAAAGATAGCATTAAAAGTTTCCCCTTAACAGTATACATATACGTATATGTTATAAATGTCGACGGGACTGACGCATCGGGGATAGAACATAAATACTCTGCAGACAATATTGTGGTGTGATGGAATTCTTTCCATATTATACCATTATAGCATATTGTCAATGTCAAACTTCATAACAGCGAGGTATTTTCAAAGTTCAAAGATTTAGGTTTTTATACGAATTTTACCTCAAATATTGGAAGAAATTTGTTTTCAAAAAAAGTTCCATGAAAAAAATGTAGCGAGAATTTATGCGAAATTGACCTATACTCAAAAATCCAATAGATGTTATAAAAGGTAGAGGCGCATTATTTTTTAATCTTCTACAGGAATCAAAATACAGGGTGGTCCATAAGTCCTTTGAAATTTCAAATTTGAATAAAATTTAACGGGTGAGCGTGAGCGGCGCGGGCGAGGTGGGGGCAGTATCTTCAGTGTCTGGGAATTCAGTCGCCATGGAGTGTTTCACTGGAGCGGATCGTGCTTTTTGTGTGCGCGCGTTTTATCAAAATAATGATTCGGCAACCATTGCGCGGCGTAAATATCGAGAATACCACAATTTACACAATTTTACAAAGTGTCCAACAGCTCAAACGATTAAGAACTGGGTTGCTAAGTTCGAAGAGACTGGTTCGACGTTAGATAAACAGCGGTGGGGTCGACCAAGGACAACTCGCATTGAAGAAAACATCAACATTGTGGCACAGTCTGTTCGTCAAAATCCTACCCAGTCTACTCGTAAGCGTTCCAGTGCACTAAACGTACCCAGAACATCTTTACAGCGGATTTTAAGGAAAGATTTACGTCTGCACGCTTACAAAATTCAGTTAGTGCAGGAATTAAAAGATAATGACGCTATTCAGAGACTAAACTTTGCGAATGAAATGTTGAATCGATTTTCTTCGCTCAATAATGTGTTGTTCTCGGACGAGGCTCACTTCCATTTAAACGGGCATGTAAATAAACAAAATTGCCGTTATTGGAGCCCCGAAAATCCAAGGCGTAAGCATCAGAAGCCCTTACACAGCCCTAAAGTTACAGTTTGGGCTGCTATGTCAGCGCATGGCATCGTAGGCCCTTATTTTTTTGAGGACGACAGAGGTCGCGCATTAACTGTTACTTCGGACCGGTATGTAGCAATGATAGAAGAGTTTTTGACACCAGCGTTGAAGAATTTTCCAGGCTATAATACGCAGACCTGGTTTCAACAGGACGGATAAACTGCTCACACCTCCAACACTTCTATGCCCGTCGTCTGTCAACTTTTTCCCAGCAAAGTAATTTCTCGAAGAGGAGACATTTCCTGGCCACCACGTAGTCCAGATTTGACCCCAATGGACTTCTTTTTATGGGGCTACCTCAAGAGTAAAGTGTACGACACCACTCCGCGATCAGTTGATGTCCTGAAAGAAAATATCCGAAGAGAAATGGCAAGCATTACAGTGTTGACTTGCCGCGCAGTCATCGACAATTTTAGACGTCGTTTATATGAGTGCCGTGATCGTAATGGATTGCATTTAGACGATGTGATTTTTAAAACATAATTCCCATTCAATAAAGATGATAACAAAATATAATAATTCTTCATAATGTAACTAGTTTGGTTTTATTCCTTTTTTTCCAGCTCAAAGGACTTATGGGCCACCCTGTATATAGGTTCGTACGCCACTGCACTTGAGCCTACAAAAAAGTATATATTATGTTCTTTATAATGAGTGTACCGAATCCTTGGTTGATTTATTTATCCACCCCGAAGATTCATCAACATCTCAATTTTTCGCGAATACTTCCTTACCAGTTCTGGCATAGGAAGTGCTGGGATTGTAAAAATAAGGTTCACGCATTTTTTCACACACAAGGAATTTTTTATTTGAAAAAACGAATTTATCATTGGAAACTTTGATTTTTAAGCTATTTTTCTACATAGTCGCAATTTTTTCGCACATTAGCTTTGTTCTTTCAAGCTTGTTATTCCTGAAAAGGAAAGTCCCAGATGCCAGAACACGCTGTACATTTGTGATAAATAGTTTGCATTGCCGATGCGCATTTTAACTGTAAGCTGCTAACTTGAAACTTTCTCGAGTAGGACTCGATCTCGCTGGAAAGCCAGGAACCCTTGTAGCAGGCAAATCGATAGAGATCTGTGCAGAAGAGTCAGCCTTTGACTCTACAATGCATCTAATGCTTGAGCTTGTGTGCTTCACACACTTGTTCTAGCGCGAAGCTGCGCTTGAGTTTCATATAGGTATTATTATCCGGAAAGCTGAAAAGTTGTTTGATAAAATGTACTGGAACCAGAAAGGGAAAAGTTGAGTGTGTAATTAATCTATAACAGTGTATCAGCGTCTGCTTTTACGAGGGTTGTCCCAAAAGTACAGTTTCCAACGCTGTATCTTTGCCGCACGTGATGCTAGGCGACATCACTGATCCCAACAAGAAGCGCCTATTTGCGATGCTCAGTACCGGCCAGGGGGGTGAACTGCCAACACCAAGGTCATCCTCTCCAGGCAAAATCGAATTAACTGTATTACCGGCATGACGTGGGTGCTGCTTGCCGGGATTCAGGGTTGCCAGGCGTGGCGATTTTTCGCCAAAGTGGCGATTTGACGGCTTCAAAGGCATAGCTTGGCGATTGGCTACTTCAATGGCGCCCAGTATCCAGCAAACTGGCGATATCTGGCGATTTTTAACATTTCCGACGCCAATTAATTTGTTATCAATTTTTACTGATATGTGTATACAGGGAAAACCAAATTTATCTGACGGCTTGAGTTCAATGTGTACGAAAGAGAAGCGCGAGAAGTGTGTATCAACACATGTTGCAAAATGTTACATCAGAAACTGTTCGCACAGGTTTCTACAATAGGTTAGGTTACTGTCAAACCCAACAAGGAGATCTATTTGAATGGGCGCTAGATGGGTACTGACCAAAATCGCTCGTCTATGATCATGGAGGTGGAAACCTTGCCTTGGAATGTACAAGATCCGGTGTTATCAAACGAAGCAATGATGCAATGTTAAGGCCGATCTGGAATCGATTCTAAACAGATTCGACACAATTCTCAATTAAAAAATGTGTACGCTCATAATAAAACCATTATCGTAGAGAGCAAACTAACGCATGTTTTCAACATGCACCTTAATTCAAGGAATTGGTGTAACATAATGGCAACGACGCAGATTGCCGCGTCAGCGTTGATAGGCAATGCGGTGATGAGCTTCGCTATCCATGTGTCTATAGACACTTCTCTCCCGAACACATTGAACTCAAGCCGTCAGATAAATTTGGTTTTCAGTGGAGATTAATGAAACATGAAACGTGGACCAGCGGAAGTTCTGTTCTCTAAGCACAATGACGTTTATGATCAAATGTCACGCCAAGGTGTCGTGTTCCGAGCATATCAGCGACATCCCATCCTAACACTTTTGACACAGTGTTGCTTGATGTACGATTATTACAAATTTTGTACGATAACCGGGAGAAGAGAGAGAGCCACCCCCCCTCCCCAAAATATCACTGGGGAAAGGTAAATAAAATTATTGTCTCCCCGCTCCAATTTTCAATAGTCGGTAACCCTCCTCCCCGTTTTCACGTTTTCACAATTACACAAGAACATTCGCCAGAAGTCCCCCTCAAAATGTCCCTCTAGATCCGCCCCCTGTCAACGAACTTATAGTTTCGTTAATATTACACGTGTCTAATAACCCCCCATCCTCACCCCCGGCTTTTCAATGGATTCTTGGAGTATTATTATGCCTAACCCGCTCAACTTCGCTCTTCAGTTATCGTCAACAGGCAGGCTACTTAGGCGCTTAGGCCAGTCACTACTCCACCTCCCTGGGCGACAAATCCTTTCCGATCTCTAGCCAGGAGTTTTATGGTTAGACTCCAAGTTAATTTTCACTTTAAGGATTGGCGATTTCTGGCGATTTTCTCATCAAAACTTGGCGCCCAACGTGGCACCCTGCCGGGATTCTCTAACTTTATCTTCATCTGAATGTAAAAATATGAAATATGGCGTTTGTTTTGGTTAATATCTAGATTATCAACGCTGATGCTTTTGGCGATATTTCGTAAAAAATGAGCTTAAAAATATAAAACAACACTATTAGAAGCTGTGATGGTATACGTGAGGTGCATTGTGACTATTGTGGTAGATGCAGAAATTCAGGAAACTCTATCAGGTCATAAAGAGCTACAGGTAGGCTTTGAACTTAACATATCGGCATCATGTATTTCGTACATTATTTAAAATTGCATGTCTGGATTCAGCCTCTTTATAATCCTTGTAGTTGGATGGAACCGTTATATAAAGTATGAAAAGCCAACAAATTAAAGGCATAGAATGGAGCAAACTAATTTACAAAGAATTATGAATTACATTAGTGTTTTCTGTATTGTTTCAGAATTATCAAGAAGCGGTACAATGAAAGTGACACTTGTGTTTTGCAACACTCAACATGAATTTGAAATAAATGCCTATATTTTCATGTAATAAAATTTTTAAACCATCGTCAACAGCATATGAATATTTTTTGAAACTAAACAAATTTGGTGCTTCATAATTAGGGTTGGATTTTTATTATTCTGAACCTTTTTCTCAAACTGCTGAAAGAGATATTACCCTTCATGGTAAAATGGTTCATGAAATAATCCTTCAATATCGGAAATATCATTTTCAGCAGATTTTAAATTATGAACAAACAAAATATCAGGCACATTCCTTATTCCAGGCGCATTGTTACCATTCTTTCGATAGTTCCTCCAGATATCTAGGCAAGTAGGCGGCGCAACCATCTAACAAACGTCAACGGTGTTGCCATTGTGAAACGTGCAGCTCCCACTTCTTCAGTCTTATGTGTTTTGTGGTATCGGTCGGACAGCCATGCGCAATAGAGCCCTCCATTGCCAACACCGCCCGGCAGGGCCGTATGCTCCGCTGTTCGATTTTTGTCCGCCGGCGCGCATGACGTCACGCGGAGAGTGATTATCATTTGGGATGATATGGATAACGTGCATATTTTCACCTACAGGCCAAACGGCTGGACGGATTTTCACATATGAGGTGTCGTTGGATTCGTCTTAGCGGTGCGAGTGACATTAGCTACATTACGATTTTAAACAAAACCAAATGGTGGATTTTAATAAAAGATTTCAACCCTGTAATTCCTATTTCACAGGCTATAGCTTAAACGGTTTCTAGCTCCACAATAGAGCGTATCGTCTCTTCACTGTAAAAACAAGATAACTCCATTTTTCTACATTACCTATATTTTAGTATGTTATGTTCTGTGAAGCAGGATTAACATGTTCATGTCATTATACTGTAATACATTTATCCTTATTCCACAGAACATCCTAAGTACATGTAAATGTGAAAATGTACACAACTCGGAAAGTAGAAAAATGGAGTTATCATCTTTTTGCAGTATAACAATAACTTAGTCTAAGCAACAAATTCTTTCCATTTCCTTTTACGATTTTTCTGGTCTTTCAAACTTTTACTCAGTTCTTTGATCCGGAAGAACATCCTTGACCTGAAAAACAGTTTTTTAGCTTTTTCAGGGCAGTCAATGCTGTTGCTCTTCTGCAGAAGCTCTCGAGTTCATCTATTTCTTCTACTAAAACTTGCTCGGTATAGTCAGCTGATACTTCAGGTGCATTCAGTTTATTCTCGTTAATGATGCGGTTAGTGGAATGTCTGGAGTATCCTATGACGCTTGGCTGGAATAGGTACTCTGAGTATGCGCCTTCGTTTCGCCCCAACATATATGTCCTTATTCTATACTTAAACTCTAGAGGACTTGCATGGTTATGAAGACCATCTTTTGCCCTAATTACTCCAAAAAAGTTTTCTATTACATCTTGATTAAGACGTCTTGTTAACAGGTATTGGACGCTGAAGCGTCGTTTCAGATCCTCTAGAGCATTTTCTAGCAAGCGCTTTTTACATTGACTTTGTCTTATCTTTTTGTGAGATGTAGTCATTTTTTTTGCTAAAGTTTGGGTCTTGAGGAAAACTGTGGAACTTCATGTTTTTGCAAAGATTCCGTTTATATTGATTGTCGGAATTACATCCCACAACAGCACACCACATTTTTATCAATTTATCAACCACACAGGGTATATAAGGTATGTATAACTAATACAACAAGTCACAAAACCACCAACAAATCGCACTATATAGTATTAATCACGATGCACGTCGATTCACGTGAACTGCAGTCACGTTACGACAATCGCTGGTAACCACGAGCCGATAACTCTCCGGTTGACGTCACGAAGCTCCGCCCGCATGCGCAATATCCTATCTTCAGTGTATGTGTATCGAGCCGCCAGGTGCGAAATTCGTGCGGTAATCCGATTTTTGCAAGCAAAAACGTTACCACGTATACGGGAAACATGTATAAACATTCAGCATGTCCTCAAATGGTGAAGACAGTTCTTTGACGGCCGCATGGACTTCCACGGAGAGGGAGACCGTCGATCTCCGAAGAAGTTACGGCGAAGATTGAACAAATCTTGCTCGATGGTAGGCGAATCACGATCCGGGAACAGGAGGTTGAAATTCCTTAGGCAATCCAAAATCATCGTAGGGGAAAACTCACCAAAGAGTACCACCACAACGAACGAAGGACTTAATCTAGCGATTTGGCTGGAAAGTCATTTCAATCCCCCTACAGCCGTGACATAGCGTTTCCGAAATTGAAGGAGCACCTAGGCGGTCAACCGTTCGAGACGGACGAGGAGATGCAAGGAGCAGTTACCAAGTTTCTAAGCGGGCTGGTGCGAGACAGGAGTGCAAAAGTGGAAATTTGTATATTATATATATATATATATATATATTATATATATAATACATATATATATACAGGGTGACTTTGAAGTTGAGTCATTAATTTTCAGATAATGATTGTAGAAGGAAGATAAACCAAAATATGTGTGTAAAAATAAGAAAAAAATAAAAAAAAATTTTTACCTTGTTTTATAAAGTATCCTCCCGACAAGTATTTCAGTGCGGACCTGTATTTGATCGTGAGGTCCCCTGTGAGGTCTTAAGTCACCTGATTCACAAGCCCGTTGTACTACATTAACAAAGGCACGAGGGGTTGGTTGCACTCGATTGGGAAACCGATCCGCATAAACATGTGCCATTTTTTATTTCGTTTGAGCCACGCAACACATACCACTATCCACTGACACTAACTGTATACAAATGAATGAGATACCTGTAAAAACATTGTTCCAAATTCTTTCGCTTTTTGTTTCCGATGCGATGAACCGATACGGCGGATTATATCCATTGTCGCCAAACACGACCACATAATATTGTTATTGAGACAGGGCGGTACTCAAACTTCCAAAGGGCTATAACTTTGTTACTTTAATTTTACCAGGAAAATGGTAAAGGAAAAAAACATTTCTTTTGATCAGATCTACTCACTGTTAAAATAAATGACTCAACTTCGAAGTCACCCTGTATATATATATATATATATATATATATATATATATATGTATTATATGACTATGGAGAAAAATAGCTTAAAGATCAACGTTTCCAATGGTGAATTCGTTTTTTCAAATAAAAAATTCCTTGTGACCGAAAAAAATGTAGGAACCTTATTTTTGAAACAACCCTTGATGTAACTTCTTGTCTAAACAGAACCCATATACGCTATCACAAAAATTAAAATGGCTAAGTACCCAACTAACAATTATCACTCCTATTAGAGTTGCAAGAATGATTATACAGTATTCCTTAAACAGTATTGTATACTGTAAGAACATTGGAAGAACCCTCTTAGAACAGCTATACAAGCGGAATGGGCACACCTAATAGGACACTTCAGTCATTTAAGAGGTTAAATAAGGGCTGCAGGTAACAGTTATAAAACAAAAGTGTAAGCCTCTTGCAGCCGCTATAGGACATTTGCGTCAGTGCAAGATTCAGTTTTTGTCAACAATACAACTATTCTGTTACGTGATTCTACTTTATTGCAACCAAACTATTTCTTATGTATTGTATAGTCGAAGTGAAGAATATATAACTAACACATTACAGTCATCTTGTTTACTTACATATCGGCCATTGTGAATTTCATAAACAGGTATATGATAAACTTCTACACTGTGACATAGGGCTATTGAATTACTTGCGCAGCAAATTTTATTGTGATTATCGTGCAAATTAGTTACCTAATTTCTACGGGCTTCGTATTTGATTCATAGTTTGACAATGATCAAAAGTATGTCTAGATTTTTAAGATGGAAAACTGAACTTATCTGCGTTAAATCTTCCACAAATCCTATATCTAGACACAATTACACTAATGTTTATCACTTTATATCTGTAATTTCGAACTGAAACATGATTATTTAATATTAAATTGAGGAATAAACGTCTGCCCAATATGGCGGGTGGTTGTGTACAATCATGGCATCGACCATGTTCGCCTTAGGTTATTGGAATATTTTGGTCTTGCCTGCAGGTGTTATACAACAATTTGACAAATGTCTGAAATGAAATACCGACAGAGTCGAATGATTTACCCAGAATTTGTACCAGATCTATATCTTCTGTTTGAACAGTTGATAAAACCTTTTGAACCAATATGCATGCGTTGTTTGTCTTAAAACATTGATTATGGCATTTTAGCATTTTACAAAAATATGACAGTAGAAAGTTAGGTTATGGAGAAGTTGTTTACCAACATTTTTAGCATATGTACAGCCTTTAACAGTTACTAAACAACAGTTGCATAAGTGCTTCCGTTGGGAGCAATTTGTTGGCTAAAGTAGTAAATTGCACAGCAAATCAACAAGGCTCGGGTTTGTTTTATAAACGTTACCATGGATGCCACAACACAACCATTTTGACTAACGTGCAAATATGCCGTATAAAATAGTGGTATAAACGCTTATGCAACAGTTAAAAATTTGCCCTAAAAGGTGTTGTACTATGCTATAAGAGTATTTTAAACACTTCATTTTAGAGCAAATATGTTGCAGAAAGCAAATCTGCATTCCACACAACATTAAGCCAGCATCTTTGTGTTCAGGCAACAACAATAGAGAGCTTTTATGGCTGAACGGTTCTTTTACCAAAAGCTTATACCACTACTTATACACTAATACTTCCCAAAGCAATATTTTAAGTTGAACAGTAAGGACATATCGATGAACATATAGAACTTTCCGCTTTCGTGCTACATTTATTAATATGAGGCTTTAATCTTAGATTGGAGTCAAATTCTACTCACATTGGCTGAACATGGTATAGATGCAGTTCAATTTTGACATGAAAAGTGGGCTCAATATTGTCTTTCAATCTGCCAAATAACATAACATGTGATTTGCTAGCTTAATCTGTAGACCATGGTTTTCGGAAAATACAACTAATCTTTCAATATCTCGATTAATAATGGCCAAGGCATCACGTTTCACGTTAGGACTGAAAGAAAAATAAAGCTGAGTTCGTCAGTATACAAATATACCTGACAATTTCGGAGACACTGGGAAAGGTTGGAGGTATAAATACTAAAATTCAGAAGACCTAAAATGGAGCCTTGTGGTATTCTCGATGGGATGACATCTTAGGAGGAATTATCTTTATCTGTTTTTTACCAAGTCGGCAGGCATCCCATCCCGTGCTACGAAATATAAGAGCTATCTGTCCATTAAAAATCACGAGAGTTAAATGTCGCTAGCCTCTTGGGTTATAAAGTGTCAAAGACTGGTCTGTTCGAATATTTCAATAATGTTGATGAGTCGAATTCCATATTGTCCCCAGTGCTTACAGAAGGATAGAGGATGAAGATGAATTGAAACCAACAACGGAATAGGTGCTATCGCTATCCGAGTGCTTTGTTTGCTAGCTCAGAAGGGATATTCGAATGGGCAACCACAACTGCTAGATATACATTTACCATATCCTGGTGGAATTTATAAAGGAAAGCGAGATGAATGTTACGGCAGTGACATTGATTGAAGGTTCTTAGAGATTAATGGGACTACACCGCTGGACAGATTTAGAGAAATTGTGTTTGAAGACTGTAATTTGCTTTATGATGCTACAGCTACTACGAGGGTTGTCTCAAAAGTAAGGTTAACATATTTTTGTCAGGCACAAGGATTTTTTTATGTGCAAAAACGAATTTACCATTAAAAACGTTGATCTTTCAGCTATTATTCTACATAGTCGCCATTTGTTCCACGCATTTTTATTTTTGACGTGGAATCCACTTTTTCATTTCACAAGAGAGTAGAGGAGAAACGGTGGCAATGTTTATTTATTTTGAAATCTCACTAAGGATACAGTCAGGAAAAAATTAAAACAATTTTGAGAAAAATCGATTTTTTCCGTCTCTCTCTGGAAATACTTTGAATTTTGAAACTTTCTGATTGGCATTTTGTTAATCACCCCCATTTAAGCGATTTTGTGTATCTTCCGAAATCCTAATGGTGAGTGTCGAATTGAAACACCCGTTACCTATAGATTTATACAGATGATAAGGCTAAGTTCTAAATACATAGACATTATGAACCTTTTCTTTTGCGGTCCGGAATTGAAATTTAGCAATGTTACGAATAAAGAATAAGAAGCAGCCAACACTGTTTTCCAGGATTTATAAAATCTAGAAAAAAATAGCGCTTGAAAATAGGTTGTCAAATTAAAATGTGGAAAATTCAAGCCGCTATTTGGTAGAAAAACTCCTAAATTATTCGTTTAGAGCCAGCCATATTTCATATTCGTTGGTTTCCAACAATTAAGATAATTATAGTCATAGGCGTAGACAACTATTTTTTCCATTATCGCACAATGACACGAACATTCAATATGTGAATAAAACATGAATGAATGAAAGGGAAAGTTTTGTACCTCTATCAGCGATAGAGATAGAAATGTTTCGAAAATGAGATATCACGTTTTTTGGATGTTGTATGACATAACGAACAAGCATGTCACTCATTTCCGTCGGTCTATGTGTCCTCTGTCCGTCCGCTAATTTTTAGACTGCCTATAACTTGGAAAGTACTGCTCGGATTTCGATGAAATTTTCACATAAGGTTACTACTATGCCAAGGACGGTGAAGCTAGTTTTTAAAAATCGGTCCAGAGCTAGCGGAAAAACTCGATACAAATTAAAATTGTTCAAACTTCGTTTTTTATGTTCCAGAGGCATCATTTTCAGAAAAAAAATTGTGGGGAATATCTCATTTCAATTTCTATTCATTTATTAATCAAAAAAAGATTAGAATAAATAACATAAATATTTAAAAAAATTGGATATGTAAAACATTTTAAAAATATCCTCATACAAGACGGACCAAACAAACTAAAAACAATTACATGCATCGAAAAACTCGTGTACGGAATAAACTGCACCATCCAGTAAAAAGTTAGAGAGCACACCTGAGTATTTTTCCATTGAGGTATCTTATAGATTCAACCAAGGAATTGAGAAGTTTATGGCCCATGTAAAAGATACTTTGTTCATAAATAAATATAGACAACCTAAAAACATGTTTTCTCATATATTACATTAAACGAAGAACATTTTTCAAAATGATTCTTTCAGAGCAAAAGTATATATTTATAGCGATAAATACTCATTCGCAAATAAGGTATTACATAAAAACTAAATAATTGAATATCATAGTAGGTTATAAAGGATAAAAAGGCAGTATTTGTATCATACATAGAATAGTTTGAAAACTACTATACTAAATTGATTTACTGCTTTTATGCATAGGAAATGTAATTAATATGAAATATTTAACAAAAGGAGAAAATAACTATTTTTGTTCAATAACGTGATCAATGATATATTTTGTGACTGTCATCAAAGAAGTCCAACCAACAATCGTACATTATTCATATAAAACTATGGACAGAAACATCCCTTCATGGCAGTATGTTAGTTCTCTTGGTGGCCGGAGATGTCAGGAAATAATTCTCGACCTCAGTGGGCGTTTATTTTGAATATACTTTTTCGATTTAGATCGCAAAGAATCTTTCATTGGACCCCCTACCCTTGTAAGAGTATCTGTAATCTCATTACCACGTACCCCCGCGTGATCAGGCACGACGATGCAACGACGTTTAAAACCTTCCTACACTCCAGACATTAAACAACAAGCACTAACTCCTTAGGTAGCAGTTGTCACCTCTGCGCAGTACATATTGAGTTTTTCAATAGACCCTTACACGCTGGTTTACTTTCCATTCTCTACTATCGAATGACGAGACCTATACCGTATTGTTGATTGCTGAAAAGCATGAAACAACGGTGCATACGGCTGGTTATTGTCACACAGAAGAAAAAAACTGGTTAAGTTCGGCTCGACTTAATACTTTGATCCAAGCAGATAGTTATTTATCTTTTAGGCCATTATCTGTCATAGAAAATAAATATTATTTGCTTTTTATTACTTAAACTTTAGATAATTTTCTAAAATATATCGTATCTCGCACATCTTTCGTACGCCCATGATTCTACGGCATTTTGTACTGTGTATGTCGTATATTTTTTAGTAGCTCCCTATTTAGAACAGGTATTAGAGCAATGCTTTGTGCCTTGAAAAAGAATTTTATGGTTAGAGGCTCAATAAAAAGTGCATTTTACCATACAACAGAAGATTGATGGATGATATATCAAAAAAGGTAGCCGTATTTCATGTAAGAGTACCAATTATCCTACTTCAGATGCATATCCTTCATGAAAACTTACGTACGCCAATTATGAACTTTGTAGAGAAAATATTCAGGAAAAGTATATTTTTTGCCATATTTTCATTTTTCGAGTATCTTGCCGACTATTGCTCAATAGTATCGACTCGAATGCAGCAAGAATGCTTTCGAACTCCATATTTTTATATCAAAAGGAAACCACATACATATATGCAGAATCTATTTCTTATCGACATTTCGGTCTTACATGTTTTGTCCGGTGCGCCATTTTGTAAAGTAACGAGATTGTTCACGATGTAAGAAATCAAAAAAATAAACTCATGGCTATGTGTATTTTATAAAATTTCAACTACTGCTACCATGGACAGGTAGGTAGGTTTTCATCAGGTTGCCAAGTGTTCTCATTAACTTAGTTAATAACATTTAGCAACAATTTCTCCTACTTTTCTCCTGATGATGATGACATAGTTCATCGAAAGCTAGAGAATAAAGTTACAAGAGTACACTTTGCACTAATTTGCCGAAGTACCCAATAAAGGCTGAAGCTTTTTCTTATCTAACTTATTAGAAAATATATTATATTGTCATTACTATTTTGATCTGCACTTTGAAAAAAGGCTACCGTGATGGCCGAAACGTCCTTAAAGACATTTTTCACATATGTGGTTTCTTTGATGAAAAATCAAGGTTCTAGGATCACGTCGCACTTATAGTTAGAACTGATATTTAGCGTTAAGGATATGCCAACAAAAATATGTTGACCAAGTTTTTCAAGAAAATTTTATGTGAAAGACTTATTTCCAAATTCTTTACTGCATACCATTACATTATTCCTGCATAGACCAATATACAGAAAAACATTGCACAACAATGCTATATTTTAACATTTTTTGTGAATATGTATGTGTATGTAGAGATTTTGCCAGGAAAACGTCCTGGCAGCATTAAAAACACACGATAAGTTTTAGCTGATACGTTAAGTATGCCTTCTTCCCAAATTCCTGTGGGCTACATCACACATGCAAACTTCAAAGGAATAATGTGTGTTCGCTCGAGAGAATGATGAGAATCAAGGCTTATAAATATTTTTAATTAGGCATGCAAAGCAGAAATAAAAATAGTGAATCTATTTTGTTCAAATAAAAAAAAAAGGTGCAAACAGGTTGACAAAGTACTTGTTCGTACTTGTTTATATGAATACGTGGAAATATTTTCACAACATGCGGCTCAGTACACAGTATCTACAGAGGTTGTGAAACTAAATGTTGGTATTTTGGGCATTTCAAATATTTTCCTAACAAACCAATATAGGAACAAAGGAAAATTGCTCAAAAGCGAAATAATATACACACAATATTTCTGAGACCACTCAAATTTTCTGAAAACTCGACATTATATCAATTTGATTTATTATAGAATTTAGATATAAGCTAAATTTACTACATGGCCTTATTGGAATATATAAGTGTCATGGTATTCGAGCCTTATCGATTTTAACGACTCGGTCAAGGAGCCTGATGATAGGTATAAGTTTAGATCTGTTAAAACTTATAATCAGGGATAAAAAATGTACATCAACCGCTATGCAAATCTCATGGACCATGTGCGCGATCCTTTCTCGTGTAAATGACCTAATTTAACTGTGCTATGACGCAAAACATCGTCAAAGCATCAGAAGAAATTCTTACAGGCAAATCTTGTGTATACGATGGCTAGCGTGGTCCCATTAGCAACCGTGTTTGGTTTTACTTAAAACGGATTTTCGACTTACCTAAAGCTTTTGCTGTCGCTTCGGATATAACAACGAACGAAAACAGGAATAAAAGCAGGCCAGGCCGAAGTTTTCCATGCCAGGCCATGGCAGTGTCACCCTGAAAAAATTTACATATATCACCATCCTGCATATAAAACATAAAAGAAAATAGGCTCGTGGCTAAGTAAGGAGGCACTTGAAAAAAAATGGCGTAGAACCTATACTTCTCACACCTCCGTTGGATAAAGAGTTCAAAAAAATGGCCATGCAATCATTTTAAACTATTTTTTGGTCGAATTTACGTAATTTTAATTTAAAATGTTGGGATACCAAAGATACAAAACAACAAGCCCACCCGCTACAACTTGTTAGTTTCAATGTTCAAACCTCAAAAATAAAATGGGCAGGGATCGCTGAAACGTCAAAGACCGAAATTTTGGCGCATTTTTTTACAGAGGAAAATTGTACTAACAGTTGTTGGAAGTATAGAGTCAATCTACTTGACGCCATTTTTTGCATCTATAGAAGCTCCTTGCCTGTTATCGTGAGAAGAAAAATTGAAAACACAGTTGCAAGTTGCATTTTTTAACATGGTTCGTTCAACCAGGGCTAGAAAAGTATCTATCTATTATTGTACCTTTGATTTTACCATCTCAGGGTATAAAAGATAGATGAAACATTTTAAAACATGTTTTGCAAGTTGTATAGAATGAAGTCAGCTTAAGTGGTCTGGAGTCATATCAAATAATTGTTGAATATTAATAACAGGATATCGTATAACGTTTTCATTCAGAAGAAAACCTGCTGAATAAATGATATGATCAAAGAGAATGCATAAAGGAATATAAAATGTCATTTAAACGTTGAATCGCAGATCTCGAACAGCTTGCATATTAAATACTTCGTTTCTCTCCATCATATATGTGCAATCCTGAGCACAAATCCTTATCTACACAGGTTGATTTCATAAGAATATCTCAAGAAATACAGTGACACGATTCTAGTTCATCATTTTTCTTTTACCAAATGACGACATAAATAGATATACCTGCAATATGAATCCGTCGGCTATCCTTAAGAGGGGTATTCAAATTTGTCCTGACGGCTTGAGATCAATATGTACGAGAGAGAAATCTATCTGTATAGACATATATAGTATGTTAGAAAGCGATAAAAGCCGGCTGGATAGCGAGGCTCACCACTGCGTTGCTTAGCAACGCTGACGCGGAAATCTACCGCATTGCCAATATGTTCCACCAATTCCTTGAATTAAGATGCATGTTGAAAGTATGCGTTAGGTTATTCTCTACGCCGAAATAATGTTTTTTTTTTGAGCGAACGCATTTTTGATTTGTGAATTGTGTCGAATCTGTTTAGGATCGATTTCGGATTGGTCCTGACGGCGATCCATTTTAGGTCGAAATGAAAGGTCAGGATCGCCACAAATTCTGCCACATTGCATCATTGGTTCGCTTGGCAACACCGCATCTCGTACATTCCAAAGCAAGGTTTCCACCTCCATGGTCATAGATGAACGATTTTGGTCAGTACCAATGTGGCGTTCATTGGGCAGTGTCGTCCTGCTTCAAAATGTTGTTTTGTTTTGAGCGTACGCATTTTTGATTTGTGAATTGTGTCGAATCTGTTTAGGAGCGATTCCGGATTGGTCCTGACGGCGATCCATTTTAGGTTGAAATGAAAGTTCAGGATCGCCACAAATTCTGCCACATTGCATCATTGGTTAGCTTGGCAACACCGCATCTCGTACATTCCAAAGCAAGGTTTCCACCTCCATGGTCATAGATGAACGATTTTGGTCAGTACCAATGTGGCGCTCATTGGGCAGTGTCGTCCTGCTTCAAAATGTTGTTTTGTTTTGAGCGTACACATTTTGATTTGTGAATTGTGTCGAATCTGTTTAGGATCGATTCCGGATTGGTCTTGACGGCGATCCATTTTAGGTCGAAATGAAAGGTCAGGATCGCCACAAATTCTGCCACATTGCATCATTGGTTCGCTTGGCAACACCGCATCTCGTACATTCCAAGGCAAGGTTTCCACCTCCATGGTCATAGATGAACGATTTTGGTCAGTACCAATGTGGCGCTCATTGGGGAGTGTCGTCCTGCTTCAAAATTTTGTTTTGTTTTGAGCGTACGCATTTTTGATCTGTGAATTGTGTCGAAACTGTTTAGGATCGATTCCGGATCGGTCCTGATGGCGATCCATTTTAGGTCGAAATGAAAGGTCAGGATCGCCACAAATTCTGCCACATTGCATCATTGGTTCGCTTGGCAACACCGCATCTCGTAATTCCAAGGCAAGGTTTCCACCTCCATGGTCATAGATGAACGATTTTGGTCAGTACCAATGTGGCGCTCATTGGGGAGTGTCGTCCTGCTTCAACATTTTGTTTTGTTTTGAGCGTACGCATTTTTGATTTGTGAATTGTGTCGAATCTGTTTAGGATCGATTCCGGATTGGTCCTCACGGCGATCCATTTTAGGTCGAAATGAAAGGTCAGGATCGCCACAAATTCTGCCACATTGCATCATTGGTTAGCTTGGCAACACCGCATCTCGTACATTCCAAAGCAAGGTTTCCACCTCCATGGTCATAGATGAAAGATTTTGGTCAGTACCAATGTAGCGCTCATTGGGGATGTCGTCCTGCTTCAAAATGGTTTTCACCTGCTTACACGCTGGCAGTGATAAGCTGTATAGCGTAATAGTATTTGTTACAGTTGCCGACCGCTCGCTGTTGCAAATTGTAACGATAACTCCGGATGTGTATAACCATCGGTTAATATTGCATTAAATGTTCGAACAGACCTCCTTATTGCCTTTGACAGTAACCTAACCTATTGTAGCAGCTTGTGCGAACATTTTCTGGTGTAACATATTGGCAACGCGGCAGACTGCACGACCTAGTCCGTCGCTAAACAACGTAGTGGGACCTTCGCTCTTCAGGCGGCTTCTATCTCTTTCTAACATGTGTTGATACATACTTCTCACGCTTTTCTCTTGTACATTTTAACTCGAGCAGTCAGACAAATTTGGTTTTCGCTGTATGTTGCAAATAGATTAAACAACGATATATTTTGGATGAAAATTAACAAGGTCTTTTCGCTTTATTGCTCAGAGGGTCGAATCACCAGCAAAATTGCGCTAATAAGCTATACTGAGTGTTTGGTGATAAAGAAGCATTCAGTTTTCGTACATTTGCGGTGTCAGTTAAATGTTAAATTTTGTGTTGCTTAGTGAGAAGCCTTTTTGTAATACTTAAACACCATCCAAAACCCGATTTTTCAGCAAGACAATGCCAGACCGCATGTTGCCAGATCATCGCTAACCTTCATGGATTAAAATCGCTTCAACCGTTTACCTTGGCCACCACGATCACCTGACCTATCTCCAATTGAACATGTCTGGGACATGATAGGTCGCAGGCTCTTAAATTTGCAACACCCTCCACATACTTTAGCAGATCTTAATCACGAAGTTGTAGTAGCCTGGAACCACCTTATCAGCATGATGCCCAGGCATGTCAATGAGTGTATAAGAAATCGTGGATCCTCAACACATTATTAAAGCAGCTTCTGCTGAAAATTTAATCATCTTACTAGTAAGGGACGATGAACATACCCCTATATGCCAAAAATTACTAAAATCGGATAAACATACGTAGGTGTTTACCTGTTTTTGTCACCCAGTATAATTGAGCTTATTAAAAGATTTCAATGGCATGAGTCCGTACAGTTATTTAAGGAGAATTTTTCGAAGAATACTCCCCTTATCTCAAAGTTTATTTGTCGAGCAATAGGGACCACCTTGTTTGAAGTAAAAACGCCTTTTGTATAACAAATACGAGGATAGGTATTTGTCATATGGTGCGTATTTATTCTGGTGTGTAAATAGTATCATCCTCTAAACGGATTGGAGTAACATAAACAAACCGCTATTTGGGTGTTGCGTCTCACAGACACAGAAAAACTATTCAAAATTAAACATATGCCCGATTAGATGGGGCCATGTTGATAACGGTATATCCTGCATAACAAATCCGAGGATAAAAGTATTGACAGAGATAAAACAGCCTCAAATAGGTTGACTCGGCATGGCACCACCCAAGTGTTGTTCGAGTTACGCACATATCAAAATCCTCATCACAGTACTTTCAAAAACTACTGTGTATTTGAGAAAAAGAATGAGCAAGTCCTCCTAGCACAAAGTCTGGACTTGGGTCAAAACTGTGACCTGTGTTTTTTATGAATAGAGATTTCAATTTATTTATCATAAGAGATGACACATGTTTAAAAAAGCAAACTTTTTTTTGTTGAAAACATTAAAATTTAGCAACATTTAAAACATGTTTAAAATACTGTTAATACATGCTTAACCCTCTATTGTACACACCTAGTTGGACTGGTTAAAAAAATTGTTTTGGTCGAAATATGATTTGTTTATGAGCATAAGAATAAACTTTATTTGGATATTTTATCTTCAAAACAAACTATTTTTGAACTAAACATATGTATATTGAAATATACATTACACCATTCCGTCAATAAAAAACTGAAACTAAAAGAGCTACAAAAGCTTGAATAACCACAAATGAAGTAACAAATACATTTTCAAAATAATTTCATGTATGAAAATGAGTAAAGCAGTTTCTATCCGGCACAAAACATAAATAACACTTGCATTTGGTACACATTACTTTGGTAATCTTTTGGCAACGTCCATTCTTACATCTTCCAGTTTTTTGTTCATATGTGAGACATTCCATCTGTTCTACAATCTATATTTGGTCGAACACTAGATATCTTTTGTTTCTTTACGGGTGGTAACTGAGAACTTGATGAAGGACGACCTCTTTTGTTTTGTTTTCCCACCCAACATAAACTTTGTGCTAAATCACTTTTGAAATCATAAAGCGACATTTGGTGTTTTTTAGATACGCCACAGTCGTCGGAAGCGCGCCTATATAAAAGCCAAGAGATAACTACACACATATCCATCAAATGAAAGAAAATACGCAAGTAATATTTTCTTGATCTTATTTTCGTTCTGTACAATGCCAGAAGAGAGTCTATCAAATCGACACCCCCCATGAATTTATTGTATATGAGTATAATACTGGGACATTGGATGTTTACATCTTGTCGGTTTTTGCGGTCAAATCTTTTTATAGTAGTCACAGGATAGCCGCCTATGAATGTACTTAGCAAAGTCACCACTTTATTGTCCTGCCATTTCACTATCTTTAGTTTAGTGCTTCCACAGCTTGTAATTCTTTCCTCGAAGCTCCCCCTGCCCTGTTTTTTCAGTGATTTGTCGGTTGGCAAACCACTGGATGGCACTCGATTCTCCTGTATAGTTCCCACACTGTAAATACCATTCCGAGCTAATTCGATTTGAAGCTCGGGGCTACAAAACCAGTTATCAAAGAACAGCAGGAAATTCTGGTGTTTTGGAATGTTTTCAGCCAGTCGAATCACTATATTGCTACTAGCACTTATATCCGGTAGATTTTCCGGTTGATTCGTGGCCCCACAGTAAAATTCAAAGTCGTAGATAATACCACTAGCACCTGCCAAACAAAATATTTTGTAACCCCATTTTTTTGGTTTTTTCGGATTGTACTGTTTCAGGGAGCTACGGCCTTTGAACGGTATTATCTGCTCATCGACAGAAAGGTGCTGTTCCATGGGAATTAGTCTCAAATTTTTCCTTATACTCTCCACGAGCTTCCTGATTTTGAAAAGACGGTGGTTCAACTGGCAATGTAGAATTATCTGCAAAATGCAGAAACTTTTTTATTTGTTCCCACCTCCGAAGAGGCATTACGTCTGCCACTTGAGACACTCTGCAGGCACTGCTCCAGTATCTTCTGGTCCCAGGCACTGTAATCAGTGACATATAGAAACAAACGCCAATAAATTGCTCTAGCTCTTTGGAATCCATGCAGAAATTTAGACCTATGTCCTTCTGTGCCGCATATAGGTTCGTTTGTTCTACTATGTATTCCAACAACTCCTTATCGACTAATTTGTAAAAATAATGCAATGGTGTCTCTACAGATGTCTGAGAGGGTAGTTGAGCTTTCCAAGTTGGCAAATCACTGGGCTCCTTATTAGAGCTTTGCCATTTCAAGGGAGCCTTCTTGATTTTCATGTTTTTGACCCCACCTTGAACAGAAACAGCAGACACACGGAGAATCTTATCTCGAAGTTGTCTGAGAGGGATCTCGTCATCTTCATTCCAGCTACCTAGATTATTCCTTTCCTCATTGTTGTTTCCTTGGTTGTCAGCATTACTTTCCTCTCCACTACTGCTCTCCAATAAATCCTCTTCTAAAAAAAAAAAAATAGCAACACAACTTATTATTTCCATAGTATTTTACCTACCATCATAATCTAGCAAAGTGGGTTTATATGTTTCGTCTAATAAGCTATCATCACTATCGAAATCCTCCTCACTATCCAAGTCCGGTACTAATACTGTAACATGTTCCTTTTTTCCATAAAATATTTTTGGATCCATAATTTCTGTAAAGTCGAAACCAGAATTGAACAATGTACATTCAAATATACAGTGACGTCAGTGGCCTGAAAAGTACAATAATATAAAATATATATTATTTCTAACATGCCTTTGTAGTAAACATACCTCAATAAGTATTCAAAAAAAATGTACGCTCAATTCTGCCAACAAAACACACTAATAATGTTATTTGATATCACGTGTTTACCGGCGGCGTCCAAACAGCACGACACTTTCCGTACAGACTGAAATAACTGCCCGAAGTGGGTGATTTACCAACGAAATCTACCGAAAACGATCGATCACACGTGTATATTCAGATATACACTGTGTAGCTTCGACTTGCGGGTCATAAGACGCAAAGGACAAATTGTTTGATATTTGTATATTTAAATATACATGATACCATACAGGGTTAAAACGTTAATGAAGTTCCTTGAAAGTGTTACTATTTTTGATCTAGCTCTATCAGAGCACATCTCTAATTTAAAAGCGGACGTCGTTTGCCTTTGGGTAATTTTTCGCGTTGCGATCTCCAGCAGCCAAATGTCCGAAGTCGTAGCATGTGGTGTGTTTTGTTTTTGTGCATTAAAGATCGACAAAAAAAGAAAGGCCATGACAGGGAGAAGAAAGGATCCCGTATGGAAATATTTTAAGGAAACTGGTGCCAAAGCTGCCTAGAAAATAAATAAAAGAATGTTTAACCTGCAATATGGATATAGTCCCACTGGTGGCTAGAATGCGCAAGCGTATTAAAAATTGTAAACAACTTAAACAAGGATTTTTTTTAGAAAAACAAAATATTCATTCAGATAGTTCTCATACCGACAATGATGTTTCTACCGAACCTATTTCCTCAAAGTTAAGTAACTTGGAGAATTGTGAAAAAGGTATATTTTTTTACTTGGAGTTCCGGAAAAAGTAGTGAAAACTAAAAATTTATTATACGTATATTTTCCATGATTTTATATTTTAAAAATATGGATTTGAGGATTTTTTGTTAAATAAGATTTGTTATATACTTTTATAGAAATTTGTTAAATAACTTATTTAATGTTATTATACAAGTAAATACATAGTCATATTATATGATTATTCTGCTGTTTGTAGTGTACCTACTAGTATTAGAGTTCAATGAAGTTTATTAAGTTCACTCGTTCGTTAAGAAACAGATTTTTTCCACTAGTATTAGTTCCCTAGTTTGATCAATTAATAAAAAATTAAGTAAATTTTTTAGTACCTATGTACTTCAGCCTGTGGCCCTTTTAGTTTCGTTTTGCAAAATTTTAATCATACTTGAAAAATATAAAAAAAACTTGGATAATCCACAAACGACAAAAAAAAATAGTGTTTAAAACAAATTGGTTTAAAACACCTTCATTATTTGAAACAGTGTTTAAAACACTTGTTTTAAACATTTTGATTAAAACATAACAACCCTGGGTGTGCAACTGACTTCATATTGAAAACTTTAAAATTTATGACGTTTAGAACATAAAGTTTTCCTCTTAAAATGGACGTAAAAAGGACTACATCAAATATTGAAATTCATTTAGGAAATACCCTGTATAATGACTAACCTTTGGATCAATTTGCCAAGTAAACAAATCCTATGATACCCTACTATCCAGCAGTATCTGTCCAATAATTTGAGGAAGACTGCGGAAGCATTTTTATGCTTGGCAGTAAAAATATAGATATGCGAAGAAAAATCACATTTCATCGAAGTTATGGTATAGTCAGAGTGAATAACATTTTTATTGCAGAGAGGGTAAGAGTAGGCGAAAAATAACCTTCAAGAAGTCGTTGGATGGTGCCGATCTGTAATTTGGCCATTTACAAAATAAATATACCGCACTTTCTCCCTGTTTTGTGCCACAAAGTAACTTGACGCAACGGTATCAGTTTAGCAATAAAAAATCAGGTTGAACCTGATGAGCTCCCGGATATATTGAAAGAAATAATAATAACAAGAATAGTAATAGACGTCTTTGTATCTGTACAACATTGTAATGCAGTTAAGGTAAGACTTGAATGGCGTTTGCTACTCTTATGTTACATTTAATATGTCACTAGCAGATGTTAATAATATTGACATATCATTCTCAACAAGCTTATAGTAGTAAATTATTAAAATAAAGCGAAAACAGGCATATTTTCCAAAGCAAAGTACATACACCAAAAAGTAGAAAAGCCAGAAGAAATGGTAAGGAACTGAAAAAAACATGATGTTTAATCAAGACATTGCAGTAACTGGTAGCTGGTAATATTTATTGTTTATACAATGTTGGTAAAAATTATATATGTTGGCAACATTGTTGCAGAAGGGTTGTTGAATGCTGATATATCCTGATAACTTTATCTCTGTGTGGCCTAGAATGAATAGCATTGTTGAATGAAAATTTTTCCGCAAGTAAGGCTATTTAGAAGTAAGAAATAATTTATGGATAAAAACTGAGTAGGGATATTTTCATATTTTTACTACTCCCTAAAGGATCAGGTTCCATGGTGGGTACCGGAGCTGGAAATAACTCAAAGGTTTAGTTGATTGCATATATGCAATTTCTACATTTAAATATTCCTATATACATGAATTTTCCAACTTTCAACTTATTTTTTTAAAAGTTCTTTAAAATCCCAGAGTTTGTAAAGTTGGCATTTTTGTACACATCGGAGTCGAATAATTCGTTTAGTGTCAGCGTAAAGGCACAACACTTATTATTATATATGTTTTATGTCTGCGAAAATGCGCTCATATAAAAAAGTAAGTTGAATAAATTGGTCAATGTTGGAAGTGCCAAAATTACGAACGTAAAGTATAAGAAAAAGAAAAATTTTGATGATTGTTCACCACTGGTTGAAACTGACATGTTAACTTTCCGTTTCTGTAACCATAACCAGAGAGCGCTGTCTTGTGCTCGTTGCCAACTCATCACAGCGGTATAGGCCTAGTCTTGGAGACAGGCGACCGGGAAGCAAACAAAGTGGGTACGGTTTTTTGAAAACTATCAAAACATTGTGTGTAAGCAAGAGAAAATCCGCGATCGCCACCATTGGTAGGTGCGCAAAAAGTTCATAAAATACATATGTTCTGAAATATTTAAATGCAAAAATTTCACAGATGTGATCAACTTGAAATTTCAGTTATTTTCAGGTCTGAAAACCCCTTTATGGACCTTTATCCTTTATCAGGGTGATGTAAAACATACAAAAACTGATCTACATCAGTGCGGCGGTTAATGAAATTACGCGGACAGAACGTTAATACATACAGACGCCGAAAATAAGCAACATGAATCTTAATCATTTTAATTTCATCCACAAATTTATGCTTACATCTGAACCTCTATATCTTAGAGAAAAGTGAATTCTTAGAGGTAGTGCGCGTAATAAAACCATCAGGCTTAGAAGCACAATAACTATTACCCACCATAATTCATCTTGTTCCAGCAAAGTTTCACCTACAATGCTCGTAACAACATAGTTGCTATATTAAAGGTTTATTATTAACGAGTCATAGTGGAATACACTATGCATAGTTGTGGCATAACATTAATAATAATGTTGCCACATGCTTTCGTTTTCTTCTTTTAGGTTTGTAAAAATTTATAATTTGTACCATATTGCGCCATGCCATTTATGTCATATAAGTTACCTTTTATTTTCATATAGTTTGTATACCTTTCCGCACTAGATCCTTGAGTATTGTTTGTCAGATCGACTTCTGCTGTTCTTGGAAAGCAATGACATCCTGTCATCCAATCGACATGGTTTCCGTATTGGAAAGTCAACCATGCCCGCATGTCATTCATTTATCAACACGTTATTGAGGCAGGAGACTGCCCTGTTGGGATATTTTGTGACCTCAGTAGGGCATTCGACTATGTCAGTCATGACTATTAGCCAAACTAACGGAGTATATAATAGGTCACAATACGTGTAAATAACACAACAACGCTGGTCAACTGAAGCATCGGGTATGGTTAACATAGATATAGGCGTCCCACAAGGATCTATATTGGGGCCAGTGCTGTTCTCCCTTTATATAAATGACCTAGAGCAATGTTTCCCTGAAGCACACTTCACGTTGAATGTGGACGATTCATCCATCTTTATATCAAATAAAGACGAGTTTGATTTAATAAATAAACATAACATAAATAGCTGGTGTGGAGAAAATCAGTTACTTCGAGAAAACAAGTTAGTGCCTTTATCACTGCAGAGTGATAAAGGCACTAAGTTTTTAGGGCTCCACTTAGAACTTAGACCAATGTCTCAACTTTAAAGGACATTGCTTATCTGTCATCAAAACTGAATTCCAAGCATATTTATTTAAGAACCTGATGTCTCTTTTCACAGAGGATCAGCATTTGATGTTTTATCATGGTTGAGTCTAGCATGTTATATGATTTGTGCTTCTGGGGTTCATCGGTGAACGCTTTTAGGTGTTCTTGAGTCAAAAACGGCTGGTAATGTGTAGTGGTAGTAAGCAGCACTTATTGAATAAAAAAGTTTATAATCTCAATTCCGAGAATTTTCTTAATGCTTTTTTTTCCTAAGCCCGAAAAGTAAAATCATTCTTATAGAACGCAAAAATAACAGCTTTTGATTCTTGATTGACATTGTGATGACGCAGCCTTAAGTAATCGTGTAGAAGGCAGCCACAACAATGTATCGCGTATAATAATGACGGGTAAAATTTTAATGTTCATACTTATCGCCCTAAATAGCTTATGAAAAGAATATTCTGTAGTACGCCGATTACGGTTAGCATTATATTGACCAACAAACTGTGAAATTTCGTATAAGCACAAAGGAGTTTGACGGTACTCTTATGATCCTAATTAAATATTAAATTGGTACAAATTATAGTACTCTGGTGCGATGAGACATGCCGATTTTTGCCTTTGAACATATGTTATCCTCACCTCGGTCATTGGAGCAGAAATTATCGCCCCTTCAACCACAAAGGTGCGTCGAGAACGACAGGAAGTAGATTTCACACAAAAAGTATTCTTTATATATGACAATAAACAGAACTTAATGCCTAAAGCCGAAAAAATAACGATTTTTCTCCATATAGGTGCATTTATACGAGTATTACAAAAAATCAGCTCTGCTTCGCAACAAGCGTCACGTCCTTTTCCGACACACATGTGCTATTTCGTGTAAAAATTTCATCAAGATCCGAGAAGTATATAATAATAATAATAATTGATATATGATACATATATATATATATATATATATATATATATGTATATATATATACTAAGTGACATATAAATCCGAACACCCAGTTTAAATGGTTTTATTTTAATAAAAGTTGGTGAATGTATTTATCTTACTGTAAATAACAAGTGAAAAAATTTTCAGCCTTATCAGTTGGACATTCAGGTTTTTATACTGCTTTTTTTTAAATTCACTAACGCTCTAAAAATGAATATTTCAGCCGCAGTAAAGAATCAACGTTGGCGGATTTTGGTTCTTGACTACCTTTACGATCGGTTACGATGCCTAGAGTACGGAGACCTGTACGATTTCGTCAACTTACTGAGTTTGATAGGGGCTGTATAGTGGGACTTCGGGAAGCTGGACTTTCTTTTCGGGCAATTGCAGTTAGAGTGCAAAGAAGTGTAGACACTGTGGTTAGGTGTTGTCAGGCATGGCTTCGAGAAGGCCGTACGCAAAGAGCAAGGGGCACGGGACGCCGCCGTAGAACAACAGACCGTGAAGATCGCCGCCTAAGATTATTTTCCTTAAGGGACCGTTTCTCCACTACCAGGTCCATTGCAAATGAATGGTTTGCAGAACACGGAAGACCTATTGGCATGCGAAGTGTTTACCGACGAATGAGAAGTTTTGGCTTGTTTTCATACCGGCCACACTGGGTCCTCCCTTTAACTCGAGAACACCGACGTAATCGCCTTGAGTGGTGCAGACAACGGTCACTCTGGGATCAGGAATGGAACAGTATTGTCTTTAGTGACGAGTCTCGATTTTGTTTAGGCATGCACGATGGTCGTGCCAGGGTTAGAAGGCGACGTGGTGAAAGGATTCACAGTTTTTTGTTGAAAGACATGTTCATCACACTGTTGAAGTTATGGTTTGGGGTGCTATAGCTTATGGTTCCAGGTCACCTTTAATCTTCATCAGAGGTAACATGAACGCGCAGCGTTATATCCACGAAGTTCTAGAACCCCATCTTTTACCCTATCTTGACAGCCTGGCAGATCAAACTTTCCAACAAGATAATGCCCAACCACATGGTGCAAGAGTCACAATAGACTTCTTTCAACATAATGATGTCACATTGTTACCATGGCCACCAAAATCTCCCGACTTATCCCCAATTGAGCACGTGTGGGATATGATGGGTAGGAGATTGCTCAATTTGCAACGTCATCCTCAGACTCTAGAAGCACTTCGAGAGGAGGTGGTGGTTGCCTGGAATGAGATACCACAGGAGGACATTGACCACCTGATCAGAAGCATGCCTAGGCGCGTTGGAGAATGCGTAGCACATCAGGGTGCATCCACACATTATTAAAGGTCAAAGGGCTTTAAAGCAGTGCAATCATTTTGAAATTTTATGCTTCATTAAATACTTATACAAAATTTTATTAAAATAAAACCATTTAAACTGGGTGTTCGGATTTATATGTCACTTAGTATATATATATATTGTTGCATCATTCACATCAAAACATAACATTAAAAAAAGTTTCTATAAACATGGGTCCGGAAATGTAAAGTTTACAGATACAAGATGATAAATTTAAAAAAGAATTTTTTTTTTATTAAATATCCTCAAAAATATTTACTCGATTCTGTTGAACTTTGGCAACATCATTTGTTGTATCGAGAGGCTAATTTAGGCATAAATAGATTAAAATTATTAGGTTCAGTGGCGTCCCGGGGGGCACCTTAGCGAATATTATTGGCGAAAAAATCGAGTTTTTGGCTCTCCTCCAAGGGAACTCATTTTGGGACAGTCGAGAACATTCAAACGACTATAACCACCCAGCTGACGCCTATGTCAGTATAGGAGTTCCAGCACTGCTATGAGGATAGGAAAAACCGTCTCCAGCGCTGTATCGCTTCAGAAGGAAGTTATTTTGAGGGTGACAGTATAAAATAGTAATTATATTTGAATGAAAAATTAAAAAAATCAATCTCATCACTTTTTCCCAATGGAAACATTGTTTAGTAGTCGGTTTAGTTATCCACATTTGCTCATTGAAATTTAACCATTTCCTCTACGCCCCTGTCCTCCTGATGTTTCTCTCACAACAAGACAACAAATACATGTTTACGACTATTGCAATTTTATGCACCCCTGAAACCCATTTCTGGCGCCTATGCACCGCACAGATCCCATGACAAATTGATAGAACTATCGACGTTTCTCTGTGAGAAAAACTTACTGAACGCTGTGTGTTCGAACAAATTATACGTTTGAAATGTCAGATAGTGAAAAACAAAAAGGTTACCGGTGCACATAAAGGTACGTTTCCATTACAGCAAATTTGCTCCGCAACATGCGTCCGACAGATGTGCTAGAAATTTGTACAGTCTGCAACATGTTATGACGACAAGAAGGTTGACTCTGCACTTTCCACGCCCTTATCACTTCATAAACGATTATGTTCAGTACAATTTAGACCCTCTGAGGAAAAAGTCAACAGATAACATGACCATACAATTAGAGGACATTCCATCCCTGCCCTACTGATAGTGCATCTGGCAACGTCGCCTCTCCCCGATACTCGGTCAGACGGTCATAGGAAACACTATGCCGTGGCGGGGCAGAAATACGTGTGATACAATACCACAACAACAGAAAACAGAAAATTTACAGATAAATCTATCATGTGTGAAATATGTCTAAGAGGTACGTGGAATTACTAAAGTTAAATGTAGGGGAGACCGAGGAGGGTTGAAACATAGGTAAGTTGAAACAATAGAATTTTTGTGGAAACCAAAGACGTTATGGAGCTGGCAACAACGCTTATTTGCCTCTGCTGCCACCTGCACACAAGTGAAGGTTTCGTTACTGCTCTCCAGTCCACGCTTACATCGTTATCAAATGTGATGTGAAAAATTTAACAAAAGTAAGTTTTTGTCATATTTTAACTTTATCAATATTTTGATTTATATACTGTTTTATTACAATGTGTTGTATGTTTTCTGAAAGCTTAATCATTCAAGATTCAGTCTGTAGCAATGTTTTTGTAACACTGTATTGCACAACGAGGTAACACCGGCTCAACCATAATGGCGGCAGATTGTTGTACTCCAGGAGAGTTGAAACAGCCTGTTAAATTTTGCAATTGACTTTTTATATACGTTTTTGAATTTTATCAGTATGCCTGTAGTCTGTCTTATGCTCTTTTTGTTTTAGGATGCCGAACGAATACAAGCGAAAAGACGAATCGGGGTATGGCAAGCAAAGAAATTTACGAACTGGCTTCCGAAGAAATGATGCTACGTAATAAATCTCTTCGTGATGCTGCCACAAGTTATGATATAAACCATACGTTGCTTTACAGATACATTAAGAAAAAACAAGCGTATGAGAGCAATAAGACCATCCAACCACCCTCAATTGGATATCATTGCCCCACAGTGTTTACCAAAGAGGAAGAAAAATCATTGTGTGAATACGTTTTGACCTGCTCTGATGCCAATTTTGGGTTGAGTACAAAAGAAGCAAGAAAACTTGGGTATAAGCTTGCTGTGGCATATGACAAAAAGTGCCCTTCTTCTTGGATGCAAACCAAAATGGCTGGTGAAGTTTGGCTCAGATTGTTCATGAAACGCCACGAAGTTTTGTCTTGGAGACTTCCACAAGCGACAAGTATTGCACGAGCGACCAGTTTCAATAGAATCAACGTGGAACTATTTTTTAAAAATTATTGTTCGATACTTGACAAATATCATATGGAAGCAAAAGACATCTGGAATGTTGATGAAACAGGCATAACTACTGTCCAAAAGCCTGATTGTGTTATTGCACGACGAGGTCAAAAGCAAGTCAGCGCCATGACGTCTGCAGAAAGAGGTAGTTTAGTCACTCTAGCATTAGCTGGCAATGCTATAGGTAATTGCATTCCACCAATGTTCATATTTCCCCGTAAGCGTTTTAACGACCATTTTATTCGTGATGGTCCAAGTGGGTCCATTGGAACAGCCAATGGTTCTGGATGGATGCAAGAAGATGATTTTTATTGTTTTATAGAGCACTTCAAGAATCACGTCCGATCTTCCAAAGAAAATCCGGTTTTGTTATTACTAGATAATCATGCTTCGCATACCGCTGTCAAAAACATCAACTTTTGCAAGGAAAATGGAATCGTTCTGTTGACGTTTCCACCACATTGCACGCACAAACTTCAGCCTATGGACCGAGCTATCTTTGGCCCTGTAAAAAAAGCAATCAATACAACATGCGATAACTGGATGCGTTCACACCCAGGAAAATTAATGACAATATATGACATTCCAGGAATTGTCAAAACTGCCTTTGATATAGCAGTCACCATAAAAAATGTAACTGCAGGATTCCGGACGACCGGGATATGGCCATTGAACACTGAAATATTTCGTGAAGAGGAGTTTTTGCCCAGTCAGGTGACCGATCGAGCACTGCCACTAACAGTACTTGTACACGAAGATTCCGTTGTTCAAACTGACGTTCAAACCGAACGAACTCCAAGCCCACCGATCAATGATTCAATCTATTATAATCCCACTGTTTCTAATACTAATGCAAATGCAGAAGTATCATGCACTCCCAAAATTTTGTCTTCAAATCAAGACGATGCTTCTACCCCTGATTCACTTTATCCTGTGCCATCAACTTCGAAGGTATCTATTACGTCGGCAGCCATTAGTGAGGTTTCTTCAACTTCAAATACATCTACTGTAACTACTGCAGTCAGTGTATTTTCTCCGGAAGCAATAAGACCTCTACCGCAGGCAGAGGCTAGGAAGAATACGCAAAAAAGGAGAAAGATAAAGTCAGCTATATTAACTGACACTCCTGTAAAAAATGAGCTAGAAGCCATTGAAGCTAGGAGAAACACCAAAAAAGTAAAAAGACCTGCGTTAAACCTAGAAAATAAAACTAAGAAATCCGTTAGCAAAACAAGGAGGAATTGTAAGAATAAAGGAAAAATAAGTGAGAAAGAAAGTAGTGACAGTGACGATGATGACTGCTTCTGCGTAGTTTGTATGGAGCCGTTTTCCCAAAGTGTCCCAAAGGAAGAATGGATTCAGTGTATAGAATGCAAGTCATGGGCTCATTGGGCCTGTACAAAAGGCGACTTGTTCTACGTGTGCCATAATTGCTTCTCTGAATAGGATTTTCTTTGTTCTTTGTTGCGCCTATTATTATTTTTTATTTTATTTTATATTTTATGTTGTTTTTTATTTTAAGATCTCAATGTTGTCATCACTTACAAATAAGGTACATTTTAGTTCAGTAACTTCAATATATTACTAATTCATAAGCTGCTTTCTTAAAAAAAGAAACCTTCCAAATCCTTGTGTTCCAACTCTCCTAGGTCAGCGTTTCAATTTACCTCAGCAAGAGGAGAATTGCAACAAAGTTAATGGTCGACTTATAATCGATTTTTTTGAAAATTAAGTAGACCGTGACGTATTTTATTTTGATTATTCATTAGCCAAGTAAGCAAGGTTTCAGATGGTATATTAAACTTTGTAGGTTACCACTTATTTATGAAGTTATGTGCCATTATGTGAAAATTGTTTCAACTCTCCTCGGTCTCCCCTACTAACATTGAAAAATTCAGAATCACCTTAAACGTTAAAAAACGAAGTTTGATCGATTCTTACTTTTTTAGTTTAGGTCAACAAGAACTCGGCCGATTTCCAAGAATTACAAAGCTTTTGCGTCCTTGGCAATAATAATAACATTGTGTGAAAATTTCATCGAAATCCGAGAGGTACTTCTCAAGTTATAGATTAGCGAATAGACCGACGGAAATGAGTGACATGGTTTTTAGTGACGTACATGTCATAGAACATCCAAAAAACATATCTCATTTTCAAAAAAAATTTACGATTAAATAAAAAGTGATTGCGGCAAGAATTTTTACACTATCCCTAGATCCTATTGATACTCCGTGAGTGTATTCAAGTACTCTGAATGTCGTCGTCGTCCTCGATATTTCCATCACAGCTGCGTAGCTTTGTTTATATCGCGCAAAAGCCGTGTGGGTGAACAAAGTAAAAGACCTAGACAGCTCCAACCATAGCAAATTTGAGATGTAAACAAACTCTTGTTTTTGAATCGAACAACAACTCCAAGCAGTAATTACAACTAAAACATGTGACAGGGTAGTACATGAAATGCAGTACCTAATAAATAGTTATTAGTTCTTCAATTTCTTTTTCATTTTTTTCGGTGCTGTTTTACTGAAAATTAACTTTTTTATTTCAAACGTAGTTGTTTCTTAAAAGGAAAATACCAACTTTCAGATCACCCTGTATTCATTTCGCTATATTATAATCTATATAATATATAGTTAGGATTGATTTTATTGTTAGATTAACAATTTTATGTTTGTTTATGTTAAATTTAAATGGTTTATAGGCTAGACTTCGCCGCAAAATAAACACGTTATTTATTTATTTAACATATGTTGCAGACTGTAAACATTTCTGGCTCACGTGTTGTCACATGACGGTGAACAATTTTGTTGCAATGTACACGTACCTTAACAGAACATACATTTTGATATCCACCGCCCTCTCTGTTCAAGTTGGTTTTACTTCGTAGTCGGAGAGCTTTGAAAGGGTGCATCTTAAGTAACTTCCAGCTAGAAAGTTTTTTAATGTTACTTTTGAAAGAGGGAGGAGGAATATCAAAACGATTCTGAGTTGAACGTTATCTCGCAAAATTATTGCTATATTCATCAACTTCACTTTTTCACCATACCCCATTTGACGTTGTTTATGGCCGTTTATGTGGCTTGAATGATATGATTTTCTGCGGAAGCCTTTCGACCAAAGTCCCCGATAGCACTACGGCCCTTGAAGGCTTATCGTTGAAAAATGCAGTAAAGTTAAAAAGTAACGCAAATAACGAGTTTCCAGCATTTTGCAAAAAAGTTCACTCACGTAAATTAATTTAGGTTTAGCTCTTACCAAATCTGAGTTGGTTTCGCCACGACATTAAGCAGTTTTAATTTGCACTTTTTTTTGTAACCTGCCACAAACCTGACGAATTCCGTTCCGTATTTTCTGAAATTTGAGCAGCATGGAGCTTGGTGTTGCCTAAGTCCAACAAAAATTTAGATTCAAGATGTAGAGCATATATAGTAAGTGACATATAAATCCGAACACCCAGTTTAAATGGTTTTATTTAAATAAAAGTTGGTGAATATATTTATCTTACTGTAAATAACAAGTGAAAAAATTGTCAGTCTTATCAGTTGGACATTCCGGTTTTTATACTGCTTTTTTTTAATTCACTAACGCTCTAAAAATGAATATTTCAGCCGCAGTAAAGAATCAACGTTGGCGGATTTTGGTTCTTGACATCCTTTACGATCGGTTACGATGCCTAGAGTACGGAGACCTGTACGATTTCGTCAACTTAGTGAGTTTGATAGGGGCCGTATAGTGGAACTTCGAGAAGATGGACTTTCTTTTCGGGCAATTGCAGTTAGAGTGCAAAGAAGTGTAGACACTGTGGTTAGGTGTTGTCAGGCATGGCTTCGAGAAGGCCGTACGCAAAGAGCAAGGAGCACTGGACGCCGCCGTAGAACAACAGACCGTGAAGATCGCCGCCTAAGATTATTGGCCTTAAGGGACCGTTTCTCCACTACCAGGTCCATTGCAAATTAATGGTTTGCAGAACACGGAAGACCTATTGGCATGCGAAGTGTTTACCGACGAATGAGAAGTTTTGGCTTGTTTTCATACCGGCCACACTGGGTCCTCCCTTTAACTCGAGAACACCGACGTAATCGCCTTGAATAGTGCAGACAACGGTCACTCTGGTATCAGGAATGGAACAGTATTGTCTTTAGTGACGAGTCTCGATTTTGTTTAGGCATGCACGATGGTCGTGCCAGGGTTAGAAGGCGACGTGGTGAAAGGAGGAATCCACAGTTTTTTGTTGAAAGACATGTTCATCACACTGTTGGAGTTATGGTTTGGGTGCTATTGCATATGGTTCCAGGTCACCTTTAATCTTCATCAGAGGTAACATGAACGCGCAGCGTTATAGCTACGAAGTTCTAGAACCCCATCTTTTACCCTATCTTGACACCCTGGCAGATCCAACTTTCCAACAAGATAATGCCCGACCACATGTTGCAAGAGTCACAATAGACTTCTTTCAACATAATGATGTCACATTGCTACTATGGCCACCAAGATCTCCCGACTTATCCCCAATTGAGCACGTGTGGGATATGATGGGTAGGAGATTGCTCAATTTGCAACGTCCTCCTCAGACTCTAGAAGCACTTCGAGAGCAGTTGGTGGTTGCCTGGAATGAGATACCACAGGAGGACATTGACCACCTGATCAGAAGCATGCCTAGGCGCGTTGGAGAATGCGTAGCACATCAGGGTGCATCCACACATTATTAAAGGTCAAACAGCTTTAAAGCAGTGCAATCATTTTGAAATTTTTATCATTTACTTATTATGCTTCATTAAGTACTTATACAAAATTTTATTAAAATAAAACCATTTGAACTGGGTGTTCGGATTTATATGTCACTTAGTATACCTTATGAATGCTTTACAAATGTGCTTCTATTGGAAAACTGAAGAAAAATATATCAAAATCTAATCTCTCGAAAATATAATGCCAAAATATGGTTTCATTTTCAACTCAATATTGTAGCTGCTGAATTCCACAGTGAAAAACACATATCTAGCTCATGCAAAACTATTAAATATTTAAAAACAAAACGAAAATACAATAAATACACTAACCTACATTCACAAAAGATCACATGTCATTTTGGAAAACTAAATGAAAACCTTTTAAAAATGCAACAAGGCTCCTTTCTCCTAGGATCATACGCTTTGATCAAGAAATTGGGGCACTTTGGATAGACAGTTCTATAAAGATCCTATTTATCAGGGAAAAAGCAATTCGTAGCATATTATGGGTTCAAGTCCGAAGCATACTAAGCTCCATCCGGTGTTCCCAGGGGTCTAACTTGGGAAAATTTGCGATGTATGCAGCTATGTTTTGCTAACGGCATGAAAATATATTAAATATATTCGTCTATAATGGATATTCATGATTGTTTGGATTTACAGATGGAGTTGAATAGTATTCTGACTTGTGCGATGTCAACAATTTACATAAATTCCAACAAGTGCAAGGTTGTTAATAGTAGGGAAAAACAATTCATGTTTTCAACTATAATTTGATGGTGTTTGAATTGATTTTATGACCAAAGATTAACATTTGCTCACCATATTTTTAAAAAAGTTTCAGAAGCGCTTAGGTCATACGGTTTCCATGTCAGGAATTGTAGTCAATTTCACAACATAAGGGCTTTGAAGGAATTAAATTTTGCATATAATAATAATAATAAAGTGTCTTTATTGGCAACCTTCCATATTATGGCGAAGTTTAGCTTGATTGCTACTTTTCCACTTAACCATAATATGGACAAAACATCAAAAATTTATACAAGGAACATAATACATAGAATATAAACAATTACAGAACAATGACGAGATTATACCATTTGCTAGCCAAGCATGCCAGAAAGCAAATATCGACATGAACATTAGAAGTCAACCAAATTGAAAATATTCATTTAACAAACTCCCAAAAATAAAAATAAAATAAATTAACAACTCAAACATTGAGAGATGATTGTATCTCTAATAGCTGTTTTCTAACTGATTTTTTAAAAGAGAGTAAACTTTCTTGCTTGTTAGCCGCACTGACTGAATTGTAAAGCTGAACGGCATTATACGTGAAAGACCTCTGATATAATGAGGTGTAGTGAAGAGGAATATTGAACTGTTCATCATGACGTAACCTTCTTGAAATTAAATTCCTACGCTACCCCAGCTCACAGATCTTGGAGGTAACATGGCTGTACCTACGAAGGCCGAAAACAAAACGACATCATATTATTTCAGGTCCAAAGAAGCTTCTTTAGGCAGGTTCAGGACCTGAATGTTCCGTTTGCAATGGCACAGACTTCTTCTGATGCTAGGGGCAACATACTGTATGCACAGCAATATTTTCCCCCGTTTCATTCAAACAACAGAGCGAACGCTAATTTTTCAGCTTTTTACATGTTCCCGGTATCTCGCTTGCACATTGCGGTTCGTTTCTTTACTTTGATTATATTTAATGCACCAGGGTTTCCGACTCACCTGGAAAACGGTGTGGAAAATTAAAAACTGCAAAAAACATAGAGAAACCTGATACGTCCAAGGCTATTTAGGTCAGTTTGAAGCTGCCTGGTCGCCAAAGCGCGAAACAGTGTGTCATTGCAGCATGGAAAATTGCTGGAACGTTCTAAAAGGGAACATGAATATGTACAGCATCGTTCATATATAATGGTCAGAATACAGTGAAATTCCCCTTCGCGGACACTCCTCTTACCCGGACACCTCCTTTAAACGGACAGTTTCTCATGGTCCCGACCGACTCTCATATAAATTGCATTGTATTAACTCTCTCTCTCTCTCTCCATCTCTCTCTCTCTCTCTTGGACGCACATTCTCTTGAATGGACGCGGACGCGAGAAAATGATCTTCTAACTGAACAAAAAACAAAATAAAAAGAAACGCCTTGCCTTATTTTTTGTATGTTGTGAGTATCGCTATTATATTTCTCAATCTTTATTTCTTGAGGAAACCGGGGATTCACCGACTTTATTCTTTCGGTACAAACGCAGCCTAGGTGGTGCAATTCTACCCGGAGTGAGTTAGAGACTTCCCCGAGTTGGTCGGGAATTTACCGTTCTTATGCTTTGGGTACACGCTTTCGGTCAAATTTCCATTCAGTAATCAGTATTATTCTGAGGTCTATGCGAAAAATAGCTGCTTTGCACCCAAGCAGAGGCTACTTTACTATAAAAAGTAAAATAAATATTTATAATGCATTTTTCTTAGCACACGTTAGATATATGTTACCTATTTGGGGAATGTGTGGTAAAACTGAATTTCATAAAGCACAAGTTTTGCAAAATAGAATATTAAGAATTTTGTTCAACTATGATCGACTTGCCAACACGAACAATATGTACTCAAAATTGAATGTTTGTAAACGAGATAAGCTGTTGGAATTAGGGCAATGTAAAATGATCTTCAAAATTTTAAATAACCAACAAAAGTGTAGTACAAACATTTTGATCACACATGAGGTGCATGACCATGAGACAAGATCACATAATAATTTGTACCAAATTCCTACTAGAACCAATATAGGATTAAATAACACTGTCACTGATGCAGTAAAAACATAACAACCTACCAACTAATGTTAAAAAAAGTACATGTATTCAGAAATTATGTCAAGACACTCAAAAGACAATTGAATTGTTAAATTTATTGTAGCTAACATTCGCACTTTAAGTATTGTTGTTCTCGAGGTCAGTGTTTTAAACACAGATTAGAGAACTTTGTTTCCTATAAAATTTGTAAAAATTGACTATTGAATAAAGATTTATCTCAAAAAAAAAAGACAGTGGGCGACACATTCATTGTAGAACAGAGTCGTTGCAAGACCTAGATTGGAAAATGGCTAAAAAAAAAGAAACATTTTGTTGCGGGATCTAATCCAAAAGACATTCGCTTAAATAATATAAGAAACTTATTTTTGTTGTCTAATTATACATCAGCTTGTCAACTACTTCATCAATGGATTATAAAGACTTTTGAAAATTATTACCGAAGTCCAATATACAAACACCTGCTAGTAAACATTTAAACTGCTGGTACGGCTTTTGAGTTAATAAAGAAAATTACGTCGTTGGATGAAGTTTATTTGGCAAAAACCAAGTAACCAAATAAACAGTGCAAAATTGCTTCCGCAATGCAGGATCTAAACATGAAAATATGCAAAGTGAGGACCAGTTAAATGAAGCTGATACATCTGACCCAGAAGATTACTGACCACTCAATGTACTTTCCGATATCCTCAAAAATAAGAATTTATAAAAATTGATTATGATTTTTGGAACCTAGATGAAAGTTTGTATGTTGAAGATCCAGATTCAAACCAAGAAATTGCAAGTCCAGTTGAAATACAAGAACTTTGAGAAAATTCTGATATCGATGAGGTCTATGTACCAACAGAAGCTATTCCAATTATGGTAAAGCTATTACCCTGACCCAGCAGTTCAAAACTTTTTCCGTAAATCAGGGGGATACAGAGTCTTCGGAACTTCTTTCTACATTAGAAATACGATTTCAAGACGCCATTTTAAAGAAAAAGAGGAGACAAATGAATTTTTGCGTCCTTAAAGTGACTTTTAATTTCACTGTTTTGTGTTAATACACATTGTATAGATATGTATGTACTTACATACAATACTTTCTCGCCAAAGGGCAGAGTGACAGTAGGACCACCTACTTTGCTAAGGGAAGACAGCAAGGCATAGTCCAAAGGATCTAAGTTCTCTAAGAACTTAATATAGGACTCCGCCCAATACCTGTAAACTTGGGGTGCACAATGTCGTCATGGCTGAAGGAACTCAACCCTAACCCCTTGCAACTAAAAAAAACTCCTAAATGCCTTCAGTGATAGGGTGCGACTTACCCCTTTCTTACTACGTCTCTGATAATCATGATGTATAAGTTCCTAGCGAGAAAGGGGCGAAGTACACTTTAATTTCATTAAATATTACTAACTTGATGTTCGATATTAAAAAGTCAACTCCAAAATAGATGCTACATTCAAAGCTGGTCGCAACTACTTGGATAATTTCTGAATAGAGGAAAGTCTATATCAGGAAGTTTCACTTAACTGTTCTGAATATTTCAATGTTTAGCTACATTTTCAATTAAGAGTTCGCTCAATTTTACAGCCGAGTATGCTCGTCTTGAAATATTCTTCCGAGATCCAAGAAAGTTAAACAGAAGTACAAGCCGGTAGGGCAAGGTGTCTTAAATCGATCACCCCCAAAGCGGACTCCTGTCTGTATCCTTGAAACACAATTATTGCCATGTGTAAATAGTAGTTTACTATTCTCCCACGCCATAGTGGAGCATACATGCACCTCGTCTCACATGTTACTTGTGTTTCCAGAATCATGTTGTGTTAATACGGTGCGCAGTGCTGATATTTTCGTTATTATTCATAGATATACTAAGTGACATATAAATCCGAACACCCAGTTTAAATGGTTTTATTTTAATAAAATTTTGTATAAGTACTTAATGAAGCACAATAAGTAAATGATAAAAAATTTCAAAATAATTGCACTGCTTTAAAGCCCTTTGACCTTTAATAATGTGTGGATGCACCCTGATGTGCTACGCATTCTCCAACGCGCCTAGGCATGCTTCTGATCAGGTGGTCAATGTCCTCCTGTGGTATCTCATTCCAGGCAACCACCAACTCCTCTCGAAGTGCTTCTAGAGTCTGAGGAGGACGTTGCAAATTGAGCAATCTCCTACCCATCATATCCCACACGTGCTCAATTGGGGATAAGTCGGGAGATCTTGGTGGCCATGGTAACAATGTGACATCATTATGTTGAAAGAACAACATGAGGCCGGGCATTATCTTGTTGGAAAGTTGGATCTGCCAGGGTGTCAAGATAGGGTAAAAGATGGGGTAGCTAGAACTTTGTGGATATAACGCTGCGCGTTCATGTTACCTCTGATGAAGATTAAAGGTGACCTGGAACCATAAGCTATAGCACCCCAAACCATAACTCCAACAGTGTGATGAACATGTCTTTCAACAAAAAACTGTGGATTCCTTCTTTCACCACGTCGCCTTCTAACCCTGCATGCCTAAACAAAATCGAGACTCGTCACTAAAGACAATACTGTTCCATTCCTGATCCCAGAGTGACCGTTGTCTGCACCACTCAAGGCGATTACGTCGGTGTTCTCGAGTTAAAGGGAGGACCCAGTGTGGCCGGTATGAAAACAAGCCAAAACTTCTCATTCGTCGGTAAACACTTCGCATGCCAATAGGTCTTCCGTGTTCTGCAAACCATTCATTTGCAATGGACCTGGTAGTGGAGAAACGGTCCCTTAAGGCCAATAATCTTAGGCGGCGATCTTCACGGTCTGTTGTTCTACGGCGGCGTCCAGTGCCCCTTGCTCTTTGCGTACGGCCTTCTCGAAGCCATGCCTGACAACACCTAACCACAGTGTCTACACTTCTTTGCACTCTAACTGCAATTGCCCGAAAAGAAAGTCCAGCTTCCCGAAGTCCCACTATACGGCCCCTATCAAACTCACTAAGTTGACGAAATCGTACAGTTCTCCGTACTCTAGGCATCGTAACCGATCGTAAAGGATGTCAAGAACCAAAATCCGCCAACGTTGATTCTTTACTGCGGCTAAAATATTCATTTTTAGAGCGTTAGTGAATTAAAAAAAAGCAGTATAAAAACCGGAATGTCCAACTGATAAGGCTGAACATTTTTTCACTTGTTATTTATAGTAAGATAAATACATTCACCAACTTTTATTAAAATAAAACCATTTAAACTGGGTGTTCGGATTTATATGTCACTTAGTATATTTGCAAGTGAGCCTTTATACCTATATGTACGAGGTCTGTAAATTAAGTGATGAGACTGGCAACACTGAAGGCGTCGAGCTTTTAGGGGAAACATGGGACATGTGATGCGTCTTCAGTACAAGTCTAAACTCGCTCGAGTCATTTGGTTGTCCGTACCGATTTTTTTTGTGAAACAGTGTGTTCTAACAATGAATGATCAATTTCGAGCAACGGTGTGATATCAGGTTTTGCTTCAGACTTGGGCACAGTGCAACGGAAACTCTTGATAAGCTTCAGCAGGCCTACGCAGATGGTGTTTTGTCAAGAACCCAGGTTTTTCGGTGGTTTAAGGCATATTTCAGAAGGGAGACAGTCGAGTGAAGATGGCCTTCATCTTTAAGAACCGATAAAAATATCGACAGAACCTTGTCGGTTGACAGTCAGAATGATCGGGGAAGAGTCAAATTTGACTCACACCACCGTTCATCAGATCAAGAACAACTGGGTGTTGCATCACGAAAATGCTCCTTGTCACACAGCAATGTCAATAAACAAATTTTTGGCCAGTAAAAACATTAATGTGGCACCTCAGCCTCCTTAATCGCCTGACTTGAGTACTTGTGACTTTTTTCTTTTTCCGAAATTGAAAAAAACACCTCAAGGGAACCTATTTTCGGACAGTCGAAAACATTCAAGTGGCTGTAACCGACCAGCTGAAGGCTATTCCAGTATCGGAGTTCCAGCGATGTTATGAGGAGTGGAAGAACCATCTCCAGCGCTGTGTGGCTCCAGAAGGAAGTTATTTATTATTATTAAACAATAAATTATCACTTAATTTACAGACCTCGAATGTATCTCGTTTAAATATATTCTGTATTCTTGATTAAAAATAAGATATTATTCTTCTGGAAAGTTATGTAATTAATGTATTTAAATGATTTTTTTAATAATTATTTTCATCTATAACTGTTCATGTTTCCACCATAGTCTAGGTATCACCAACAGTTCTGACAGATTAAGAGCATATCCTAAGCATGATATACGCATGCTGTAAGCATGTACTAATAAGTTGATAATTGAAAACCGAAAGCTGTCGTAATGAGGTCTAAGATCGCTTTCCTCGAAATTAATTGTTGATAACCTTGAGGTCAACAACAAATGACTGCGAGGTAAATATCAATAAATCTTAGGTCAACGTGCCTGAGGTCAAAAGTTAAAGACCTTGATGAAAAAGGTCAATGATGCCCTTGAGGTTGACAGTCATGCAGAGAGAAGTCAAATACTGTTGATATATCAGTGAGTTGCCCCGACTAAATTGTCCATATTTGACGTGACTCAGAGGAGCGCAATCCGACTGGCAGGTGACACTTTCTTAACTGCACTGGGATGCAATAGACCTATGTTGCCCTGGTCTCCGTCTTAGCCAAGCTCCTTGATATCGAGTCAAAAATCATTGACCTTGAATGTCATTGTAACTGATTCATGACTCAATAAAATAGAGTCAAAGATCACTGAAATTGAGCCTAAGGTCATTGAAGTGAAATCATGTGTCATCGACCTTCAGTCAAATGCTTTTTTATAGGTGAAACGCCTGGTTAATTCGGAAGAACTCGGAAATACCCCACCAGGCAAATTGTTCCACAATCTCGACAGAGGCCTGGCGGGTGCAACTAGAAGATTTAACGCGTGGCGGCATCATGGAGGAGACTTCTGAGGGGCAAAGCTCGTTGACACATCGGTAGAAGAGAACAAGACTGCCAGTCGGTGAGAAAGAGTCCCGAGAGGTCGATAAAATTGAGCCATGGGTTATTGACCTTGAAACAAAGGTCAAGGCCGTATATATTGAGGCAAAATTATGTCTTACGTCAAAGTTAGTCGACATCAAACTAAAGGTTACTGACCTTGAGTCAATGTTAGTCGACCATGAGTCAAAGGTTATTGACCGTGATTCAATGTCAGTTGGCCATAATGCAAAGGTCTACCTACATATGTATCGGTGTACCCAACTGTACTGAGACCCTGATAGCAGTGAAAAGGATAATACGGGATACCACTGGCTGCATACCTATATCAAGGGTGGAATTAAAACAAATTCCGTCTTACCAGCGAAACTGATTAATTTGACATAAAGGCACAAGCCCATTGCTTTGGCAGATATATTCCGGGGAGCCCCGCTATTGTTAGGAAATTTATTCCCGAATACCGCGATTTCAAATACAAAAGTTTCGGGGGTTAAAACGCGGCTATAATTCCTAGCGGTGTTGCCAATACACCTTAAGTCTTATCGCGCCCGGAAAAGATGGTACGTACACGATTTATGCTTGGTTTTTATTTCTCACACCTTTCTGTGCTTTATAGCTTCTGGAGCTGGATGGCTGCAAACGAATGCGCCTATTTTACAAAACGGAAAGGCGGACGAGTTAGAAAATAAGCAGTTTTGAGAGTTGTCACTACCTGTAGATGCAGTTCAATGCTTGTAAGGGATGTACACTTTAGATAACAAAGATGCATGAATTGCAGCAGGTGATTCGAAGGAGCTGGATTATCTCTTTGGAGCTGGGGAGTTTTGTTCAGCATCTAATCACCCCTTTCGGAAAAGGCCAAGAAACTCGGTCTGAAATGGTGCTCACGTGTTTAAGAACCTAATGCCTCGACTGGACGGGTGGTTCACTAACAAAAGAGGCCTCTGGTGCCAAACCCAGGAGAGCATCTCACTTCCTCTTGGGGGTACGTATCACTGAATTCCAAGTAGATATCTATGCGATATTATTCTTGTGGTCTTGTATCCAAGATAAACAAGAGCCTAGAAGGAATGAAAGAACTATCGTTTAGCTAATATTTGCCTGAACTACAGCAACCCGCATTTCGCTAGCATGTCTTGTGTATTGCAGGCTCATAGGATACTAAGATGAAGCATGTCAAACTCAATAAAATTCAGCGTTTGGTTTGTACCAGTATTATAGGCGCAGTGCGGACAACACAAACATCGTTGGATGTAGTGAACCGCGGAGAGTAGACGCACATCGACTAAGAGCCGTTTTACACACAAGAGAATTACTCCGAAAATTATGTTCATAATTATGCTGAAAATTTGCATGGAAAAAATATTGAAGATTTTCTCTACAACCTGTATGACACAAGCAAACAAAATTTCGGAGTAATTCATATGATACGCCTGCGCATTAGAGTTATATTTTCAAATGGACATAACCTTAACGGGTATGACGTCCAATATAATCGGAAAGACAACAGACGTCGATAATTTAAATTTATTTTTGAAATCGAGATCTTGGTTAATATTATAAAACTTCTCAATGCTTGGACTATCGCATCCAGCGCCTGACGCCGCAAATTTCTGTTTTTGTAATTGGGTGACTTCACCTTGTACAGGTTTGGCCATTTTTGGTACTCCTCCAACAACATTGTAAATTCTTCCCGATTCCACGACATTATGAATAAACAATAACAATAAACGCTCCTTCGTACGACTCGAACAGGACCACTCCCACAAATGTTAAGTGAGGTTATGTTGTTGTTGTTGTCGTTGACATTTGATATTGACATGCACGAAAATAACCCTCTGCGCCGATTCTCGCGCATATAATATAGAACAGGTTTTATATTTTTACCATGAAAATTTTCACAAAAATTCCCGCATTTTGGAGGGGGGAGGGCCTGGGAGAAGAATAAAAACCTTCTCCGAAAGCCAGGCTGCAATGAAGGCACTAAGTGCCTGTAAGATTACTTCGAGCGTTGTATTAGGGTAAAGGGTAATGATATGGGGCACAGATCTTGCGAGTAACCATGTTGATTCTGTGCCAGCCCTAGGGGTGCCCGCTTTAAGAGTCAGGAGGATTGCTAAGCAACACACTCTGAAATGGAGAAGCATCTCTGGACATCTCCGTCAGGCACTAGAGCTCATCATAAGGCCCAGTGTTAGCCGATATTCCTCTAATGTCTTTATTCATTCAACAACTACTACTTTTTGGTAGGGTCAGCAAGGCTGGTAGGCAATGCACACAGCTGGTGCAAGCATGCAGTGTGGATTTAGCAAAAAGCGCAATCAGAAATAAGAAGTCGCAATCTGTCGCCGTTGCGTTGTAAGAGTGCGGATTGCCTTTAATTCATTCCACTAAAAACTTGGATGTCGTCTATCTTTTGTTAGTCCCGTACCCGGATGAGGATTGACGGTGCGCCCTAAGTCGTTTCGCGCCCTCACTGGCTCGCACAAGCAGTTCATCGCATTATTGATTCCCAAAATCGCCGACCGCATGTATACCTACAACGTTGCCAATTTATAGAAATCTCGTCGCGTGTCTGTCTAATATTAATCACAGCAACCACATTGACGGACTAGTTTCTCCCCTCTTCCTTTGCAACTACCTTAATATAGCCACTACGTTTTGTATATTGCCGAAGTTTTTCGCATCGTTGCCATTTTTCAACCCCTCAACACGCCGCATCAGCGCATTTTAACACATGCCAAAAGTTTCTAGATCGGGGAAAACATCCTCTTTATTGAAAGATAGTGTATAACGTTAACGGCTAATTTCGGACATAGCAGTAATGGGGTGTTTACCTTTGACCTTTCCGTCTGTCTGTCCGCTAACTTTATACGAGGGATGTCTTTTAAGTTTTGCATTTTCGGGAAAGTAAAGAAATCGTTAGGACTTAGATCGGGACTATATGAAGGATGGTCCAATAATTCCACGTTTTCTTCCGTTAAATACTGCCTTGTTTTTTAGGCTGTGTGCGAGCTTGCATTGTCTTGGCGGAGGATGATTCTTCTTTCGAGGTTGATTTTTCGAAGCTCGGTGACGACTTTTGGCAAACAAATGGTGGTATACCAATCCGCAGTAACAGTTCTTTGCTCATTAAGATTAATTGTTGCAATATGACCCGCTCTTGACACAAATGTCGCGACCATCTTTTTCGAAACACTTCGAGAACGGATGACTTTTGTTGTTTTCTTCACCTTGGAACACCCAAACAGCCAACTGTCGTTTATTTTCTGGTTCATAACAGTAAATCCACGATTCATCACCTCTAACAATGCTGTACACATTTTTTGAGTTTCAGGAATTGAAACGGTCAAGCGTTGTTTGACACCAATTAACCCTGGCTGCTTTCTGCTCTTCAGTCAACAGGTTGGGTATCCAACGAGAGACTAATTTTCTTACTCCTAATTCTTCATGTAAAATTTTTTGAATTGAGGTCTTTGAGATCTTCAAGGACGCCTCAATCTCGCGATATGTCACATGTCTATCTTCAATGATGAGTTTGCGCACAGCATCGACGTTTTCCTGGGTGATTGCGGTTTTTGGTGCACCCACCCTGGGATCGATGCTAAGACGTTTGAATTCTCCATACCAACGGGAAATTGTCGACTGATGTGGCGCTTCGTTGCCGAAAACAGACAGTAACTCAGCAAGGCATTCTTGTTGCGATAATTCTCTCTGTAAGTTGTAATAAATTATGGCGCGAAAATGTTATCGGTTGAGTTTTTTCTAATGACTTGGTGACACTTAAAAATTCACTGTAGTGAGAATACTGCACGTATTGTTGTGAAACTTTGAATTTAAGTTTACTAAAGAGTGAGGTTAAGATTCAGTACTGACGTTCGATCCGCGCGGCCTACTATGTTTCTATATGCAAAACTTAAAAGACATCCCTCGTAACCGCCTATGACTTGAGAAGTTCGGATTTTGATGAAATTTTCACACAAGGTTACTACTATTCTAAGGATGAAAAATCTTGGTTTTTGAAAATCATTCTAGTATAGGCGAAGCTAGGAGTAAAAACACGAAGATAATGAAAATCGCTTAAGCTTTTTCGTACTTTTTGTTTGTATGGGTTGAAACTTTGTGGTTATTTATTCTTGAAAAAACCCTCGTAGTAATATAATAATAATGTAAAATGAACGATTTCATAATAAAAAATAAACCTGGCCGCAAAGAGTTAACGATGCTTCCATCAGTTCTCTGTATGCCTAGTCATCCAGGGTAGCGTTAATCTCGATTCTGCTAATTCCCAGCATCGGTTTGGGGCTAATACAAGAGCTTTTAGCCCATGGCCATATCATGATTTGTTTCCTCGATATCCTGTACATCGTTCAGGCACCAACAGGCAAACTAGGCTAAAGGCTGCTACACACAGTGCCGGCGGCATTGCCGCCGGGTTACGCGGCTTGCCGGCGTCACTTCGTTCTCAAATCTGGTGCAGGCATAGACGATGTACAGAAACCAAAAAAACATGCTATTGTGCAAACGCTGACACCCCACATCATCTTTTTTATACTCTTCTATCATTACAGTACCGTTTCGCCATTTTCTATTTTGTAAACTTGGGTGCAACCCAAACCTTCTCGTCCTTTTGTATTTTTTTCTTATTAAAATAAAAATTACAACTGCGGCGGCTGTGCTGATGATTTCCTTATTCATTTTAACCAACCAACCATAAAATATGCACTTCACTAGCGTTCTATGTGACTGTCACAACCGGAATGATGCTTGGCGGCTTTGCGCGGCTTGTGCCGGCGGCTTGTATTGCCGACGACATAGCCGCTCGGCATAAACCCGGCGGCATTGCCGCCGGCTTGTGTGTAGTAGCTTTAAGAAGGGCAAAGCTGCTCGTTTTTTTTTGAGGTATATCCTCTTTTGAGAAAAATATTTGCATGAAGCAACTTGTAGCGTCATACTCGAAAATGGTAATTGTTTCAAGAAAAGAATCCTAACGATTTTGGAGTTAATTTTAACTGAAAAATAAGTAGCGATAATACATTTTTAGTATCATAACAATTGTCATTTACTGTTAAATAAGGAAAAGAGATAAAATATGTTTGAAGACGCATTTAAACTGACGTCTATTAGCCTTATGATAAGCAAGCGTTCTTTTGTAAGAAGATTTCGCTGAATAGGTGCTAACATACCAACGGGATTTTCAACTACTTCAAGCGCATCGAATAGCACTAATACCTACATACATATACTAAACACAACTGTGGAACATTTTACTAAGAGCATATTGCCAAAATGACGCTGACGTCCAATTTGTCCGGTAAAACGAGTATTCATCCACGTCACAGGGTGCTACAGAATGCTGGCAGGAATATTTGAGGTCAGATTGAACATGGAAAAATGCTTAAAGCTTAAATCATTTTCAAAATGTAGATTTTAAGTAAAATCAATATGATCTGACCTGCTACTAACTCTTTCAATAACCAGTGGCGTACTTTTTTGGCATGTTAATGCAACTTTCGGTAATACATTTACGTCTACTAATACTCATCTCAACATCTCTCTCAATCTGTTTTCGACAAAAACGTGGTAATATTTCTAGTTCATATAGAGGAAAGGAACCAAATTTGAGACAGTGGTGTAACTTTGTATGTTTGTAGCACCATTTTCTAGTAATACCAAAAAGTTGTGAACTAAGACGCAGTAGTATTCTACATGTGTTTACAGTTTAGTTTTGCACATGATTTGCTGTTACTTGTTACTTCTCGAGAGTTAAAAATATTTTTAATAGTGCGACAAAAGAAGTACTTAAATGAAGGTAAGTTATTTAGAACAATTGTCTGATATAAATTCAGTAGTTTATAAATACCTTATTTATTTTCTTTTACAATACTGTGATTTTATTAGGTATATAAAGTAAATATGCTTGTGTAAACTTTTTAACGGAAAATTCCTAATTTGAGATACCCAAGTTTTTCTAATTTGAGACTATCTCTAATTAGTGCCCTGTATCAAATTGCAGATGCCTGGATACACAAGATGGATTATTTAAAAGCCTCAAAACGATTCGGATAGATACCTTCCCCCTCCAGTTCAAGTTCAGAATGCAGCGGAAGCCTTAAGTTGGATGATTATCTTCAGACGAAAGCAACATGAAAGCGATGCTGAATGTTTATTTTGTACGGGTCGATTTTCCGAAGATAAGTGTGAAAAATGGACAAAATACAGACATTGTAGTAAATGGGCACATAAAGATTGTGAATGGATTACCAATAAAATTTTCATTTGCACTTTCTGCAAAAAAAGGGATTTTTTGAATAGTATCTCAAATTAGGGAACCAGGTGTAAATTCAACAAATTTTTACTTTTTTGAAAATATACTTTTTGTCTGGAAAAAAATACATTTAATATTATTTTTTATTTTAGAGGAGCATCAAATCGCAAGTTTAATTAAAAATATACGCCCGTTTAAAACAACAAGTACTTTATTTTTACTTTTCAAAAAAAAGTATCTCAAATTTGGTTCCTTTCCTCTAAACATGGGTTTCAATATGCCCGCTTGCGGATACCAATATACAGGAATTTGGAATAATAATTTTGAAATCGGAAAAAAATTATATCTTCGGAGTCGATTAAGATATGGTCAACATTTTGTAGATGTACTGACATCATAGCTAATAAATACAATTATCTTCATGACTGAAACTACAACAGTGGCGTAGAAATTGGAAAATATTTGATCCATACACAAGAAAAATGGAAATTATTTTCTACGTCACTGACTTTTTTTGAAACACCGATTATATTTTTGAATAACGTTTTCAATTTTATTTGAATCACTTCTCATGTAGAAGAAAGACTACAACTTATTTGAGGTAAAATCAATATAAAAATAAAATATGCTGAAGTTATTGAACTGTGACATTGAAACTTGTATGTGGTGCATTAGGAAATCATGAATCCCATAGCGTTATTTGAACAATGTTCATGTTTTGTCCTTATTCAGTATCATCAGTGGCGAAAAAATTTACATTTGTCTTTCTATGTACTTTCTATTCCACATTTTTCTGAATCACTCTGTGAAAGAGCTTTTATTCTTATTTTCGACAGAAGGATCTACTATATATAGTAAAGCGGCTTATAACTTACTTTCCGCCCTAGTACACACTCGTCATCCCATGGCAAGTTACCTCTGGGACATCTCTCAGTCTATTGTAATGGATAAATTTTCTTGACACTCTCACAATCAACGCCGTTGTACCCCAGGGATCCATTTAGACGCCAACCCCATTTCTAGTCTAGATACCATTAATAATTTACTAGGGTGACTAGGAATCAAGTGTACAGAGTACAAAGAGTATTAACCATTATTTTTTTTACTAAACTAAATCGTGTAATATTCCGCGTGGGGCACTAAGACGATATGCAGGTTTTGAGGATACCTTCTGTTTTCATAAAGTTATAAATCACAGTTTTTGCGGGTACTAAATTATCATATACCTTCAACTTTTAGGGCCCTACGCGAGATATTACACGATTTAGTTTAGCAACAAAAAACAATGTTTTTCTAACCTCAAATTGCTTATTTAACAATACGTCGTCGTTAACAGTATCTATACAACCCCTTTCAAAAGATGGCGTCGAGAAATAAACATCTCCATAAAACTGAATTGTTGTAAAATTATTCCAAAAAAGTGTTTGTAGATTGACTCGATATTCCCAACACCCGCGTTACGACTTGTGGATTTTCAGAACCCCAAATCCTACAGTTCTGCTTGTTAACGTAACCTCTCAGATGGAAATGGGCTTCGTCCGAAAAGATGATTTGGCGACCAAAATTGACGTCCGTTTAGAGCCCACTCTGGAGCCCACACAGAGAAACGATATCGAAGCGGATGGTCATTTTGTTTCAACCCCTGCACAAGTTACACCTTGTAAGGAAATAATCCCAGGTCGTTATGCAATATTCTCCGCACAGAAGTGCGACTGATGCCCACTTGCTGTACTCTGTGATGAGTTGACATTCCTGCGTTTTCAAGCACACTCTGGGCAACAGAGGCAATGTTTTCGGCTGTACGTACGTGTCGAACATGCTCATACCTTTTGTTATCCACAAGCAGGCAAGTTTCACGAACCTTCCTCACGAATTTTCGTATACCAGTCGCGGACGGAGTTTAATTCCGACCAAATAGTCTTCTCAATTTTCGCAAAGTTTCTGCAACACAGCACTCACTTTGAAAATAGTTTTTTAATATTTACCACCACTATTTTAAAAATCCACAAATCTTTTTCGTCCTCGGCATAATATTAACCTTGTGTTAAACTCTCTTCAAAATCAGAGGTATTTTTTCGGAGTTTTAGAGGGTCAAGAATTAGTCGACAGAGGGAGAGAGTGCAGAGAGAGAGAGAAAAAAAGAATTAGCCGAGTTCTACAGACCTTAGACAGTTCAAAACTCGAATTAACAATATATCTATACAGGGTGGCCCATCCATGTGTGGACGGAACATTATTAATAAACAAATATATTTTGGGAAAATCTATTTATGGCATGTTGTACATATCATTTGAGGGCACATTTTTAAAATATAATATATATAAATAAATATAAATTATACAGGGTGTCCCAATTTTGACCTACATATCAAAGTTGTGATTTTTTAAAAGGTATGCCTCAAATTTTATTGCCTATATCTAGATAAACTAATTCAAAAGAATGAGATTGATATAACTATGGGGATTTGGTAAATAGATACTGAGATATAAGGTGTTTTGTCTAGAAAAAACCCCCAAATCGGTAACCCCTCAGTCCGCCATGTTGAAATTTGGAGAGCTGAATTTTGTATCACAAAAAAAATTACACACCTCAGCTTTTATTTGTTACTTTTTCGAATTTTAATTTTTGCTCACATAGGGTGGTCAAAAACGCGAATTGTACTTTTTCTCAAAAATTTCCAGTGCATCACCCTGTATATTTGTGCAAGTTTGGATTAAATTTTTTATAAGCTTTTTTGTTATAAGGTTTGATTCAGATAAAATCAGTAGATTTTGAGTTATTTAGCTTTTAATAAAACAACACACCAAAATTAAGGAAAAACATCACATCATCCATGGAAACAAAAGACAAACAGAATTAAGCCATTCCATAAAAGACGAGCCAATAACCGAAAAAAATAACCGTAAAAACCTTATGTGTCTAGTATCAAAAAAAAAAGCTTATAAAAAATTGAATACAAACTTGCACAAATATGCAATACACATTTGAAATTTTTGAGAAAAACTACAATTTGCGTTTTTGACCACCCTGTATAAGCAAAAATGAAAATTCGAAAAAGTAACACATCACATAAAAGCTGAGGTGTGTAAGTTTTTTTTAAACAAAGTTCAGCGCTCAAAATTTCAAAATGGCGGACTGAGGGGTTGCCGAAGTGGGGGGTTTTTCTAGACAAAAAACCTTATATCTCAGTAGCTAATTACCAAAACCCCATAGTATGTTACATCAATTTTCTTCTTTAGAATTGGTTTATCCAAATAAGCAATAAAATTTGAGGCATTCCATTTGAAAAATCACAACTTTGATATGTAGGTCGAAATTGGGACACCCTGTATGATGGTCAATATTTTAGAAATGTGCTCTCAAGTGTCATGTATAACATCCCATAAATAGATTTTCCTAAAATGTATTTGTTTATGAGTAATATTCCGTCCACACATGGATGGGCCACCCTGTATATCTATAAGATTTTCTCATAATTAAAAAAATGAGCATTGAGAAATGATCCCTGATCTAAATTCAACTCATTGTTTTCAACATTCTGCCATCGTATATAAAATGCAAGATATTCGTGTTTTTTAATTACAGAAAAGCGTGAAATTTTATCTGCAGTTCGAAAGTTTTACAGTACAAATGGATGTAGGTTTTTTGTGGTTTTGAAACTCGTTACTTTGTTAGCTAAAGGTTTCAGTAACCGCAACATTACTTTTATTGTTGTGTTTCCCTTTTATATGCAACCGAAATGAATATGTTCGGCATTTCTGTTGTTTTCTATTAGTAAAAGACTCAAGGATATGCATTTAACATGCCTCATTACCTCGCGGTTTGGCAACGACGATTATGACAGGTGTCGGACGCAGTTACGTTTTCTTTGTTATCATTCCGTTTTTTTTTTATCTTGTAATTATATATTATATATAATAGGCTTGATTCAGATAAAATCAGTAGATTTTGAGTTATTTAGCTTTTAATAGAACAACACACCAAAATTAAGGAAAAACATCACATCATCCATGGAAACAAAAGACAAACAGAATTAAGCCATTCCATAAAAGACGAGCCAATAACCGAAAAAAATAACCGTAAAAACCTTATGTGTCTAGTATCAAAAAAAAAGCTTATAAAAAATTGAATACAAACTTGCACAAATATGCAATACACATTTGAAATTTTTGAGAAAAACTACAATTTGCGTTTTTGACCACCCTGTATAAGCAAAAATGAAAATTCGAAAAAGTAACACATCACATAAAAGCTGAGGTGTGTAAGTTTTTTTTAAACAAAGTTCAGCGCTCAAAATTTCAAAATGGCGGACTGAGGGGTTGCCGAAGTGGGGGGTTTTTCTAGACAAAAAACCTTATATCTCAGTAGCTAATTACCAAAACCCCATAGTATGTTACATCAATTTTCTTCTTTTGAATTGGTTTATCCAAATAAGCAATAAAATTTGAGGCATTCCATTTGAAAAATCACAACTTTGATATGTAGGTCGAAATTGGGACACCCTGTATGATGGTCAATATTTTAGAAATGTGCTCTCAAGTGTCATGTATAACATCCCATAAATAGATTTTCCTAAAATGTATTTGTTTATGAGTAATATTCCGTCCACACATGGATGGGCCACCCTGTATATCTATAAGATTTTCTCATAATTAAAAAAATGAGCATTGAGAAATGATCCCTGATCTAAATTCAACTCATTGTTTTCAACATTCTGCCATCGTATATAAAATGCAAGATATTCGTGTTTTTTAATTACAGAAAAGCGTGAAATTTTATCTGCAGTTCGAAAGTTTTACAGTACAAATGGATGTAGGTTTTTTGTGGTTTTGAAACTCGTTACTTTGTTAGCTAAAGGTTTCAGTAACCGCAACATTACTTTTATTGTTGTGTTTCCCTTTTATATGCAACCGAAATGAATATGTTCGGCATTTCTGTTGTTTTCTATTAGTAAAAGACTCAAGGATATGCATTTAACATGCCTCATTACCTCGCGGTTTGGCAACGACGATTATGACAGGTGTCGGACGCAGTTACGTTTTCTTTGTTATCATTCCGTTTTTTTGTATCTTGTAATTAGCCGGCTTTGCATCGCGTTAAAAATGTCATAGACCATGAAATATTTTGAAGGAAAACATTATGTCAAATACGTTGACCATGCATTTCTGTATGCGCAAAAATAACGACCATATAAAAATTGTAGACCACAAAATAACCGTAAGGTTCACAAAGCGACGTGTACATCTAGAACTGGTCAGTACGGCGACTCCCTTGTTTCGACGTTTCTAGGGTACCGAGAACTCTCATCAAGTTCTTCAAAGCTGTACTCGATACTCTAGTTCTAGTCTAGTCTAATGCTACAAGTTCATTTTACTCACCACGTCAACTGGCGAGAAAGTATTGTAATAGAAAACTCAAATCTATGGTATCGATACGAGTACCTCTTGCCGTTTCTGCGATCATGAAAATCGTACTGTCGACCACCCCAGCGAGGGATCCCCAAGAAAGAGGCCATGCATAAATGTCGAGAATCGACAGTTGGAAGAAATGTCCATCACGTGATTCAGCGACGCGTGCGCGCTCGAGCCATTTTAGGAAAAAGGCGCAGTACACACTCGGGGAAAGTGCAATACCTGAGCCACGCAGCCTCACTCCGAGCCAGGAGGCGGGAAGAGCCAATTGCACTTCCTCCCACTCCTCAAGGTTTGAGGTTTCCTGGAACAGGAGTGGTGGAGGAACCGCACACGGTAGGAGAGTGTGTGCACTGTCGACCAGACTTTTCTTGTAGAATTGATGGACGACGAGTTGCCAACAGGTTAACAGAAATGCGAGGAGGTATGCAAATAGTACTCTGCTACTGCTATGATATAAGAACGACATTCAAATCCATGGCATCGATACCCCTTGCCGTTTGTACGATGAATGGACGAATGAATGAATGAATCGTGAAATTAGACCACCATAAGGAGCTAGTGCATAGGCCGCTTAAACGGACCCTTATGCACCTCTACATCCCGTAGATCACAAGCCTCGCCCTTTTAGCGAAGTTGAGAATCGCCTTGAGTCCAAGCTCCTTGCCGTCCTGAGGGTCCAACGTAATGGAACCAAGTATAGTCTGCCTATAGTAGTTCAGAGCTTCACAGCGGCACAAAACGTATGCCGAGGTCTCTTCCTCTACCCCGCAGCGCTCACGTGCAGGTGGCGCCTTAACGTGATATGGCCAAACAGTCCCACCAGCAATTTTAGGTTGGCTCTACCCAGAGATAAGTAGAAACGTCCATCCTTAGCACTGGGCCCTTCAATGAGTTCCTGTGCCTGGTGGAGATATCTTGAGATACTTCTCCATATCTGAGAGTGTTGTCTTGCAATCCACGTCTCCATTTTCCTCCTAACTCTATGCGCGGGCACTCAGGACCAACGAGCTTGCTGGCTGATCCTGTCTTCGCCAGAGCCCTAGGCCCACCCTCCTCCAGAATGCGAGATACACAAGCCAGAATCGCAAAGATTTCCGCCTGGAAAATAGTGGTGTATCCACCGAGAGGTAGCGATAGCCTAGTTCTAGGGCCAGAGACCCCAGCGGCTGAGCCCTCTTCGGTGACTGAACCGTCCGTGTACCAGACATTCCCGCTCACTCAGGAGACTCTCCTACCGGAGTCCCACTCCTCCCTCGTTGGATACTTCACATTAAACTTGCGGTTGAAGCGATATTTAGGGGTAATACGATCACCCCTGCTTAGAAGGACGGGGTCCTCCCTTTGCAATTCGACTAAGGTTGACAGGATTCAAGAAGGCCCAGCTGACCTGTCTCCACAGTCGATTAGCGGCTACTCTCGCTTCACCGCGGATCACCAGATCCAACGGTGGGAGATCCAACAGAGCTTCCATTGCACTCAGTGGCGTTGTTCGCACTGCGCTTGTAATACTAATACAAGCCCAACGCTGAATTTTATTGAGTTTGGCCTTAGTTGTCTCAGTTCTAATGCAATGCCACCAGACCAGGGAGCCGTACAAGAGAAATGGCCGTACTATCGTCGTGTAGAGCCAGTATACCACTTTGGGTTTAAGCTTCCACCTTACACCGACAACACGTCTACAGGCCCACATCGAATTGCGAGCCTTGCTAACCTTGTATTCAACACGCTCTCTCCAGTTCGGTTTGCAATCCAGGATAATTCCCAGATATTTCACTGACTGGGACAAAATTAATCTTGTCTCAAAGAAGGTCGGCATCACCAGCCCGTCAAGCCTACTTCTCCTAGTGAATAGGATCAGCTCGGTCCTTCCAGCATTAACGGAAAGATCGACTTCCCTGCACCACGATTCCTCGGAGCGCCCTGGATAATTTCAGGTACTGTTCTACACAAACGTCCCCTAACTACTATGCTTAAGTCATCAGTATAGGCTTGAACGTAGACACTCACACTGCTGAGCCTGACTTCGTTCGACACGAGGCACCACAGTAGAGATGACAGAACTCCGCCCTGAGGGCAGCCTCTAGCTACGCTGACGATGCAGCTTACGTCATTCAGCATAGCTACGATACTGAAAATGAGTATGTTTCCCTGGTCAGCTAGAGTTTTTCTCGAGCGTGGGAGGGGACTAATTGGTGCAGAAGATGACAGCTTTGGGTAGAAAGTGCAGAGTTAAGTCTGATGCCATTTTTTCTACAGCGAACGTTACTTACGGAAACTCTGTAACGCCTTTAGAGTAATAAACTTTATGAGCGCGCAGCGCAACACATTTATAAAAGTGAAATACCCCTAATAACTCCGGCTCGAAATCTTTGGACTGAAACCAGCTAAATACTCTTAAAAGCTTACTGTAGCAAACCGCTTTATATGCGAATAAAAGATTCTGAAGTGCAGATGCATGTATTTACAGCCGTTTATTCGAAGCCTTTAATAAATAGTCTATAAAATATTTCCCAGACAACCCCACAGCGCTGTAGCGGAGAAACTGAATCCATTTTTATTGGGAGCCAATCAAATTGCAAAGTTGGAAGTTTTCCACGGAAATTGGGAAATTCTGCATGTATAAAGGTATATCGTTCTGCGACACCCAAGGCACGCTGTTTCATCGGGAATAACATCAGAATTTACGAGAAGTCTTTGAGAAGTTCGGGAAAGAATGTAAGCACCGATGGCCCTCCTATACAGGGACATCCAGATAATCATGGCAATATTTCTGGGTAAAAAACTAACAAGAAAAATTCTTATAAATATGGGTTCTAAAATGACCCCTTACAGAGTTACAGGGTGTGAAGTAATTTTGAGACCGAAAAAGATTGTAAGAAGGTTGTCTCAAAATAAGGTCCCCACATTTTTTTCAGGCACAAGGAATTTTTAATGTCGCTCGATTCAGTACTTTTTTTGAGAGACATGAGAATACGCATTGTGGCGGTGCAGTCTTACGCTTTGCATAGTTTTGCCCGTATCAGCTTTTTGGAAAGCATCAGGAATTTCAACCGACTGTTCCCGTATCGTGATTCGCCGATCTTCGAGCAAGATTTTTTCAATCTTCACCAAAACTTCTTCGGACGACGACGGCCTCCTGCGCGTTCATGTTACCTCTGATGAAGAATAAAGGTGACCTGGACCCATAAGCTATAGCACCCCAAACCATAACTCCAACAGTGTGATGAACATGTCTTTCAACAAAAAACTGTGGATTCCTCCTTTCACCACGTCGCCTTCTAACCCTGGCACGACCATCGTGCATGCCTAAACAAAATCGAGACTCGTGACTAAAGACAATACTGTTCCATTCCTGATCCCAGAGTGACCGTTGTCTGCACCACTCAAGGCGATTACGTCGGTGTTCTCGAGTTAAAGGGAGGACCCAGAGTGGCCGGTATGAAAACAAGCCAAAACTTCTCATTCGTCGGTAAACACTTCGCATGCCAATAGGTCTTACGTGTTCTGCAAACCATTCATTTGCAATGGACCTGGTAGTGGAGAAACGGTCCCTTAAGGCCAATAATCTTAGGCGGCGATCTTCACGGTCTGTTGTTCTACGGCGGCGTCCAGTGCCCCTTGCTCTTTACGTACGGCCTTCTCGAAGCCATGCCTGACAACACCTAACCACAGTGTCTACACTTCTTTGCACTCTAACTGCAATTGCCCGAAAAGAAAGTCCAGCTTCCCGAAGTCCCACTATACGGCCCCTATCAAACTCACTAAGTTGACGAAATCGTACAGGTCTCCGTACTCTAGGCATCGTAACCGATCGTAAAGGATGTCAAGAACCAAAATCCGCCAACGTTGATTCTTTACTGCGGCTGAAATATTCATTTTTAGAGCGTTAGTGAATTAAAAAAAAAGCAGTATAAAAACCGGAATGTCCAACTGATAAGGCTGAACATTTTTTCACTTGTTATTTACAGTAAGATAAGTACATTCACAAACTTTTATTAAAATAAAACCATTTAAACTGGGTGTTCGGATTTATATGTCACTTAGTATAATTTTGGTCAGTGTGGTGTCAGTGAAAGACCTTCTATTATTAAGAAGCTGCTGATCTCAGTGATACTATGCACCTGTTAGTAATTTTCCCAACATCTGCATGAAAATAGAAATATGATAGATTTGCTTTATATAGTTTGATATGCAGAGGTCGAAGATTCATCGTAACTAAGTGAACCTACCTAATCGCGATTCGACTTCGTTTTTGGAAACGATTTGCCTCATTCCTTTTCTATGAAACCTCCAACGAAGGCGTAGGAAGTATACAGTCAACCTACTTGACGTCATTTTTTACATCTCATAAAAAGCAAGTTCAAATGACGTCATATTGGCAGAGCGACTTGAAACGTTTTGCGTTTTGAAAAACGAGAATACCGGCCCAAATATCTCGGTAACAAACTGCTTCATGTCAAATACGGGTTTCGGGTTATCTGATGAATCTATATGATAATCACGTACATCTGGTTGTTTCAGCCTGCATGAAATCCGACAGCTATTATCACCCTGTATAGCTAGTATTTGACTGTCGTAGCATATCTCTGTAACTAACTCCTTCATGTCCAATACGGGTTTCTGGTTACCTGATGAATCTGTAGAACGATCAAATATGAGTTTATTCCATTCGGTTGTTTCACCCTGTATAACATCCGACTGTTATGCTGCTGTGATCTGACAGAAGACATTTTTTAGTCGTTTCGAGACGGCAGCCAGAGCATCTTGCACATGCCCGCTTTCACAACCAACCCAAATAATCCATCAACTTTAATGACTTACCAAATCATTCTTGTTCTCTAATTATTTCGTACACCTTTCTTACTACTGCACCGGTAGTGAGAGACGCTGCCAGAAAGATATTCCAACCGTGTAAAAAAAAACCTCGTCTAGTTTCTTATTACTGTTCTGAAAAAGGCAATCTGTTCGAAGATTAAGTTGTTTGTATATTTTTGTGTACACGCACGTCGCTGTGCTAGCACGCACAAGTATCTAAAAGTTACGAGATTTTTTTTCAGGTTCAGGTTTCTAATAGACATTAAGCTTATTGCTCCAAGCCCAACTCTATACTGTATTCCCCATGCTTGACTGCTAAATAAAACTACATGTGTTGACAGACTTCTTTAAACGTTCCAATCACAAAGGTGCAATATATCCCAACAAGAAGCGCCTATTTGCGATGCTCAGTACGGGTCAGACAGTCATGCGCAATGGAGTATTTCATCGACAGGTGTGAAATTCGTGCGGTCATCCGATTTTTGCACGTAAAAAGGTTACCACTCATAGAAATTCATCGCCACTTGAGTGAAGTATATGGGGAAACGCGTATAAGCATTAAACATGTCTTCAAATGGTGAAGAGAGTTGTTGGACGGCCGCATAGACATCCAGACTGAACAACGAAGCGGGAGGCCATTGATCTCCGAGAAAGTTATGGGGAAGATTGAGCAAGTCTTGCTCGAACGAATCACGATCCGGGAACAGGCGGTTGAAATTGCTGAGGCTTCTGAAAAACTTGGGACGATCAATCCAAATAAAACTGCACCACGCCAATGCGTTTCCTCATGTCTCACAACAAACGAAGGACTGAATCTAGCGATTGGGCTGGGAAGCCGTTGGCCATCTCCCTTACAGTCGAAATTGAAGGAGCACCTAGGCGCTCAATGGTTCGAGACGGACGAGGAGCTGCAAAAAGCAGTTACCAAGTTTCCAAGCGGGCTGGCAACGGACTTCCTTGAGACGGGAGTGAAAAAGTAGATTCCACGTCTAAACAAAATACGTAGAAAAAACAGCGACTGTGTAGAAAAATAGCTTAAAGATTAACGCTTCCAATGGTAAATTCGTTTTTTCAAATAAATCAAATCCCTTGTGTTTAACAAGATATAGGAACCTCATTTTTGAGATAACCCTCGTAGTTATGAATAAATACATTTATTTATGTCACGACAAACTTCGCGTATTTAATTAATGTAGTAGTATTTAAATGTACAAAGTTCCAATATAGCGTCCATATGAAAAAACAAAGTTGGAAGTCGAAAGAAGAAACCTCGAACTGAAAAAGTGGTAATGACAACATGGAATCGCATCTTAAATAAAGTGGGGAAAAAATGAAGCCATTTTGGGAAAATTCGGGGTTTTCCGTCTCTCTCCGTCAGTACTTTGAATTCTGAAACTTTCTAAGCGGCATTTTGTTATACTACAACTATTTAAAACTGTAATGACTCATACGTGTGATCAACACGTGATCAGAGCTCGATCCCGGCTTCCTTCCAGTACAGCCGTATAGCGTTCGACATATGTCGTTTCTGTGGCTTTGCGGTGGTCAACAGCACAGACAGAGATGGAAATAATGGCTGATTGTTCTCCGCCGGTAGAACCAATGAAATCAAAGACGCGCCTCGACCGGCAGACTCATAGGCGTCGGCAACGCATTGGAACGTGTTTCGTTGAGCGATCGCATATTGTGTGTTTTTATAAAAATTGTTGTGTGATTGTTATTGTTGTGGTTTCTGTTGTTACTGTTTTGGTTATACTTAACCATGGCACGAGTGGAAGTACTGAAAGCCAGGGAACAAGTAGACGGCTTCGTAAAGCACTGAAAAGGGACGCGAAAGAAATCGTGCTCAACGTGTTCAATTATCTGAACAGAACTATGTCGCAGGGAGATGCACTCGCGCGTTGTGAAAGTATGAGAGGCGTTCCAGAGTGGACCATTCGCAGGGTGGTGCATGAAAAGAAGAAAACTGGAGCTACTACTGATCCAAAGTTTAATTTGAAGGGACGAAAGGCCGTTAAATTGGATGACGATAGCAAAATGGCGTTAAGGCGAACCGTACATTAATTCTTCTTTAGGAATGAGATACCAACCCTCAAGGCTGTACATGCAGCGATCAAGGAAAATGAAATTATACCCCAAATGAGCGTCGAGGTAATGAGAAATTCATTTTCGTTACGAAACGCGTAATCGGAAGTCAGTATTGATAGAGAGACCTGAAATAGTCGCCTGGCGTCGAAAATACCTACGCGAAATGATTGAATATAGGCGACAAAGCAGAAAAATCTATTATTTGGACGAGACTTGGGTAAATGCAGGTCACACAGTTAAAAAAACCTGGATAGACAAAAACGTAGTGAGTAACCGACAAGCAAGCATTGAAGGTTTGTCAACAGGTCTTCGTGGACCGTCAGGGAAAGGTCAAAGATTGATCGTAACTCATATTGGTAGCGATAGTGGCTTTTTAGAAGAGTGTGACTTGATTTTCGTCTCTAAGAAAGGAGGTGATTACCATGACGAAATGAATGCCAGCTGCTTCGAGAGCTGGTTTCAAGGGGTGCTTCAACGAGTTGAGCCCAACTCTGTGATCGTCATGGATAATGCTTCCTACCATAGTCATAGAGCCGAACGTGTACCGACTATGGGATCTCGAAAAAGTGACATGCAGCAATGGTTGCGCGAAAAACTTAAACAGCACAAACCTGCGAACATTAGTTACGTGACTGATGAGATGGCCCGTCAATGAGGTGTCACTGTGCTGCGGTTACCGCCCTACCACTGCGAACTGAACCCAATAGAGCTCATCTGGGCTCAAGTGAAGGGTTATATTGCGCGCCATAACACAACCTTCAAATTACCAGACGTTAAGGTTTTACTTGAGACTTCCATACATCTAGTAACGCCCGAAGCTTGGCAGAATGCTATCCGTCATGTTGTGAAGGAAGAAACAAAAATGTGGCAGCTTGACCACCACATCAACACCATCATAGAGCCAGTTATAGTCAATCTCGACGAGGAAAGCGATAGCGACAGTTTATTACTGTCAGATGTAAGTGGAAGCGACGATGAATAAAGGTAATTCCCAAATTTTTTATACAATATGTTTCTAACCACTCTTTATTAAGCATGTGACAAATCTAGTTCACCCATGTTAAACATTCATACCCCGCCTATGAACAGCCGACTACTGGTAGTTAAGTGATGTTCACGTGAACATCGATGAGTCATTACAGTTTTAGATAGTTATAGTATAGTTACCTACTGTGGTCTAGTTTCTAGGTTTGTTTATGTTGATTATACTTCGTTCCATGCTGTATGTTATTAATTATATCTCTCGAAACCAAATGTAAGCAGTGAAAAAACGCAGTGGATGGGGTCATTATCTTGAAGTTTTTTCTCGTTCTATTTTTATTTTCTACCTGTGTCGGGTCAACTGGAAACACCCCTTATAGTCATTGTCGAGCGACAGATACCATCCTTGATTACATTCCTTTTTTACGGTTAGCCCTAAGCGCCTGCTGGTTTCATCAAAATAGTTGGGAGTAAAAGTTTAATGAACATTTCATTTTCACAAAAAAAACTTTATAGCCAACGTTTCGTTTTAACTTTAAGGTTTATTGTAGGAATGCGCCGAGTATTACTTTTTCAAACTGCCCAGTACCGAGATTCGAATCCAGAGTACCGAGTATTTCAGCTAGTGTTAGTGATTTTAAGATTATATTTCTGAAAGGTCCCTTCATGCTCATAATTGATTTACCTTTCCAAGAAGTTAACGCAACACAAATAAAAAAATGTCGTCAAGTATATGAATCAAGCTTAAACACCTTTTTGTGAGTATTTAGGGCTCGCGCAGACCGACAAGCGATCAAGCCGCGTTCGTCCGGACAATTCATCTTACGAGTTCTAACACAGACAGGAGGAAGTCACGAATACTGCGTTCCATTTTACGAAGATTACTTGTAGGTGAAACATGTATTTTGATAACAAAATATACTGGGTGCATCCGAACGCAAGAACGCGAGCGTTCACACTGACCGGCGCGGTCTGACCGCCGCTGTCTGCGCAGCTCTATAGAGATCTACTAGTTACAAAGAACGTGGAACGCTTTCTGCCTGCGCGAGCCCTTTTGACAATCGAACGCAAGCGTTCACACTGATCGGCGCGGTCTGACCGCCGCTGTCTGGGCGGCTCTATAGAGATCTACTATACTATAACTATCTAAAACTGTAGTGACTCATCGATGTTCACGTGAACATCACTTAACTACCAGTAGTCGGCTGTTCATAGGCGGGGTATGAATGTTTAACATGGGTGAACTAGATTTGTCACATGCTTAATAAACAGTGGTTTGAAACATATTGTAAGTCAAAAATTTGGGAATTACCTTTATTCATCGTCGCTTCCACTTACATCTGACAGTAATAAACAGTCGCTATCGCTTTCCTCGTTGAAATTGACTATAACTGGCTCTATGATGGTGTCGATGTGGTGGTCAAGCTGCCACATTTTTGTTTCTTCCTTCACAACATGACGGATAGCATTCTGCCAAGCTTCGGGCGTTACTAGCTGTATGGAAGTCTCAAGCAAAACCTTAACGTCTGGTAATTTGAAGGTTGTGTTATGGCGCGCAATATAACCCTTCACTTGAGCCCAGATGAGGTCTATTGGGTTCAGTTCACAGTGGTAGGGCGGTAACCGCAGCACAGTGACACCACATTGACGGGCCATCTCATCAGTCACGTAACTAATGTTCGCAGGTTTGTTCTGTTTAATTTTTTCATACAATTCCGCTTTCACACATGAATCGTCAAACGGAATTCCTTTTTCGCGCAACCATTGCTGCATGTCACTTTTTCGAGATCCCATAGTCGGTACACGTTCGGCTCGACGACTATGGTAGGAAGCATTATCCATGACGATCACAGAGTTGGGCTCAACTCGCTGAAGCACCCCTTGAAACCAGCTCTCGAAGCAGCTGGCATTCATTTCGTCATGGTAATCACCTCCTTTCTTAGAGACGAAAATCAAGTCACACTCTTCTAAAAAGCCACTATCGCTACCAATATGAGTTACGATCAATCTTTGACCTTCCCTGACGGTCCACGAAGACCTGTTGACAAATCTTCAATGCTTGCTTGTCGGTTACTCACTACGTTTTTGTCTATCCATGTTTTTTTAACTGTGTGACCTGCATTTACCCATGACTCATCCAAATAATAGATTTTTCTGCTTTGTCGCCTATATTCAATCATTTCGCGTAGGTATTTTCGACGCCAGGCGACTATTTCAGGTCTCTCTATCAATACTGACTTCCGATTACGCGTTTCGTAACGAAAATTAATTTCGCGCAGGGATTTCCTCATTACCTCGACGCTCATTTGGGGTATAATTTCATTTTCCTTGATCGCTGCATGTACAGCCTTGAGGGTTGGTATCTCATTCCTAAAGAAGAATGAATGTACGGTTCGTCTTAACGCCATTTTGCTATCGTCATCCAATTTAACGGCCTATCGTCCCTTCAAATTAAACTTTGGATCAGTAGTAGCTCCAGTTTTCTTCTTTTCATGCACCACCCTGCGAATGGTCCACTCTGGAACGCCTGTCATACTTTCACAACGCGCGAGTGCTTCTCTGCGACATAGTTCTGTTCAGATAATTGAACACGTTGAGCACGATTTCTTTCGCGTCCCTCTTCAGTGCTTTACGAAGCCGTCTACTTGTTCCCTGGCTTTCAGTACTTCCACTCGTGCCATTTGTACTCTCCATGGTTAAGTATAACCAAAACAGTAACCACAGAAACCACAACAATAACATTCACACAACAATTCTTATAAAAACACACAATATGCGATTGCTCAACGAAACACGTTCCAATGCGTTGCCGACGCCTATGAGTCTGCCGGTCGAGGCGCGTCTTTGATTTCATTGGTTCTACCGGCGGAGAACAATCAGCCATTATTTCCATCTCTGTATGTGCTGTTGACCACCGCAAAGCCACAGAAACGACACATGTCGTACGCTATACGGCTGTACTGGAAGGAAGCCGGGATCGAGCTCTGATCACGTGTTGATCACACGTATGAGTCATTACAGTTTTAAATAGTTGTAGTATAGGTACAAAGAACGTGGAACGCTTTTTGTCTGCGCGAGCTCTTTTGACAATCGAACGCGAGCGTGCACACTGACCGGCGCGGTCTGACCGCCGCTGTCTGCGCGGCTCTATAGAGATCTATCAGTTAACAAAGAACGTGGTACGCAGAACGCGGAACTCTTTCTGTCTGCGCGAGCCCTTATGGTATTTTCAGAATTCCATATCCTTGGACGTTGCTTTGGTGTGGCGGTAACATATCGTAGATAAGACATAGCGTGGAGCACAAAGCAATAAATTAGAAGTTTTGCCATTGGCAAAAATGCTAAAGGGCATCATTCATTCCTCAGCTATCAACTAATTTGTTAATTAGGAATATAAAGAAAGATTCCAAAAGCGGCATTGCGTGTGTGACTTACAAATATGCCGTGCTAACATGATTCTGATTTGAATATTGATATAGTTTAGTCGATACGGTAAATAATCATTTGTGTAAAATACACGGATGGAAAAAGAATTCCTACTTGCGATTTTAATTTTATTTGCGCTAGGTTGAACCGATCTTACCAAATATCTTCATTTTATATACATAAGGCTGGGCCCACTTACCTGAAAAAAAAAAGAATAATAAAAATAAAAAAATTAGATTATTGGAATTGGAAGAAATATCAATCTTAACGTATACAGGGTGATTCACAAGTTGTGACCAAAATGAAACATCATACACCGGACCTTAATTTTCTTCTATGTAACATTTTTTCCTCGAGGACTTGAAGTTTTTTCTTCAATCTTCAAAATCTTCAAACTGGAATGACCTAAAATTTAGTATGTGGATTTACCTAATTATCCACATGCAGAAGTCTTTATTAAAAGTTACCGTGCATCAGTAGCGGAGATACAGGCGATTAGTGGCATTATTTTTTCAAATAAAAATAATACGCCACTGAGAGTGCATTGTTTTCGTAAAAATAAAAAGAACAAATTAGATAATCAAAGCTTTATTTCAATAAATGTTCAAAAAGACCAAAATTCTGACGGATACAAGTGCGGCATCTTTTTAAAAAAGAAAAACGTATGCCCCGTAAAATATGTTGTGGCTTGAATTTGATGAAGCGCATTATCTATTATTTCTTGTAACCGATCAACAGTATTAATTTGTTCAGCATACACGTGTTTTAAAAGCGCCGCACAAAAAGAAATCCAGGAGGTTCAAATCAGGAGACCTGTTTGGCCAATATACGGGCCCTTTTCTGCCAATCCATCGTTGTCTAAAATGATTATTTAACCATTCGAACATGCGGTGGAGCACCGTCGAGCTGATACCACATTCGTACACATTTTCTATGGAATTCTCTAGAAGTATGAGTTTGAATTTAAAGCTTGTGGCAATACGCGCATAAACAGTTAGTTTTCTATTGAAAATGCCGTACTAGACATTTCTAGAAAATCTGTGTTGAAACGAGTGGATTCGTACAGGATGAGGATTTTCTAACGACCAGGTATGTTGATTATGAGAACTAAAGGTTCCACTCCTCGTAAAAAGCGATTCATCTGACCACAAAACCAAATCAATAAAATCTGCATTTTGATTAAGTATTTGCAGTAACCACTCACAAAAATTTCTTAGTTGCGCTTTGTCGCCGGGTTGCAGACACTGCACATTTTGCCGAACTTCCTGATTTAAAATTCTCCCAATACTTTGGAAACATGGTATCTGGGCTGCAATCCGCCTAGTACTTGTACTAGGATCATCCAACACCAAATTAGTCACTTCCAGTTCCTCTTGAACAGCATGCCGGACACCATGGTCTCTAACTCCGGAAAGTTTGGCAATTCCATATTGTCTTAGAAATGAACGCGTAAAAACCTTTGGCGTAGGTTGGCGTCTGTTAGGAGATCTACGATGATACTCCCAAAAAGCCTCAAAGGCATTTCCATTATAGAACCCGTACACAAAAATAATATCGGCGTACTTATCACCAAATTCCAGTTCACAACACTCAAGAATGGAAAAGAGACTTTTGACTTGACTTTTACAAAAAAATGATAGTAGTAACGATAACAACCGTATAACACATAACTTTGACAAACTCTCCCAAGAAACGTCAAGTTGGTATTAAGGTCTCCTATTTTATTTTGAAACTAATTGTATCTCGGCTCTTTATGAATGATCTAATTTGTTTTATTTTCATTTTTACGAAAACAGTGCACACAAGAGTAATTATTCGTAGCAAAGTGAAGGTGAAATTCCAAAAATTACGCGTTTCGAAAAAAAAAACAATGCAGTACTATTTTTATTTTTAAACTTCAACTTTTTAATGAAAAAAGTGTTACATAGAAGACCCCCATTAAAAAGTCATCCTGTACATGATGTTTCATTTTTGGTCACGACTTGTGCATCACCATGTATCTAGGTGGGGATGCGAGATCTTCACAATTTTAGGGAAAATTGGAGAAAGTGGCAACTATGCAAGACACTAGGTAAATATTTGTGAAATGTATTCTCCATCAACAAATTATGTTAGGAGATAGCATCGGGCCGATCTGGATGCTGTCTAGAGAGCTGACCCATTTACTTGCTAACCTCGAACACGCTCTTATCAGTCCATATATCATCTTTCTCATTTCGAATTGAAAATGCATCATAGGAAATAATACATCAACATATAAACGCATTAGGAGTAAAAACTGAGCTGAAGCTTAGAGCATAGAAGCTATGAACGACCTACGCTAGTGCCATCTCTCGAGCGGATGTTACATTAATAAAGCACATCACACTGACAGCACATAATTGACATTTAGGCAACATACATAGATAGCTACAAAAAATGAATGATAGCTAGTAGGTAGTAGAAATGAGGGCGATCACGAGGGTCAAATCGCGTCTGACAATCGCCATCACTTTCATTCTGCAGTCAAGCAATAACGATGACGGTGAAAATACGAAGGATGCAAATTAAGCGATGAGACTGATCTTTTAATTCAAATATTTTTTACAATATTATGACATCAGACCCAAAATAACTTCCTTCTGAAGTCACATATAGCTGAAGACGGTTCTTCCACTCTTCATAACAGTGACGGAACTTCGGTACTGGAATAGCCTTCAGGTGGTCGATTACAGCCGTTTGAATATTCTCGACTGTCCCAAAATGAGTTCCCTTGAGGTGGTTTTCCAACTTCGGGAAGAGAAAAAAGTCACAAGGACTCAAATCAGGCGAATATGGAGGCTGAGGAGCCACATGAATGTTTTTACTGGCCAAAAATTCGTTTATTGACATTGCTATGTGACATGATGAAACATCCAATTGTTCCTGATCTGATGAACGGTGGTGTGAGTCAAATTTAACTCTTGCTCGATCAATATGACTTGTCAACCAAGGATCTGATTCTGTCCATCTGGTTCTTGAAGATGAAGGCCTTCCGCTTAGCGGTTCATCTTCAATCAATTCTCTCTCTTCTGAAAATGCCGTAAAGCAGCGAAAAGCCTGATTCCCTAACAAAAAAACTATCCCTGTAGGCCTGCTGAAGTTTAGCAAGAGTTTACGTTGCACTGTGCCTAAGTCTGACGCAAAAGCACACTCGAAATTGATGTCACTCATTTTTAGAAGACAATAGAAAAAACTGTTTCACAAAAAAAAATCGCTACGGACCGTCAAATGACTCTAGCGAGTTCAAACTTGTACTGAAGGCGGATCACATTTTCCAGTATCTCCCCTCCAGTGTTGCCAGATCGAACGCTACGTAGCCTGTCTCATCACTTAATTTACAGATCTCGTATGTTTACAGATTTTTTACAATTTACAAATAATTGGTTTTTCTATCTCCAGAGTTTTCATCCTAAAGAAAAAATGTCCTGAGTAACTCTTCTATAAAGCTGACCGGTTTCGAGTTATAAGCAGTCTAAAAAACTAACTAAAAACTTCCACTTTCAATGCTTAAAAATTCACCGAAAAATTGTCTTTTTGAGATTTCCAGGTGACTAAATAAAAGTTCAAACCCTACCAGACCCCGAAGGGTATTTAATAACAATGATAATAATAATATTTATTATCTATCTGACATGAAAATGGATTTGTCAAGAATAAATATTTACAAGCTAATAAAGTCGCTGATGGCGTAATAACATTTATCAACTAAATATACGTAGTCCTTCAAACGTTTTTTAAAGCAGTTGATAGTCTGATTGCACTTAATTTCTTGGGGAAGTTTATTACAAATTCTAGGTCCCAACAAATTTGGCGACTTTCTTGCAAAATTATATTTATCGAAAGATATACTAAGTGACATATAAATCCGAACACCCAGTTTAAATGGTTTTATTTTAATAAAATTTTGTATAAGTACTTAATGAAGCATAATAAGTGAATGATAAAAATTTCAAAATGATTGCACTGCTTTAAAGCCCTTTGACTTTTAATAATGTGTGGATGCACCCTGATGTGCTACGCATTCTCCAACGCGCCTAGGCATGCTTCTGATCAGGTGGTCAATGTCCTCCTGTGGTATCTCATTCCAGGCAACCACCAACTCCTCTCGAAGTGCTTCTAGAGTCTGAGGAGGACGTTGCAAATTGAGCAATCTCCTACCCATCATATCTCACACGTGCTCAATTGGGGATAAGTCGGGAGATCTTGGTGGCCATGGTAACAATGTGACATCATTATGTTGAAAGAAGTCTATTGTGACTCTTGCAACATGTGGTCGGGCATTATCTTGTTGGAAAGTTGGATCTGCCAGGGTCTCAAGATAGGGTAAAAGATAGGGTTCTAGAACTTCGTGGATATAACGCTGCGCGTTCATGTTACCTCTGATGAAGATTAAAGGTGACCTGGAACCATAAGCTATAGCACCCCAAACCATAACTCCAACAGTGTGATGAACATGTTTTTCAACAAAAAACTGTGGATTCCTCCTTTCACCACGTCGCCTTCTAACCCTGGCACGACCATCGTGCATGCCTAAACAAAATCGAGACTCGTCACTAAAGACAATACTGTTCCATTCCTGATCCCAGAGTGACCGTTGTCTGCACCACTCAAGGTGATTACGTCGGTCTTCTCGAGTTAAAGGGAGGACCCAGTGTGGCCGGTATGAAAACAAGCCAAAACTTCTCATTCGTCGGTAAACACTTCGCATGCCAATAGGTCTTCCGTGTTCTGCAAACCATTCATTTGCAATGGACCTGGTAGTGGAGAAACGGTCCCTTAAGGCCAATAATCTTAGGCGGCGATCTTCACGGTCTGTTGTTCTACGGCGGCGTCCAGTGCCCCTTGCTCTTTGCGTACGGCCTTCTCGAAGCCATGCCTGACAACACCTAACCACAGTGTCTACACTTCTTTGCAATCTAACCGCAATTGCCCGAAAAGAAAGTAAATAACAAGTGAAAAAATCAGCCTTATCAGTTGGACATTCCGGTTTTTATACTGCTTTTTTTTAATTCACTAACGCTCTAAAAATGAATATTTCAGCCGCAGTAAAGAATCAACGTTTTCGGATTTTGGTTCTTGACATCCTTTACGATCGGTTACGATGCCTAGAGTACGGAGACCTGTACGATTTCGTCAACTTAGTGAGTTTGATAGGGGCCGTATAGTGGGACTTCGGGAAGTTGGACTTTCTTTTCGGGCAATTGGAGTTAGAGTGCAAAGAAGTGTAGACACTGTGGTTAGGTGTTGTCAGGCATGGCTTCGAGAAGGCCGTACGCAAAGAGCAAGGGGCACTGGACGCCGCCGTAGAACAACAGACCTTGAAGATGGCCGCCTAAGATTATTGGCCTTGAGGGACCGTTTCTCCACTACCAGCTCCATTGCAAATGAATGGTTTGCAGAACACGGAAGACCTATTGGCATGCGAAGTGTTTACCGACGAATGAGAAGTTTTGGCTTGTTTTCATACCGGCCACAGTGGGTCCTCCCTTTAACTCGAGAACACCGACGTAATCGCCTTGAGTGGTGCAGACAACGGTCACTCTTTGATCAGGAATGGAACAGTATTGTCTTTAGTGACGAGTCAAGATAATGCCCGACCACATGTTGCACGAGTCACAATAGACTTCTTTTTGAATTGAGCACGTGTGGGATATGATGGGTAGAAGATTGCTCAATTTGCAACGTCCTCCTCAGACTCTAGAAGCACTTCGAGAGGAGTTGGTGGTTGCCTGGAATGAGATACCACAGGAGGACATTGACCACCTGATCAGAAGCATGCCTAGGCGCGTTGGAGAATGCGTAGCACATCAGGGTGCATCCACACATTATTAAAGGTCAAAGGGCTTTAAAGCAGTGCAATCATTTTGAAATTTTTATCATTTACTTATTATGCTTCATTAAGTACTTATACAAAATTTTATTAAAATAAAACCATTTAAACTGGGTTTTCGGATTTATATGTCACTTAGTATGTATATAATTGTATGCGCCATAGAAACATCTGCTTCTATTTAGGCTTTAGGTTATTTTAAAGCTTGGTCATTTAGTTGTTAATAATGCGCTATGGGCATTCGCATACAGATTAGTCCGGAACTTGACATTATCAACTTGAGATGAAGTCCCATCTGATGGCCTTGGATGCAATGCATTCTCTGCTAGCTATAAGTAAAGCGCTTTTTTATCAAGCCATTCCCATTATGTCCCCAGTACCCTTTTAACCAGCCCTACTAATACGTCAACTTGAAAAAGGGCCATTTGCCTGTGTTTCCAAGTGGATATTTCTGACAAAAGAATGCCGTTTCAAATTGGGACTGGTATCACGGCTAATGGTTTAAAAATGTATCGGACTACTTTGTGTCGGTAAACACCGCGATAGGGGACACTTGACTGCTGAAAGGTAGGATGCAAGTCATCCTCCACAATATATAAAATAATAATGGTACAGTCAAACTAAATTTTCGAAAATATAATTTGGGCGCTGAATCTGAATATGACTATCACACTATTTTGTCGGGCAAAATTGGTGTGGAAAATTAAGCACATACACGACCTACCGTGGGTCCCAGCGCCAAGTTGGCGTGAAAATAAAATGATAAATCTGGTATATCTGATAAATACAAGGCCCACCTAAGAAATTCTGTTTTTAGTTCAGCTACAGGCTATTCCACAACTTAACCCTTGAAAAACGAGCACTAAAATATTGAAAACAATTTTAACGAAAATTACGAATTATATTCACCGACACAATACATGTGTGCGCCAAAAAACAATAAAATATTTATATAATATGCAGAAATATGAGGAAATATAGATGAGAGTTCATGCAGATATGAGCATCGAAGATAATTTGTTTCAAAATTAACATGTTTAACAGTAGATGGTAATGCATTGTATAGATTGGTCTCATTATAGGTAAAGCAATTATGAAATAATGAAGTTTTGTGAATAGGCATAGTCATAGTGTCAGTAAAGCGAATATTCCGTGAGTGGATATTCCAACAAGATATCAATTTATTTTTTAAATATAAGAACTAAAGTATGTAGGAGATTGTGAACATGTATTGAAATTTGTACAACTTTGCAAAATCCAATCAATTCAGCTGTTCGAAACATGAAGTAATATGTTCAAATTATCTTGAATTGAAATGAAATGTAGACGTTCATTCAGCTGAAACTGAATCTAGAATTGGATTCACATATAATTTTTTCAAGTATTTCTTTATTCACAACACACAATTTTTAGTTACATTATTTACATGGGATATAAATTTGAGATTTTCATCTATAAACGAACCTTCTCTCTGAATAGCATTACCGTTTAAAGTTATGCTCAAATTATTTTCAATAAGGGACCTTAGATTTTTAGGAGAAAAAATAGAAACTTTGGAATTAGAGTGATTCAACTTGAGACTGTTCAATAGAATTTAGGTCCTCTATCATTTGTACTTCCGAAATTTCTAAACTTTCACAATTGAAACTATGATATAATAGTGAGTCGTCAGAAAAAAACAGAACACTACAAAATCTCACAACCGTGTGTACATCTACATACAAAATAGAGAGTAGTGGTCCAAACACTGATCCTTGAGGCACTCCTGAGGAAAGTGGGCGATCTGTAGGAAATTCTAAATGGACGACGACCTTTTGGGATCTATTTATCGAATGCCTTTGTGAAGTCCAAGAGAAGTAAGGGTGTAACTAAATGGTGATCCTACGATATCATCAAGAAGATATGTGTGTCATCAAACAAGTACGAGATAAATTTATGTTAATTACACTGGACAACAAATTTTTGTTTTTTAATTCTATCTTGTGGGAAAAGTGCACTTCTTTGTTAATTTTGGGGCGCTGAATCCAAAAATGACAATGAAATAAAAAATGTAACAAGATTCATATACTTATAAGAATCACTATATGCGCTGTCTTTTTGCTGTTCTTTTATGGATCGTTTCTGGAGCATCTCTACCAATAGTCCAACAGTAGTCTGCAAGCATGGAAGGATTCCACTTTCCCTGGTACCTTTTTTCCATTGTTGATATATAGCAATTGTCAGGAAAAAAGTCCACGTGTGAGTGTAGGAAATGTATCTTAAGAGACATATTACAGCCCATCTTTTGATACGATGACAGCATATTTTTGACAAGGGTTTTATAGTTGTCAGCTTTTCTATTTCCCAAGAAATTAGTGACCACCAGACGGAAATCATTCCAAGCAGTTTTTTCAATACCTGTTAAAGTGTTTTCAAACTGTGTATCTTTCAAAATATTTCGAATCTGTGGCCCAACAAAAATACCTTCTTTAACCGTTGACTCACTTAGTCTTGAAAATTTCTGACGCAGGTATTGAAAAGCTGACCCATCTCTATCTAATGCCTTGACAAAGTTTTTCATTAGGCCCAACTTGATATGCAGTTGTGGTAATAAATTTTTTTTCGAATCTACTAATGGCATATGCTGTACATTTTTTTGACCTGGCTCTAGGAATTGACGAACAGGCCAGTTTTGTCTGATGTAATGAAGTGCCTTTGCCCGACTGTCCCATTCACACAAAAAACAGCAAAACTTTGTGTAGCCTAGCTGCAGCCCAAGTAAAAGTGCAACAACTTTCAAATCGCCACAAATATGCCATTGGTGCTCACCGTATTTTATGCATGTCAATAGGTACTTCATATTGTCATATGATTCTTTCATGTGAACTGCATACCCTACAGGAAGAGATGGTAAAATATTTCCAATATACAATAACACTGCCTTTAAACTCAATGTTGAACTGTCTATAAACAATATAAACATTCTTCTGGGTTATAGTTTATATTTAAAGCCGCCAGTAAGCCGTTAATGTTACTGCAGAAAACCAAGTTATTCTCCATATTGAAAAATGGTTCTAAGTCTTTGTGGCGTTTACGAAAAACACATACCGAAACATCGTCTTCTAACAAGTTCCACTGCTGCAGTCTTGATCCAAGTAACTCTGCCTTACATTTTGGAAGTTCTAAATCTCTTACAAGATCATTTAATTCTGACTGTGTTATTTTGTGCGGTTGGTGGCATCACGTGCTCGGTATAAAATCAGGATCTCTTGACGTTGATGGCATATCTTCTTCCTGACGAATCACTCGATCGCCATGATCTGATTCGTTTTCTGATTCGCAAGTGTAGGATTCTGGGGGTTTTGGAATAGGATTTTTGTCACTGTGAGGCACAGGTCTCATCGCAGATGGTATGTTTGGGTAGTTAATAACCGATTTTACCTGTGGCTTGTCCAACACAAGGTACCATGCAAAAGTAACAATCATTAATATGATTTGTAGGCTCTCTCCAAACCATTGGGACAGCAAAGCGCATAGACCGTTTTTTGCCATTTAACCAGCTCCTCAGACTTGAAGCACATGTATTACAGCAGATGTGGGGTGCCCACTGTTTGTCTTGATCACCTAGTTTACAACCGAAATAAAGCTGATATGCCTTTGTTATTAGTGGAGTAATAGACCGTCTCTGAGACGCAAAAGTCACATCACCACACACGTAACAAAACTGATCTGGATTGTTTACACACTTTCGAGACATCTTGCATGAACGCTGTCAGCCAACTGAGGAAAAAATGGCTAATATAAAACAATATAATGTACACGTATGTATAACGTAACACAATCATGCCGATTACATCATCTTTACTTACCGAATATAAAAATGTAGCACGTGCATTCTTGTGAATTACAGTATATTAACACTGTCACAGCAGGAACACATATAATTACCGTATCTCTAAAACTTGAACTAATATTGAAAAAATAAGTTTCATTCCGCACATTAAAAATAGTAATATTTTGTTGATTTCATTTAGGATATTTTTTGGCTGTTGATCAGTGTTATTGTTCTGAAATGTGTTGTTCACAGTATTTTTTGACATTTAAAGCTTTAGCATTAGGGGGCAAAGCATTATACATCGTAATAGCATTACGAATAACGCATATAGTGAAAAATGTAGGAAGCAATAAGAGATGATCTATGGTTCTATGATCTATGAAAGGACCACTCCGTTGGATCGTGCAACCACCTTTTTCAAGAGTTTGGGTTAGCTGATGGTAATAACCCCTGGGGAGGACCTGCAAGGGGCCCAATGGGGGCTAAGTGCTCTCATCTTGGCTGATTACCCTTCTGCCTATACAGAATACAGCTCTTCTGGCTAAGTGCCGTTTGGACATTACAGTACAGATTTGCTACTGTAATCGATTGGTCCAAGCAAGTGTTCTTAACGTTGATTAGCAGAAAATTACGTGATGATTATCTCCTTTGACCATTAATGAATGCAAGAGGGCATCGAAATGGATTTTCAATATCGCCTTTATGGAAAACCATACACATTTTTACCCTGCACTTTGGTGATTATACTACTGCAGCAAAAAACAATTGATCAATTAATGAATATTACTCCGGGTTTTTAACAAAGCGGTTTCTTTCAACCCCGATGATTATCTGCAATAACTTTCGGCTGTGCCAAATTTTGAAATAAAGGCGCTAAACGTAATTTGGGAAATTGCTCGGGTGACGCTTAAAAAGCTCATATTCGAAAATTGGACTCGTGTTGCTCCGAAACCATTCAATGTTAAAAGTTACCTTCGTTTCTCGTCTACAATATTTAGTGCAGGAGAAATTGGATATGCAAAATATGAATATCGAACTTAATACAGAAAATAGTATATTACACGTCTTGTCTCAGAAGTGAGACATTATTTGGCGTGCAATTTATACTCTAACATCAGTTCTAGCTACGGGCTCATAAACTCCGAATCATTTTTTTTTCTTCACTTCGCTATTGAATATTGAAAAACGTTGTGTATGACTTTTTAAACTCATAGATGGTGGCTTCAAATATTTAAAACCAGTTTTTAAAGCTAAAATCATTCATTTTTTTTTCATATATATCGAAGCAGCTGCGCAGGCAGAAGCCTAAATGCAGGAACACCGCGGCTGCTATGATGATCCAAAGAAATTTTGTTTGAACTGCCCAAGGTTAATAGAACTGGGAAAAGCTTCCTCTTGTAGATTGTTCCACTATCTCGACACCCTCGAGACAAAGGAGCGGTTGTATCGGCCAGTTCTGGATGTACGAAGTTCGACACGGTTAGGATGGGACGATACAGTCAGGCGGGTCTGTCTGGCAGGCACATCGCGCGGTGGCATCGTGGAAGCTCTGAGGAGCAAAGCCCGTTGATGTAACGGTAGAAAAGAGCTAGATCGCCGACAGCCTGCCGGTGCAAAAGAGTCCCGAGAATGTCTGTTAGAGAAGAGTCATCGATAAGTCGGACCGCCCTGCCCTGGACAGCATGAATAATGTAGTCGGGGCGGCAGCATCCCAAACGTGTGAGCAATACTCGAGGCTAGGCCTTATCTGGACCTTGTATAGAGTGAGAAGGTCATGCGGAGAAAAGTACTTCTTAGCCTTAAACAAATAGCCTAGCTTTTTCCCAGCGGCTGCAGCTATTGACGAGATGTGTTCGTGCCAGATCAGGTCCTCGGTGATCTGGACTCCGACCAGCCGAAATGAATGGCTCTTTGGCAGAACTCGGCCATCCAGCGAACCTGGGTAAGCGCAGGGACCCTTTTTGTTCGTCAAAGCTCAGTACTGTGTTTTGGATAGCATTGAACAAGATTGTTGCGTCCCCAAGCAGTGATAGCCTCCAGGTGTCTTGTCAGAGAGGAAGTCATCGCTAGTCTTCTTTTTTTCAACTCAGCGGCAGCGATCGGCGATCATCAGCGAAGCTGTGGATTGGGTTGATCGTGCAGGAAAGGAGGTCGCTGATATGTAAGAGAAACAGTGTCGGAGAAAAGACCGATCCCTGGGGAACACCCGCGTTGACATTGTGGGATGAAGAGGAGAATCCGTCAATTACGACGGATATCTTGCGGCCAGAGATAAAGTCAGCCACCCATCTGCAAAGCTTTTCTGGGAGGCCATAGGATGGAAGTTTGCTTAAGAGGGCAGCGTGCCACAGCTGATCGAACGCTTTCGTGATGTCAAGAGCAACGACATGAGCCTCACCATAAGACTGGATGAGTTTACTCCACAATTGAGTGACGTAAGCTAGGAGGTCCCCTGTGGATCGTTGGCGCCGGAAACCATACTGCCTGTCGCTAATCAAGGTAGTAGAGAAGCTCGCGATTTATGCACGTCTCCATCACCTTACTTAAAACAGAAAGCAGAGCTATAGGCCTGTTGTTGTAAGGGTCGGTCTTAGATCCCTTTTTTGGGATGGGTTGGACATGAGCAAATTTTCAGTTTTCCGGGAAGGTGCCGGATTCATAAGATATCTGGAAGAGACGCGAAAGAACTGGAGCAACCTCCGCTGCACACATCTTCAGTACAATGGCAGGAATCAAGTCCGGACCAGAAGCTTTGTTGATGTCGAGCGACAAGAGCACTCGTCTTACGGTCTTATGCCTGAATGTTACCTGCCGCATAGTGTAGGGAACCCTTTGAATTGACGGCACTTGGGCGTTGGGGGGGACGTCCATGGTGGAGTTGGCAGCAAAGCTCTTGGCTAGCACTTCCGCCTTGGCTTTTGAGTTGAATACAATAGTTCCATCCTGACACGTAAGTGGTGGAAGGCTACTGTGTGAGAAGTTCTTTTCAATCTGCTTAGCCAGCGTCCAGAAAGACCGACTGGCATTGCGAACCGCTTCTTTATATTTGTTTCTGGACTCGGCTTGTATGTTCTCTACAGTGGGGTTTTGTAAGAAGATTCTGTGTACCTTGATCATCTGCTCATTATGGTGTTGAAAGATATACCTAAATGTAAAAATCTATCTGGAAAATTTCATCCACGAATGCGCCTGGTCTAGTATAAAATCAAATAATCCACTTGTGCTACTGTATCTCCCTCTATAAACAGTCCGCAAATAGACTGACGTATTTGCCCCGGAGCGAGTCGGCTTCCGTTAAGGGTAGGAAAGTATAAAGCGAACGTATAAAGTATAAAGGTAGGTTTTGCGTGATCAGAACGAATAATCGCTCTGCATATCGCTACCGGCTACACAGCCAGAATAACACACTTTTTTCTGATACCATATTTGTAACGACCGTTTAAGCTGCTAGTAATGAAAATTCAGCTGATACATTCGTTGATAGGCAAGAACACTGTCGGATTTATCTTGTACATAGTGTAGACATGGCGTCAAGTAGGTCGACTCTGCAAAGCCGTCATCAGTTCATAAAGGATTATGTTCAACACAAGTTTGGCCCTATCGAAATAAATGAAATAGAACTTATATCCTGAATAGAGGAGTTTCAGATTCAACTATATTTTCCATTTGACTGTTACAACAGTGTAGGAAAGTGTCACACACAAAAATATACCAAACGATAAAACAACAAAATAATGACATAAAATAAGATGTACAAAAGAAACCGTCATAGTCGAAAGAGCCGATAGTAACTATCACACAACTGTTGTGAACGTGTTTGTGATTTGTCATGAAAAAATTCGTCTAGGGTATTACGTATGAGAAACCAAAAAATCCTTAAAGCGCTTCCGGAAAAGTGGTATTATCATTTGGATCATAATAACTGATGTGTAGTCTTGCTAGAGGGGTATGCAGTTCATTTTTTTTTATACTCCAACTACCACGAAGGCCTAAACACCCACTGGGTACCGTGGGGCTATTTTTATACATTGTATTTCTAAGATGAATATCATAGCTGTTGCTATGTTTTAGGTCGTTACCTTAGAGACCAAGCCTAGACCATGCTGATGAGTAGCCAAAAAGCATCAAAGAGCTACCCATGGTTGGCAATCTGGCAACGTCACCTCTCCTCAATACCTGATCGCACGACGCGTCAACACGACCCATCGCCACTAATGCAACGACACTTATGAAGACTGGCACGCAGGCTGGTGAAACCAGAGAGCGGACGCAAGGACGCATGTAGAAAGCATTTTTCTTATCATTCTCTATAATCTATGATGTGTGGAATATGAATTACCGAGGTTGGAAGTGTATTAATACACCTTCTTGCTATATAGCATCTTCAGTGGCATCGCAGGGTTCGAATTTGGGTCCATTGCTTTTTTGCTCTTTGTTAACGATATAAGTAGCGATATTCATTATGAAAAAATATGTCTTAAAATTGTTCTTTGAAATCAACATCACTGATTGTGAGTACTTACAGTTCAATTATCTAAGTTGGAAGATTGGTGTCGATGGAATGAACTGCACCTGAACAACGCTAAATGCATTCTGTCGAAAACAACAAATACTAATTTACCCTTATAACATGGGAGGAAATGTAATCAGTCGGCACGATTTGGGAGTGAAATGTGATAGTAGGTTGAATTTATTACACAAATTGTAAATATTGCTAATAGAGCTTTATTTAGGTTCTATTGTTAGAAATTGTAAGCTTAAAAGACTTGACTGCATTCAAAACATTGTATATGTACGTTTCAAATTGGAATATGCTTCATTGATTTGGAGTCCTGATTATAAATGTTGATCCAATTTATCCTCAGCGTAGGTCAGACTACCAAGTATTGTTGGAAAGATTCAAAGTTGGCTCCTCGAGTGAGAGCAGAAAACACAACTCCCTCATCTTCTTATATAAACTTTCACATTGTTGATTCTTCAGACCTGTTATCCCAGCTCCAAAATTCCATGGACATGTTCTACAAACAATACTTTCTTTTTTCGCACCCATGAAAATACCAACTTAGCTTTAAAATCTCCTGTAAGAGTCATGTTCATGAACTTCAATAGAATTGCAGTATTTGTGATGTCTTTATGTTTCCTCAGCTCAAAATGATTTTATGGCAGCACCTTAAATAGCGTAGTACATGTTATATTAATGTTTCTTTATTTTCTTAAATTTTAACAAATTAGTATTATTTTTTAATGTTATGTAAGATTCCAATTATTTTTCCTGTAAATGGAATTATAAAAACTCTGTTGGGCAATAAGTGAACATCTACTGCCCGAAAGAACATTTCCGGGTTTATTATTATTAGTATATTAACGCCCCCACCCCTACAATCCCTCGCCCTCAATTCTTCTCCAAAGTGTAAAAAAGTTTGAGCCCTTCTTACTTTTTTCGTTTTTGCCATTTTTCTCCTCGGCCCCTTTACCGATTTTCTAAAACTAAAAAGCTCTTTCGTTCTTGGCATATTAGTAATGTTGTGTAGAAATTTCATCCAAATCCGAGCAGTGCTTTCCAAGTTACAGATGGACCGAGGATTTGCAGACAGACACACAGACCGACAGACCTATGGAAATGAGTGAATGGTTTTTCGTGAAATACATGTCACAAAACATCAAAAAATATATTTCAAGATCAAATTTTTCGCGAGTACAATACTTCCTCACCAGGAGCCGTGGGAAGTAAGGAGATATACAGAGAGGCACGTTTTATTCATTATTGTAGAAAATGTGATCCGCCCAGATCACAATGCATCATCCCCATCACCCATTTCAAACTAGAATTTGCGGAGTTTCTCTTATATACTAAGTGACATATAAATCCGAACACCCAGTTTAAATGGTTTTATTTTAACAAAATTTTGTATAAGTACTTAATAAAGCATAATAAGTAAATGATAAAAATTTCAAAATGATTGAACTGCTTTAAAGCCCTTTGACCTTTAATAATGTGTGGATGCACCCTGATGTGCTACGCATTCTCCAACGCGCCTAGGCATGCTTCTGATCAGGTGGTCAATGTCCTCCTGTGGTATCTCATTCCAGGCAACCATCAACTCCTCTCGAAGTGCTTCTAGAGTCTGAGGAGGACGTTGCAAATTGAGCAATCTCCTACCCATCATATCCCACACGTGCTCAATTGGGGATAAGTCGGGAGATCTTGGTAGCCATGGTAACAATGTGACATCATTATGTTGAAAGAAGTCTATTGTGACTCTTGCAACATGTGGTCGAGCATTATCTTGTTGGAAAGTTGGATCTGCCAGGGTGTCAAGATAGGGTAAAAAATGGGGTTCTAGAACTTCGTGGATATAACGCTGCGCGTTCATGTTACCTCTGATGAAGATTAAAGGTGACCTGGAACCATAAGCTATAGCACCCCAAACCATAACTCCAACAGTGTGATGAACACGTCTTTCAACAAAAAACTGTGGATTCCTCCTTTCACCACATCGCCTTCTAACCCTGGCACGACCATCGTGCATGCCTAAACAAAATCGAGACTCGTCACTAAAGACAATACTGTTCCATTCCTGATCCCAGAGTGACCGATGTCTGCACCACTAAAGGCGATTACGTCGGTGTTCTCGAGTTAAAGGGAGGACCCAGTGTGGCCGGTATGAAAACAAGCCAAAACTTCTCATTCGTCGGTAAACACTTCGCATGCCAATAGGTCTTCCGTGTTCTGCAAACCATTCATTTACAATGGACCTGGTAGTGGAGAAACGGTCCCTTAAGGCCAATAATCTTAGGTTTTTTTTTTATATCGAAACAGCCGCGCAGGCAGAAGCCTAAATGCCGGAACACCGCGGCTGCTATGATGTGGCGATCTTCACGGTCTGTTGTTCTACGGCGGCGTCCAGTGCCCCTTGCTCTTTGCGTACGGCCTTCTCGAAGCCATGCCTGACAACACATAACCACAGTGTCTACACTTCTTTGCACTCTAACTGCAATTGCCCGAAAATAAAGTCCAGCTTCCCGAAGTCCCACTATACGGCCCCTATCAAACTCACTAAGTTGACGAAATCGTACAGGTCTCCGTACTCTAGGCATCGTAACCGATCGTAAAGGATGTCAAGAACCAAAATCCGCCAACGTTGATTCTTTACTGCGGCTGAAATATTCATTTTTAGACCGTTAGTGAATTAAAAAAAAGCAGTATAAAAACCGGAATGTCCAACTGATAAGGCTGAAGATTTTTTCACTTGTTATTTACAGTAAGATAAATACATTCTCCAACTTTTATTAAAATAAAACCATTTAAACTGGGTGTTCGGATTTATATGTCACTTAGTATATTAGCAGAAGCCCAGGCTTCTACAAAATTGATTCTTGTATGTATGCTTAACTGTCTCATCTTCCTGTTCACATCCCCTACGGATGAATGTGTGATTAAGTTTAATGCTACACGGAGGCTTCCTTAGCTATAGTTTGATATCGAAACGGAAAGAAATGCGTTAGTAGAAAAATAGCTAATGTATTCGTGTTCTTGTGTTTATTGGTTAGTTGTTGATGCGAAACATGAATCCATTGCAGAATTTAAATGGTAAGGCATACAAGAAGCATAAAACGCTCCTTAATAAATGCATAAAGATTAAATGACGTGTAATAGTATCCTTGTACATTTAAAAGTCAATTTCAATGGTATCATTAACTGAATATAAAGTAAAACTTGGATTGTTATACGAGTACATGTACATCAAGCAAGCGTTGCACTTTTTCGTTACAACTGATCCGGTTTTTGCACAAGGTCTTGAATTATCCCGCATCGCAGTGTTTTATCTCAAAATTCAAAAAACAAACATGCTGAAACAACTCATATAGAATGTTTTACATGCCTCACTTAAGGCACGCTTTCATTACAACAAATTTGCACCGCGTTATGCGCTACGTTATTGGCCTTCACGTGTGCCACGAATTTGTACATTTGCAACTTGCGCATCATATGCCGCAACTTCCGCAACATATACCGCAATTTGAGCAACATACTATATGACGCAGCATGCTGCAGCTTGCGCAACATAAAGAGATAGAAGCCGGCTGAAGAGCGAAGGTCGTCACCACATTGCCTAGCAACGATGACGCATTTGCCGCGTTGTCAATATGAGGAAAAAAGAGGTCTGTTCGAACATTTATTTTTTTTTTATTTTCATTGGAATAATATGTGATTTCCACCGATGGTGATAAAATCAGCATAGTTATTGTTGCATTTTGCAGCTATGCCGACCTTTCAATTCGACCTAAAATGTGGAGCGCCGTTAGGACCGATCTAGAATCGATCCTAAATAGATCCAAAGCAATTCACAATTCAAAAATGTATACGTTCAAAATAAAACCATAATTCGGGCGTAGAAAATAAAGTAACGCATATTTTCAACGTGCATCTTAATTCGAGGAATTGGTGTAACGTATTGGCAACGCGGCAGAGTGCAGAGTCAGCGTTGGTAAGCAACGTGGTGATGTGTTTCACTATTCAGCCGGCTTCTATCTCTTTCTAACATATGTGTCTATACCTTCTTCTCTCTCGCACATACTGAACTCAAGCTGCCAGACAAACTTGGTTTTCCCTGTATATACGTCGTGGGAAACATTGAGTCAACTTACTTGACTCCATCTTCTAGTATTTCACACCTTATCCTATTTTCTTCTCTCAAAATTCAAGCAACAAAGACGTTAATCCGTGTAGAAACATTTTACATGGTATATTCCATATAATGGCATTGTGAATAGCCCTGAAGGATATTGAAATATTCTTAGGGATTTCCAAGGGTCTTTTATATATCCTCAGGTAAAAACATCTGTGAACAGATTCATTTGTGTCTTGAGTACAAAAGTACTTCTCTCGGGTACCTAACCATTTACAGCTTATTTTGTCACGGAGATGTTAAAAACGACCCAAACATCGTCTGTATTTACATTTCTAACCCCGTTTCTAATGCCGATACGCTATTAATTGCCAATAAAAGGTGTCACGATAAGGGGCTTTTTGTATATGTGTCAAGGCTAAGGTCCGAGATACACAGAAGTAGGTCGAAATTAAGTCTAACCGACTCTGCAAGACAGAAAAATATTTAAGTGCTAGCACCATTGTATACTATGCATAGTAGGGGCTCTCTATTGACTGTAGTAGGGGCAATATCGGCTTAATTTACCGATATACGAATCAGCCGACACAAATCAGAAAGATAATAAAGACCACAATTATTGAATTTCAAAAAATAAGGAAAAACCTACATTTTTTGGACGTATTTACATGCCCTTTGAGAAAACTATTTTTTTTACTTTATTTCAAGATATATCAAAAAACTAATGAATCTTTTCAATTGCCACTTGTTAGGTTTGTTTTTAAATTTTGTGCTCGACGTTTCGTTTTTGAGAAACCAAGTTAATACCTATATCTGATTGCATTTTTTATACAAATTCAATGGTGCATCAGAATCTTAGAATGTTATGTCTATTTTCTTAGTTAGGTATAAGGAAAAATGCATTTTTTCTGATTTTTTATATTTTTAAGTAGGCGTTGCAAACAAACGATTGACTTGACGTAAACACCTGTCACCGAACATTGTTATTAATGTTAATATTGCTTTATCATCGTCAAATATGCTAAGTGGTCATTTTAGCAATGAAGAAAAGTTCGGCATGCTGACGCGCACATTTTGTGCTACAGAAATACTAAAAATACTTCAGAAATGTATCTTGATACATTTCCTGAAAGAAGGCAGCCAAATAAGTCCATTTTCTTACAGTTGTGCAAGATCAGACACATGGTCGAAAATGAGTGTGATGGGTTACTTACTCTTGAAATGTTCGGAATTATAATATAGTTTCTCCGCTAAGGTTTATTGATTTGTCTATCTTGAAACTTGTGCTTAAAACTGACATAAATTCAATAGGAGATAGAACAAAAACTTGGAATAACGGTCCCTAGCGGCTTTTTCTGTTAGATTTATTGACAGGTAGTTAGCCATATGATTGGGTCTGTGCCGTTTTTTTTATGAACAGAAATAGAACTGCCGAAAAGAACGAATTTATAGGTCTGACAGGCCCTGAAAGGTAGAATATGAGAAACACTTCAGGAACAGATCCAACAAGAAATGATATAAATTTCCTTTTTATGGCGAGGGATAAAATCCAGATGTATACGCGTCGGGGCGAATTTTTCTGGGTGGAATATGATAATCAATAGTTGTAGATTTTTCCGATTACCCTATGCATTCTTCCAAATTGTTCTTTCGACTTTCACAAATGCTTAAAAAACATGGTCAACGTGCAAGGTTTTGATGATAAAATTGAGTCATGTAGATAAATGAAATTTTTTAAAAATGCTTAAGAAGTGGCGGCATTTAAACGTAGATAGGGGTGCCCCTGCCTTGCCGAATTTTGTTTGCGTTCAATTATGTAGTGGTAGCTCCTCACTTTGTGATATGCACCGTAAGTGCTATCTAATGCATATAATAATAATTGGATAAAATATCAATATTTTATGAGGATAGAACGTGAAATTGAATGAACGAAATAGAAAGCTAAAACTACCCCCTCGGTAACGTCAAATCCGATTTAGAAGTACTTTGGAAACAAAAGGGAGAGGTTAAATCGATATCATCCATTAATTACAAATTTTGGGCTCGTTGGTTTGGAAAAGAAAATAATGCTATATCTCAGCCATAGATCCCTGAGCAATTTTCATTTCGAGAAATATAACGAATGCCCCAACAGATGGATAAATTTGATACTCATCGGAAGGTTGAGCTTGAGACGTAATATTTTCGAAAACTCAGTGAGGTGCAGTTATAAAGAACATACAAAAAAGATTCAGGTTATTCGCAAACTAATGTATGAATGTAACTTCTGAAACCTATCCTGTGATTCATAGAACTAATTCTATTCTAATTTATGTTTTTCACATTATACTTTTTGGGCCGGCCAACATTTTTCTTGTAGGAATCTGAAATTGCAAAGTTTTTTTAACGATTTTTGATTAAATTAAGCTATAAAGAACAAAGGGCCAAAAAATGATGATATTTGGAAACAGCTAATAATAAAATGAATCAAGATCTTGCCCAAATTGAAAAGTTAAGCAGTAGTCATAATCTTCGTTTGAACCCTTTGAAGACAAATACGTTGGTATATGCAAATATAACAAAAAAAGAACTAAACAAATTTAAAAAGTACTAAAATAGTAACTGGGGATTATTCGAAGAACCTAGATATAATGGATGATGACTCAAAATTTCTTAAACGCGTATAAAGTATCTAATTTCTCAGTGCTACGCTATTCTCAGAGTTTTATTTGCAGATAAGGCTATATATGTTACATAAATCTGCGAGAAAGCAATTGTGCAAATCTTTCTTGTTTTCAAAAATATCATATTGATTAATAGTTTGCTATCCTCATTTAGATATTAAAACAAGAAATCGTATTCAAAGTATTATGAATACATGTTGCAGACTTGTAAATGATCTCAGAAAATATGATCATATATCGAAGGCCATTAATGACCTCAAATGGATGAAATCTGATAAAATGCATAAATACCAGCTCCTAAGGGTTCTTTATTCCAAAAACGTCATATTTAGTAAACAAATTCATACGTAGAGGAAATATGCATGGCATTAATATTAGATATAGAGCGACTTTTTCAATTCCACACCACAGCACAGCTCTATTTCAAAAAACATAATTTACAATGCGATCAAATTATATAATTCTCTAGACCGTAGTTTGAAAGAAACGAATTCATTTCCTGAATTCAAGAAAAAAGTGAAAGAGATTCTACTTGATCAGCAGCGAAATCTGTTGTAACCCATAAGAGTTAACTGACTGTTTTCTTTATGCCTTTACATTGTATAGTATCTAAATCTCGTCTCCTGAAATATTATTACAAATAAAAAAGACGTTAATTATTGTTTAGTAATCCAGTCAACGGAAACAATATATGCGTGAGAAGTAATGAGTCAAACTACTTGACTCCAGAATATATTCCGCAGAAGGTCGAATAAGGACTATAAACGTCAATGGTCATAACCCAACATTCCAATGAATGTTCATCGATTGGTAGTATCTCTAATACTTACTCTTACAAACATAGTTATCCATATTAAACCACTGGAACCACTAAACCACCTCACCACACGACAAGCACGAGAACATTTTTCTCAAAGTTGGAAGAAACACTAAGCACAATCGCGGACAGCCATGACGTCGAGTCAGAAGCGGCTAAAGAACAGAACAATCTTCAAAGCTCGGACATGAAACAGAAGAAAGTGCAGATGCTTCGCAACGTTGCCAGATTGCTCGAGGTGGCCGGGAATCTCCGACATGGACCAAACAGGGTGTTTACAGAAATTATAAAAACTGATCACTTTGATCAATCTGTAACACGAGGCATACAAAATTTAAGCTCGATTGGTTAAGGTTGATTGGTTCAAAATTCAATTTTAGGATCTGTGCCACACATACATACTAATAAACTAACATACATACTAACAGTTACTTGTACAAGGCTTTTAAAAAGTGACACTGCTAATGCAAATTTGAAATCTCTAGTACATATATATATATATATATATAGAGAGAGAGAGAGAGTGCATTTAGCAAAGTTGAATTCAAATTCAACGTAGATTTCAGCTAAGCCTAGTAATTTGTCATGTAATACATATTGGCTCAGCTTGGGGAGAACCCTGTGCAATTTGTACATGAACAACTTTGTCATAGTTAATTTTTTTAGAAAAAAATCACTTCGTTTAATTCCGTGGGGCTTGAGCAAACGAGGATAGCTCCTTCGAAAATGTTCATAAATTAGAATATGCACAACGAGAACGAAAATAGTGAGAAAAAAGAATGTTTTCAATGAAAAATGAGTAAAAGTGAGATGGATCGAAAAAAGTGAGAAAAAGTGGTTCGCCAGCATCCCTGTGTAGGTGTAACACGCATTTATTTGAAAACTTGAATGAAATCCGTAATCGTTTAAGGGTTAAGACGATTAAAACGGCATTTTTCGAAGTCTGAGAAAATATTTATAGGTTTTAAATTCTTTTTAATAACGGCTAAATAAAAGTTTAAACTTTTTTCTTTTATTTACCGATCTATATCTTCCTGAGTCAAATAAAATAATTCATGTACAAATAGTGTAGTAAATAAAGTTCACTAATGTATTCCTGTAATGGTTGTACGGGTAAGTCGACTGAATTAAAAATTAACGGTTGATCGATAGGCACGTTGAAGTAATGGCTCTTACATTTCCGAACTGTCACTCAAAAGGTTCATTAGGACAGTATATGGGTTAGTTGAACTTAATGGATGGAATTTCTGTGCTAAATATTTATAATTTACGAGAACAGTCACTAGTTGGTCAACATTTACCCTACGCCTAGGTTGGAATGACATGCCTAGAATACAACAACGAATCAAGTCTGTGGTCAAGCACTAGTCTCCCTACGCATGCATTTTCCATTTATGGAAAGTTATAAAGAAATATATATAAGGTGTATCAAAAGCAAGGTGACATATTCATCTGAACGATTCTTGGGTTCATTTTGAGAAAAAAGAAACCTTATATGAACGTATATCCTAACCGTATTAAATACTGACATACACTGTGGTGAAGTTTTGGATTTGAGCTAAACGCCTCCCATTTATAATAATAATAATAATATGTTCTTTATTTTCCCATTACATATCAAATGCAGGAAGAAAATCATGTTAGCGGGAAAACCTCAAGGGGGAGTTCAGCTAGAGGTAGTTTCTACTCAGCCTTTGCCAAGATAGAATACATGTAAAAAATAGCCTAACCTAAAACTAACAAAAAATACATAGAGTTGCCTAAATCAAACATGGAAATTGTAATAATTTAATTGTTCATCCAGTACTCTGTGAAACGTGTTTATACTTTTAAATCATCATTAATTTTCAAATATCATAGATAATTTTTTGAAAACATCGTCTTTCTGTATGTGTATATATTTTATACGTCTAAGGCACACGCTCATATGATTTTTTCCCTAAAATGAACTCGATAATCGGCCCCTTAAATATTTTACCATACTATTGAAACACTCTGTTAAATTACATTGGATTTCACTGTAATAAGATGAAGATTAGATGTCATATTTCTAGTTTGATATCGTACTTCCCGAACTATTTTTGCAGCATTTAATGATAATGCTTATTCAAAACATACAGTTTAGGTATACAGTACATTGAAGCAAAATACTTAAAAGAAATATGTTAAAAAAGGAGCCGACGGCATTTAAAAATGATCTTAATGCAGCCCTGTAGCTATTACACATTTATAAAAAAGATCTACCTTAGAAAGCCCCGAAAAAATGCGAGTGATAGTAAAAAAACTTTCATTTGTTTGATCGCTTGTGCCTTTCATAGAAGCATAAGCTTTTTGGATACGTTTATTGATATGAGGCTTGAATCTTAGATTTGAGTCAAATTCTACTCCTAAATCTCTCACAGTGGCTGAACAAGGTATAGATTTGACATGAAAAGTGGGCTCAATATTGTCTTTCAATCTGCCAAATAACATATGTTTACAGAAGAATTTACAGCTATAGTGTTATAGTTATGTACCATCGTTTGGCGACGAGTGTTAACGAAGATGTGACAACGTCGCGCCCCAGATGGTATGCATGTTCAACAGAGGCCTAGTACCAGCGCCCTCGCGTGGAGAGAATGTCACTTACGCCCATCACCGATCTACCTGCATCCTGTCTATACAGGATGGCTCAATCCAGTACGACTAGTACCATTCGGCATCACCTATTTATTACCTGTCTGCCTGCGAGCTATTCCGTGGCTCCGAATACGAGGTACTACCATAAAATTCCCCGAACGTGTATAGTAATGTACTACTTCAGTTCGACTGTCTATACAGCATGATTGGTTTGATTAAATGCGACTTGTGACCATTCCATCTTACCTATTTATTATCTGTGCGACTGGAAGCTGTTCGGTCTCTCCTGAATCAAAGACTACCATACAATTTCCAAACGTACAGCAGTACTACTTATGCTCAACTGCAAATTTACTCAATTCAGTACGACTAATGATAATTCCACATTACCCTATGGATGCATTATTAGCGAGTTATTTTGTCTATCCGAATACGAGGTACCACTATAAAATTTTCCAAATGTATAGCAGTACTACCTGCGTAACTATCTATAGCGGTCAACCTAAATCAGTACCACTTATCATTACTTGTTTTTTTTTTTGGTATGTGTGCTTTGGAGCTGTTCCGATATTTCAAATACGTAACACTACTACTGGGGCACAGCTATCTATGTAGCATAACTAAATCCAGTACGACTACTGATCATCTACATTTCTTTTTTTGTTATCTAGGAGCGTGGGAACTATTCTTCAATTCCAAATGCGGGGTACCACCTGAAAATGATCAAACGCATAGTAATACTACTGAGCTTATAAGCTGGAGAAAGCTTTTTTGGTAGATTCTCTGGGCAGCATCGAGCACGAATGATGTAGTAGAGGTGGTAGCACCCAAAAAGTGCGAACAATACTCAAGGCAAAGTCTTATCTGCGGCTTTGTATTGAGTGAGAACGTCATGTAGAGAAAAGGACGCTTTTTGTCCATCAATATACAGTAATGTGTTTTGGAAACATTAAACTATACAAGCAGTGATAACCACAAGGTCTCTCGACAGAGAGGAAGTTGCTTCTAGTCTTTTTGTCTCGAGCTCATCAGCAGAGATCAGCTTGTCTCTCTGAATTCCTGCATGTACAGTGTCATCATCAGCAAAGCTGTGGATTGGATTGATCATACAGTAAGGGGATCGTTGATATGTAAGTGGAACAGTGCCGGATCCTTGGGAACTTTTGCGGCCAGGGAGAAAGTCAGCGACCCATCTGTAAAGCTTCTCTGGAAGGCCATAGGATGGAAGTCTGCATACGAGGGCAGCGTGATACAGCTGATCGAACGCTTTCGTGATATCAAGAGTACCGACATGACCCTCACCATAAGACTGGATGAGCCCACTCCACAATTGCGTGACGTAAGCTAGGAGGATCGCTGGTACCGGAAACCATACTGCCTGCCACTAATCAAGTTTGAGGTACTCCAGAAGCTCCCGATTGATGCACCTCTTCATCACCTTAGTTATAACAGAAAGCAGAGCTGTAGGCCTGTAGTTACAAGGGTCAGTCTTAGATCCTTTTTTTTAGGATGGGTTGATGATTACGTAAATTAACCGCTGTGTGATATTATTCTGCATAGTTGGGTTCAGAAGTACAGTACCGAAACCGAGGTCTAAAAAACAATGAGATTATTTTTTCAGATTTTTAATCGGGTTTTAGGATATCGCGCAAGGCACTTTAAACGTTAGAATGTAATTGGCTACCTTCAAAACGTATTTCATTAGGTTAACACGAGCTGTTACGGTACGTTACAGCTCATTTCATTGTAGTTTAAACAATATATATTCTATATAAAAAGGTTACTAGTCACGCTTTAACAGTATTATAAACATTTTAAGCATTTACAAATTATTGCATATATAATAAACATTAAACGCTGATTGAATTTACCACCCAGTTTCAAATAGATTTAGGATAGTAAAGATTTCAGTCTGTTTGTTAATGAGTTGTAAAATTGTGTTTTAGTTTGGAATTCCCGTTTTATTACCGAAACAGCGTGAATTATCTGGATTATTCTGGATATGAATGACGAACGGCTAACTCACTACTTAAACCAAAAATAAAAACTTGGAAAATGAGAAGAATGGGATGTTTTATAAAAATAGTTTATATATCTTCTACATACTATAGTACATCATCTTTAGGGGTACCACAGGGTTCGAATTTTGGAGCATTGCTTTTTTTGCTCTTTATTACCGATATACAGGTATGTAGGTAAGTACCAATATTCATTGTGAAACATTACTATTTGCCGATGACTTGAAATTCTTCTCTGAAATCAACTGATCGGGAGTACTTACAGTGTCAATTATCCAAGTTGGAAGATTGGTTTCGATTGAATAAACTGCATCTAAATAAGCGGGTCTAACTTCGTACATCTACGACCGCTCCTTTATCCCTAGGGTGTCGAGATTGTGGAACAATCTACAAAGAGAAGGCTTTTCTCAGGTCTACTAACCTTAGGCAAGTTCAAAAATCGGATTAACAGAATTTCTTTGGGATCCTCATGGCAGTCGCGATGCCCTGGCATTTAGGCAATCACCACCTTCAGTAGGTTAATTAAATGTGATATATATGAGAAACAAATGAAAAACTAGCTGTTGCCAGTGACTAAATAATGAAAACATGACAAAGAGCATTGCAAGTTTTTTCATGATTTGATGAAATGATCATTGATCTTTATTTAACTATAATGTTGGACGATGATATATGGGGTGGACCTGGCGAGGTGGTATAAATCGACGAATCGAAGTTGGGTATTTTTACATGCAATGACCGCTGGTGCATTTTCCACTGTTTAGACACATCCTGTTCAAGGTTTCATCTAGTTTTCGGTAAACATTCTCATAAAACATTAAATCAAGACTTTTATTTTGAAAATACTTCATTTTTTATTACGTATTTCTCCCAAAAAAGGTACAACTTGGCAACAATGGATATCATTTATCTTATCTGTCAAGAAATGAACGTTATAAAATGGCCATTGAGAATTGTTTGTACTTCCAAATATTTCTTATAAACGCAAAAACTTTGATCTCATTGAAAATACGTGAAAAAATAAATAATAATAATAATAAATCGTCTTTATTTATAAAGTTACATAGTATCGGGCGAAGTTTAGCTAAATAGCTACTCTTCCACTTAACCCTATTATTTTCATGGTTGTGAACCAATGTAAATACATGTAATTAACATGTATACTAAGTGACATATAAATCCGAACACCCAGTTTAAATGGTTTTATTTTAATAAAATTTTGTATAAGTACTTAATGAAGCATAATAAGTAAATGATAAAAATTTGAAAATGATGGCACTGCTTTAAAACCCTTTGACCTTTAATAATGTGTGGATGCACCTTGATGTGCTACGCATTCTCCAACGCGCCTAGGCATGCTTCTGATCAGGTGGTCAATGTCCTCCTGTGTTATCTCATTCCAGGCAACCACCAACTCCTCCCGAAGTGCTTCTAGAGTCTGAGGAGGACGTTGCAAATTGAGCAATCTCCTACCCATCATATCCCACACGTGCTCAATTGGGGATGAGTCGGGAGATCTTGGTGGCCATGGTAACAATGTGACATCATTATGTTGAAAGAAGTCTATTGTGACTCTTGCAACATGTGGTCGGGCATTATCTTGTTGGAAAGTTGGATCTGCCAGGGTGTCAAGATAGGGTAAAAGATGGGGTTCTAGAACTCCGTGGATATAACGCTGCGCGTTCATGTTACCTCTGATGAAGATTAAAGGTGACCTGGAACCATAAGCTATAGCACCCCAAACCATAACTCCAACAGTGTGATGAACATGTCTTTCAACAAAAAACTGTGGATTCCTCCTTTCACCACGTCGCCTTCTAACCCTGGCACGACCATCGTGCATGCCTAAACAAAATCGAGACTCGTCACTAAAGACAATACTGTTCCATTCCTGATCCCAGAGTGACCGTTGTCTGCACCACTCAAGGCGATTACGTCGGTGTTCTCGAGTTAAAGGGAGGACCCAGTGTGGCCGGTATGAAAACAAGCCAAAACTTCTCATTCGTCGGTAAACACTTCGCATGCCAATAGGTCTTCCGTGTTCTGCAAACCATTCATTTACAATGGACCTGGTAGTGGAGAAACGGTCCCTTAAGGCCAATAATCTTAGGCGGCGATCTTCACGGTCTGTTGTTCTACGGCGGCGTCCAGTGCCCCTTGCTCTTTGCGTACGGCCTTCTCGAAGCCATGCCTGACAACACCTAACCACAGTGTCTACACTTCTTTGCACTCTAACTGCAATTGACCGAAAAGAAAGTCCAGCTTCCCGAAGTCCCACTATACGGCCCCTATCAAACTCACTAAGTTGACGAAATCGTACAGGTCTCCGTACTCTAGGCATCGTAACCGATTGTAAAGGATGTGAAGAACCAAAATCCGCCAACGTTGATTCTTTACTGCGGCTGAAATATTCATTTTTAGAGCGTTAGTGAATTAAAAAAAAAGCAGTATAAAAACCGGAATGTCCAACTGATAAGTCTGAAAATTTTTTCACTTGTTATTTACAGTAAGATAAATACATTCACCAACATTTATTAAAATAAAACCATTTAAACTGGGTGTTCGGATTTATATGTCACTTAGTATATATATACAGTGGCTAACCAAAAGAAAACAAAAATATTCGAAGACATAATATAGAAAATATAAACAGATTCAGCAACACGTCAAATAAAATTTTTCTGGCGGTTACTAATCTAAACTACAAACTACTACTTAATTACTACTAAGAGTCATTTTTGATAGCAAATGCTGCTGGACACAAACTTTAAATTTAGTTTGAGATAAATTTTTGAATCCATCAGGTAGCACGTTATACAATTTGACACAATTATACCTAAAAGAGCGAGTAAATAAAGCCGTACGGTGCTGTGGAATATCTAATAGTTTGCCATGGTCAATGGTCAAGGAATACACAACACCTCTACACAGTTTACCAAGTAAATACCATCATTTACGCATGTGTTTAGCTAATAAGTTAATGTGTAATAACACGGCTGGTTTTGAACCTTTTTTTTGCAAAAACAACGATTTTTCACAGTTTCACATCTATTTTCCGTAGTGTATGTTATATTCTTATAATTTAGAGCATACTTTTGTGCAAAAAGCGAAAAAGCACAGCGTATAAAACAGTATTCTATTCTAGATAGGTAGATACACATTTATTTCCAACAGGTACATGTGCACCCAATAACAGGAAATGCGAAAAAGTTACATATTAAATGTGATCTGCAAAATAGAACTATAAACTAGCGAGATAGGGGAAAAATTGATATTTTCGTAAAAGTTACATCCTAATCTTTCATTTTAAACTAAGAAATGAAGCATTTGCGATATGCGCTAAAGTATCGTCTTACCCTGAGGATGTACTATCGGGCCAATGACGCCTAAAAGCTTGACTAATTACTTTCCTTCCAGAACAGAATACAGAAGGTTAAAGCTCTACAGCATAATTACGATACAGCTGCTAAGTATCCTAATTTGATACAATCCTACCAAAAAGTTGTTGTATGTGCGTGAGTTCTGAAAGGGTACGCTTTGCATACAGGCTTTTTACTCCAATTAGATACCAAATAAACTAAGTTACAGCCCTCTTTGAGGTATCATACCGAGTAAATCTAATAACGCCTGGTAATGCTGGAGGTACGAGTAGGAAATGGAAGATAGTTGAATGTTGCTCCAGACGTCTGATGGTAACATTATTCCTGGGAATTATATACATTTTTGCATGAACGGTCTCCTATTATATTCAAAGGACCCACAATGAATGTTGGAACTAGGGTTACCAGATGGTCTGGCAAAAATATCTAATTTGAAAAAGTCGGGATTTTGGGACAAGTTACACTGGACAACAAATTTTAGTTTTTTTAATTGTATCTTGTGGGAAAAGTGCACTTCTTTGTTAATTTTGGGGCGCTGAATCCAAAAATGACAATGAAATGAAAAAATTAGTTGCGGTTTAGGAAAAAAACTTTTTATTTTTAAGGATATATTAAAAAAAGTAACAAGATTCATATACTTATAAGAATCACTATATGCGCTGTCTTTTTGCTGTTCTTTTATGGGTCGTTTCTGGAGCATCTCTACCAAGAGTCCAACAGTAGTCTGCAAGCATGGAAGGATTCCACTCTCCCTGGTACCTTTTTTCCATTGTTGAAATATCCTGATGAAAACGTTCGCCGTGCTCATCACTTACGGCTCCGCAATTGTCAGGAAAAAAGTCCAGGTGTGAGTGTAGGAAATGTATCTTAAGAGACATATTACAGCCCATCTTTTGATACGATGACAGCATATTTTTGACAAGGGTTTTATAGTTGTCAGCTTTTCTATTTCCCAAGAAATTAGTGACCACCAGACGGAAATCATTCCAAGCAGTTTTTTCAATACCTGTTAAAGTGTTTTCAAACTGTGTATCTTTCAAAATATTCCTAATCTGTGGCCCAACAAAAATACCTTCTTCAACCTTTGCCTCACTTAGTCTTGGAAATTTCTGACGCAGGTATTGAAAAGCTGACCCATCTCTATCTGATGCCTTGACAAAGTTTTTCATTAGGCCCAACTTGATATGCAGTGGTGGTAATAAAATTTTTTTCGAATCTACTAATGGCATATGCTGTACATTTTTTTGACCTGGCTCTAGGAATTGACGAACAGGCCAGTTTTGTCTGGTGTAATGAAGTGCCTTTGCCCGACTGTCCCATTCACACAAAAAACAGCAAAACTTTGTGTAGCCTAGCTGCAGCCCAAGTAAAAGTGCAGCAACTTTCAAATCGCCACAAATATGCCATTGGTGCTCATCGTATTTTATGCATGTAAATAGGTACTTCATATTGTCATATGATTCTTTCATGTGAACTGCATACCCTACAGGAAGAGATGGTAAAATATTTCCAATATGCAATAACACTGCCTTTAAACTCAATGTTGAACTGTCTATAAACAATCTCCATTCTTCTGGGTTATAGTTTATATTTAAAGCCGCCAGTAAGCCGTTAATGTTACTGCAGAAAACCAAGTTATTCTCCATATTGAAAAATGGTTCTAAGTCTTTGTGGCGTTTACGAAAAACACATACCGAAACATCGTCTTCTAACAAGTTCCAGTGCTGCAGTCTTGATCCAAGTAACTCTGCCTTATATTTTGGAAGTTCTAAATCTCTTACAACATCATTTAATTCTGACTGTGTTATTTTGTGCGGTTGGTGGCATGACGTGCTCGGTATAAAATCAGGATCTCTTGATGGCATATCTTCTTCCTGACGAATCACTCGATCGCCATGATCTGATTCGTTTTCTGATTCGCAAGTGTAGGATTCTGGGGGTTTTGGAATAGGATTTTCGTCACTGTGAGGCACAGGTCTCATCGCAGATGGTATGTTTGGGTAGTTAACAACACAAGGTACCATGCAAAAGTAACAATCATTAATATGATTTGTAGGCTCTCTCCAAACCATTGGGACAGCAAAGCGCATAGACCGTTTTTTGCCATTTAACCAGCTCCTCAGACTTGAAGCACATGTATTACAGCAGATGTGGGGTGCCCACTGTTTGTCTTGATCACCTAGTTTACAACCGAAATAAAGCTGATATGCCTTTGTTATTAGTGGAGTAATAGACCATCTCTGAGACGCAAAAGTCACATCACCACACACGTAACAAAACTGATCTGGATTGTTTACACACTTTCGAGACATCTTGCATGAACGCTGTCAGCCAACTGAGGAAAAAATGGCTAATATAAAACAATATAATGTACACGTATCTATAACGTAACACAATCATGCCGATTACATCATCTTTCCTTGCCGAATATAAAAATGTAGCACGTGCATTCTTGTGAATTACAGTATATTAACACTGTCACAGCAGGAACACATATAATTACCGTATCTCTAAAACTTGAACTAATATTGAAAAAATATGTTTCATTCCGGTTTTAGCACATTAAAAATAGTAATATTTTGTTGATTTTATTTAGGATATTTTTTGGCTGTTGATCAGTGTTATTAGACAAAATATTTTTTTATCAAGTAAAGAGATTATACATGAAGCATATGAGATCAAAATAGAAGACAACTAAAACATATTTAATTTCTACTCTGCCACAAGTATTTGGCATTAGAATTCACCGATTTCACCAAGTTGGTGCCCTTTGGAGTACTCAAAAAAGTGTTTGTCACAGTTATTTCATAAACTGAACATCCTCTCACAATAAGCACTGTTTATTGAGATCGATAACATATAATTGTCGTAATTTTTAATTTGTGTTTTATTTGCAGGACAATTTGTATTTTGCCGGGACTCTGAACATAGTATGATGTCCGGTCAATCCCGACAAATACAGACCATCTGGTAGCCCTAATTGGAACTTTGGTGGCAAAAAATAGTATGTTGCGACTCATGAGTTCTGTCCACGAGTGATCAGATGATATTCTTAATTGTGGGGCAACATAACTCTACCTCATTCATAAGAAGCCTGTGAATTAAGTGATGAGACTGGCAGCAATGTCAATAAACGGGTTTTTAGCCAATAAAAACATTCATATGGATCCTAAGCGTCCTTAAAATTAAAAAAACAGTCATCACTTAATTTACCGACCTCGTAAAATTATAATGCATCTATTGTCCAGCAAAAATATCGGATGCCGTCGTTGATAAAATATCCTCGTATCATAAAGCAAACATAGCTGGTAAGCATCCACGAAATATAATACGTGTACTTTGATCTGAAACTGTACTGATCGATGAATTGTTGATAGGTGTTCATTAGGGACAACAACAACACCATTTATTTTTCAACATGTGTGTACATGCACATGGTCCACTGTTATACAACACCCTTGCAAACACTGTTTGTCCATCAGAGATGAGAGTACGCGTCTGTCAGATTACGTATCACGAGAAGTGAAATTTAATATAGTCGTCTATACAGGATATCCTGGAAGTTGGGACGTTTGCAATGCCAAAGTTGATTTGCGACAATACAACACCGAAAACGTAAAAAAGGAATTGAAGAAAAATACTCACTATTAATTTGGTGAGGAATTTCAAATATTGTTTAGTTTGTAAACACTGCTTGAAGTTGTTGCTGTTCGATTCAAAATTACGAGTTTGTTTACCTCTTCCTAAATTTGCAACATTTGGGGCTGTCTAGGTCTTAAACTATGTTCAACCAGACGGCTTTTGCACGATATAAACAAAGATATGCAGCCCTGATGGAAATAAACATCGAGGACGACGACGACGTTCTGAGTACACTCGCGGAGTATCAATAGGATCTTGAAGATGCTCAATCAAATCGATAAAAAGAAATGTGTAAATTTCGGTTTTTCGTATGCGGTTTGTTTATAAACAAGGTTAACCAAGACACCATGCGATGCCTGATTTGGACACATATAGTACAACATCACACATTTTGACGTATTGACGAATCCGGTACAGTAAAATAGTATAAACAATTAAAAAAGCAATAACAGGTAAACCACCTATTAAAATTTAAAATCTAAGAACTCTTGGTATGAATAAAAAGCATTTTCAACAAGGAAACATTATTGCCTGTTCAAAAGCAATTAAATTTAAGAATCTGATTTCTATGAACCTACTCGGAAGCATGGCTGTGACGATGAACATTGTAAGTGAACGTCCAAATATAGCTTAGGACTGAGCCTCTTTTTGGAGAGTAGGTTAATCAATAGTTCTATTAATCTTAGGCAGCTCAAAAATAGGATAATCAAGATATATTTAACCTGTTTATAGCGGCCGCAGTACCTTGACATTTAGGTTTCTACCTCCGGGACCGCTGTCATATAAAAAAGCAGAACAGTGTCAAAACAATTGGAGCTATTTAATTATTAGATTTCATGGCACATGCGTTAAAACAGATTTTATCGATTATAAAATACAACTTGATTGTTTTAATCCGTTGGATGGGCTGATAATCTCCAGGCTAAACAATATCAAAACAATGATTTTAATACTTTATGAGCTGTATTGTTTCTATTGTACATAGATCAAATACGAGGGTTGTCTCAAAAATAAGGTTCCCTCATTTTTTCCAGGCACAAAGAATTTTTTATTTGAAAAAAACGTTGATCTTTAAGATATTTTCGGTTCAGTTTCCCGCTTCGTTGTTCATCGTGGATGTCCTCACGGCCGTCAAAGAAATCTCTTCACCATTTGAGGGCATGTTGAATGCTTATACATGTTTCCCATATACTTCATTCAACTGGCGATAAATTTCTATGGGTGGTATCGTTTTTGCGTGCTAAAATCGGAAAACCGCAGTAATTTCTCACCTGGCGGTGACGGCGATGAAGCTCCATTGCGCATGGCTGTGAGGCAGGTACTAGGCGTCGCCAATAGGCGCTTCGTTTTGGGATCGGCCTAGCATCACGCAGGACAAAGTTACAGCGTTTTGAACCTAATTTTTGAAGCAACCATCGCATATGTCGCTGGTTTGTGTGGACTTCAGCCTATACCACAGGTTGGCGGTCTATTTGGACCTTTTAATATGTGAAATGGATTGACATGCACGCCACAAAAAAACATGTCACCCATTTCAACCGGTCTGCTGACAGGTAATCTTTGGCCTTATAATTTGGTAAGTACCGATTAGATTTTGAGGTAACTGTGACTCTAGGTTACTACCAAGCCAGGGTCGAAAAAGCTTTGCAGGTTTTGAAGCTTAGTATTGAGCGAAACACGAAAAACAAAACACTTCCAAATTCGACAGGAAGTATGGTTTCCGGCACCAGCGATCCACTGGAGTCCCCCTAGCTTAGTCACACAACTATGGAGTAAACTCATCCAGTCTTGTGGTGAGGCTCATGTCGTTGCTCTTGATACGAGTATCACAACTGTTTGATCAGCTGTGGCATACTGCCCTCTTATGCAAACGTCCATTCTATGGCCTCCCAGAGAAGCTTTCTCTCTGGGCGCAAGATATCCGTCGTAATTGACTGGTTCCCCTCTACATTCCACAACGTCAATGAGGAGACGAATGAGCCCACTGGCTCCTAAGTGCTATCAGGTTTTGCTTCAGACTTGGGCACAGTGCAACGGAAAGTCTTGCTAAACTTCAGCAGGCCTACGGAAATAGTGCTTGGTCAAGAGCGCAGGTTTTTTGGTGGTTTAAGGCATTTTCACAAGGGTGCGAGTCGATTGAAGATGAACAACGAAGCGGAAGAACCGATGAAAATATCGACAGAATCCGGGATCTTGTGCGTTCATATCGTCGGTTGACAGTCAGAATGATCGGGTATGAGTTAAATTTGACCCACACCACCGGTCACCAGATCAGGAACAACTGGGTGTTGCTCATTGTCTAACAGCAATGTCTATAAACGAGTTTCTGGCCAGTAAAAACATTCCTGTGGCTCCTCAGCCTCCTTATTCACCTGACTTGGGACCTTGTGACGTTTTTCTCTTCTCGAAGTTGACAAATCACCTCAAGGGAACTCATTTTGGGACAGTTGAAAACATATAAACGGCTGTAACCGACCAGCTGAAGGCAATTTATTCCAGTATCGGAGTACCAGCACTGCTATGAGGAGTGGAAGAACCGTCTACAGCGCTGTGCGGCTTCAGGAGAAGAGAAACAATATAAAAGTGTAATTATATTTGAATAAGAAAATTAAGAAAAAATCAGTTTTAGCACTTAATTCATAGGCCTCGTAGATTAAGTGTAAGTGGCAAGAGCTTTTAACAAGTCCAGCAGCGGATTCAAAGTACCACCCTGTCACGGCGCAATCTCCAGCTGGTTGAAATAAATAAACTATCCTAAATGCATTCCTGGAATTTAATTTTCGGACCTGGTAAGCCTAAGTGTACACTGAATGAAATATTTCAAGTTACATTTTCGATAAGACAGAGAAGACGTTTCAATATTTTATTCAATAATTACCAGTTTTTAATCAGTTGTCTTTAAAGTCACATTATCTAAGAGCACCTTTCAGGTTTTTAAAAGACTTATGCAAATAGACTACAGGGTGAACGTGCCAGGCATATCGAGAAGATTTATAGGAAGGAACAGATGCTGTTGTGTATAATAAACGTCGGCTTCTATTTTTAGGGCTGCGTCCTTAAGTGGTGAAATATAAAACCCTTAAGGTGAAGCTACGTCCTTCCGCTCGTTTTTCAGCCACCGCTAATGCAGCATGAAACAGTGGCAGATAAAAAAAACAGTGTCGAGTAGAGAGACTCGATACAATATCGGTGTCTTTTTTTACTTGCTTCCTGAGTGGTGAAATATAAGACCATTAAGGTGACGTTAGGTAATCATGTTTAAGTTACTGATAAATACCGTATGAAACAGTGGCCCATAGAAAAAATGATAAGGTGGCACTAAGTATATTTGAATTTCATAAAATCGAAATGGATTATAATATGTTTCTGAGACTATCTCGTCCTTGAGAATTGCCGAGAAACAACATATAGCCCCTTCGTACAAAAAATATCACATAGTCCGCTGCCAATGGTATAGGTTTGGTATACCCATCTGAAGCTGGCCATAATTAGTTGCTAATAAACGAACGATAATAACAAATACCCAATAACAACAAATAACACCTATACAATACCGATTCATAACTTCAAGGTCCGATGTTTAGCCTGTAGAAAAAACTAACATTTCGAAAGGCGTGAGCATATAGATAGGCAAGGCCGCTTGTCCTATTGAAATAATTCTTGCTCATAAAAGAACGGTTAAGATTCTTCTACGGTCCGTAAGAGAACATGACCTCATATGCTGCGTATTCTATTTTGAAGGAATGGTGATCACACTATTTAGGCCATCACAAACTATTGAAAAAAGGGGGAAATATGACCCAGCGGAGTCATAACGGATTCTCGTATTAAAAATACATCTAGTCAGTCGCAAAGTGCTTGATTGTCTCACCTCCCTGTTTACATAGGAATGTATTACTTAGTTCCATACTATAGAAATATTTCCGTACCTGACAGTGTTCGGTCGCAATGTCAGCAGCAAACAGAATCTGTTGTCTAGACTTGGAAAACAGCATACCACCACTTCCTCACAATAGCAGGGCAATTCTCCAGCAAATGTGCAGCAAAACGCCTCATGTTTTTGACGACTTTATGGGTGTGCTTTTTTAGCATAGCCTCTTATGGCTTCACGGGTAGAAAGCAGAGATACTGCTTTCGGTTGTCCTTTCTGCGGCAATCAGCTGCGATACTATCCTTGTCTTATGAGTGATACTTCACCCAGGTAGCAATTCTTGCTAGTGAAGCCACTCATAAGCGTGAAATGGCAATCTAGTACTATTCATGCCTATTAAAAAACTTACAGCGTGCGCCTATGACAATACGAATATAATCTGGTACTACTCCAATTATACCAATGAGTCAGTTATCGAAGTCACTCTATATAAAATATAACGAAATTCCGATCCCTGTGTGTTAATTGAAAATCCGTTCGCATACGCCAAGCCCAAAGCTTTAATAATAATTCGAAAATTATCCAGTACAACCCCAATTACAGTACCAGGGAATCAAGAAGGGGCTAACAGCTATGAAAGTCACTCGATATATCTAAGCATATACACATTCCAAACTAGCTGTATTTTTTGGAAATCTGTTCGCGTACACCTATTCCAAGGCACTAATAGTAATACGGACATAATCTGGTACTACCCCAATTATAGTATAAGGCAGGCAAGAAGGAAGTACCAGTTTTCACATCACTTGGAATATTTATATATATCCAAATTCCGATGTCGATGTTCTTCCAAAATCCGCGTAGAGCTATGCCTTAAAAGTACTTCGGGCATAATCCAGCACTACCTCAATAATAATATCAGGCATCAAAAAGAGAGTAACAGTAATGAAAGACACTCGGTATATTTGAACACATCTAAATTCCAAATCCCACTGTTTTTTGGAAATCTAAAATATATCCGGGTACGCCTAATACCAAGGCACTAACAATACTTTGGACATAATCTGGTACTACTCCAATTATAGTACCAAGAAGCCACGAACGAGTAAGTTATACAAGTGATTATGTATATTCCAAATCCCGCTGTGTTCTTTTTTGAAATCTATTCGGATACGCCTAATACCAAGGTACTAACAATACTTCGGACATAATCTGGTACTGCTCTAATTATAGTACCAAGGAGTCACGGAGGGAGTAAGTTATACAAGTGATTTTGTATAATATTCCGAATCCCGCTGTATTTTTTAGATACCTATTGGCGTACGCATATGCCTAGGCACTAATAGTACTTCGGACATAATACGGACCTCAATTAGGAGGTAAATTATACAAGTTAGTTTGTATAATATTCCGAATTTTTGCTAGCCAAGGCATTACTAGTACTTTGGACACAATCTGGTACTACTCCAATCACAAAATGAGAAGGGCGTAGCAGTTATAAAAATCACTCCACATACCTAAACATCCCGATGCCACTGTATTTATGGTAATCTATTCGCGTACGCCTATGCCAAGGCCTTAACAGTACTTCGGACATAATCCAGTACTACCCCAATTATAATATCAGGAATCAAGAAGGGAGAAGAACAGTTATGAGAGTCACTCGGTATATTTATGTATATCCGAATTCCGAATCCTGCGGTACGACGGTGTTCTGTTCTGTGTACCCTCCTCGCATCCGTGGAACCACAGTGGTACCATCCTGCCATCGATACATTCGTACATATTTTTTCAAGAGATCAGTAACCTCGCCGACTCATGCCTTCGTAGCAGCGGGTATTGAATCGTCTTTACATTTTCCATACGCACTGATATACTTCACGAAACGGACAAGGACACAAGCTTCAAGCTATGTCTGTACTTGAAGTTTGAGATCGCTCTCTCGAGTCACGAGATATCTGAAAATATCTTAGTGAAACCCTGACATTCTAAAGCTGTGTACAAAAAAAATCATTTAGTTACAACTATTAAATTATACAGGGTGGCGCATCGAAAACGAAACAGACGCATTTACTGGTAGCTCAGTTTTTTTTTGGAAAACCGCTCAGACCCGTCGATTTTGTTTTCGATGGGGACACAAGTTTGGCAAAAAATCACGTCAACACGTGCAGCCCCCTGGGCGGGGGTGACACCAACCCTAAAATCTTAAATGGATAGGGGGGTCGAGTGATACCTTATTTTAAAGGTCTTTCAATTCTCTTTATAATGATATAAAATTAATGTATTTCAGTTCAGTAGTTTTGAAGATTTATTGATTTAAAGCTTAAATAAAGCTAATACATCATCATTAGTGGATATCAATACATTTGGCAGCAAAGTAATTTAAAAATGAAGAATGAACTGACCCGTTAGGCAAGTAAATGTTGAAAATGGCCATGCAATAATAAAGATCTTGCTCAAAACGTTGCCGCACGTTTTGCAATATTTGAGGCACTGATTCACAATTCCTTGTCGCAGGTCTTCTAATGATGTTGGCTGAGTAGCATGCTTTTTAAATACCCCACATAAAGAACTCCAAAGGTGATAAATCTGGCGATCTTGGGGGCCATTCAATGGCGCCTCTTCTACCAACCCATCGATCTGGAAACGTCTGATCTAAATATTGTCGAACACGTAATGCATAATGTGGTGGGGCACCATCCTGTTGGAACATCAACCTATTCGCAATGTACCGCCGATCATTCAGATTTTCAATTATGGCTGCTAATGCAGGATCTATGGCGTCTTCCAGTAATTCCAAATACATTTCACCCGTCAAATTTCCAGGTAAGAAAAAAGAACCAACTAAATGATCGCCAAAAATACCAGCTCAAACATTTAATTTTTGTGGCTGCTGTGTATGAACCTCATGATAAATTCTGGGATTAGAATCGGACCAATATCGGCAGTTATGACGATTTACTACGCCATTTAAGAAAAAGGAACATTCGTCAGAAAAGCAAGTTTTGGATAGAAAATGTTCATCGTTTATAATTCGTTCACTCATATCTTCACAAAATTGTAATCGCCGATCAAAATCGTCTTCATTAAGTTCTTGTACCAGGTGAATTTTATACGGATGAAAACTATGGGCCTTTACCACACACAGTCTCTAATTTGCAGGTACTTAACGTAGGATCTACATAAACTTGCCCTAAAACCCCCACTTCTATTGCTTCGTTCCTTATGGGATTTTCAATGTGGCGTTTTTTATTGGCGACTGACTCAGTTTCCCGAAATTTAGCTACAAGTTCTAGAACATATTTTCGATGCATGTTACTGTTCTCATGTCGCTCATTAAATATTTCTGCAGTTCTATTAGCGCACTGATTATTTCCGAAAAATATTTCGATAATTGCAACTCTTTCTGCTGTGGAATATACCATGGTTAATTTATACAGGGTGACTTCGAAGTTGAGTCATTTATTTTAACAGTGAGTAGATCTGATCAAAAGAAATGTTTTTTTCCTTTACCATTTTCCTGGTAAAATTAAAGTAACAAAGTTATAGCCCTTTGGAAGTTTGAGTACCGCCCTGTCTCAATAACAATATTATGTGGTCGTGTTTGGCGACAATGGATATAATCCGCCGTATCGGTTCATCGCATCGGAAACAAAAAAGCGAAAGAATTTGGAACGATGTTTTTACAGGTATCTCATTCATTTGTATACAGTTAGTGTCAGTGAATAGTGGTATGTGTTGCGTGGCTCAAACGAAATAAAAAATGGCACATGTTTATGCGGATCGGTTTCCCAATCGAGTGCAACCAACCCCTCGTGCCTTTGTTAATGTAGTACAACGGGCTTGTGAATCAGGTGACTTAAGACCTCACAGGGGACCTCACGATCAAATACAGGTCCGCACTGAAATACTTGTCGGGAGGATACTTTATAAAACAAGGTAAATTTTTTTTTTATTTTTTTTTTATTTTTACACACATATTTTGGTTTATCTTCCTTCTACAATCATTATCTGAAAATTAATGACTCAACTTCAAAGTCACCCTGTATAATAAAGCGTTACAAGTTATTTTAGCAACAAAGTTTGGTCAAATCAATCGCAAACTATGTACTAAATTCCTATTTAAAATAAGTACGAGACATTTCCTTATATTTCTTCAAGAAATAACTTTTTTGCCACAAAAAAACGCTCCAATAGCTATTTTCAACAACAAAATGATAAACAAACCATGCGTAGTAAAGAAAAGCATTTACTTATTAAGTAAATTCTTTTAGTCAAATTTCTTCTGAAAGTAGTAAAAAATAGTCTGATGTATCTACCTATTAAAGTCTACTTTAAGCTTTAAATCAATAAATCTTCAAAACTACTGAACTGAAGCTCATGTATTTTACATCATTATAAAGGGAAATTGAAAGACCTGGCCGGAAACCATTCCCGCAAAGTTTTTTCAATCAGTTAAACCAGTCTCCAAAATTTCATGCATTATCTATATGATCTTTTATTTTAGCCTTTTTCTGTCTTGTGCAGTATCAAACACGTTAGTGTGTCCGTCACATTATGCTATATTTCCCTCCAATTTTGTTTATCCTAATATTTTTTCCGTTAATAACGCGTGTTTTAAGCATTTATTTGATCGTCATTTCCGACCTGTGCAACAAAGCAATCTTATTAACATTTTTAATTGCCAAAAAAATAATTTATAAAGTGGAGCTGAAAACGATACAACAATTTGGTGGAGATTAATGAAATTTTTTTTTTTGCTAAAGATAATAATGATGATAATTTTTTCCTCAAGATTATCAAGGTAGCAATCACTTACCGGGGATTTTTTGTGAGTAGGAAGTACGGTTTACTTCCACATGTGTAACCATTATAATTATAACGAAAACCAATATTTTTTGTCAGGATTGAGGTGCGTTGTCCATTAATTTTCAAGTGTCAGACCCTCACGATCGAAAAAAGAGCCAATTCGGTGTCTTATACATTCGCGAAAGCAAAAACTGTCGATTTTCTTAAAGAAGATTTTTAAAGTAGTAATTGATTTTCCAATTGGTTTTTTGATCGAGTTTATTTTTCTTTCTCACGCACGACACAGTAGTCCATAAAGAGACAATCATCTTTCAATAATTTTCCTTCAACGAACATGATATATTTTTGAAGTCTGCTTTAAGGTTGGGTAATTAGGATAGTTTACTAGAATTTATAATAATATTTTGAGAACAACAGCTCCACTGCAATTTGAGGATAGGAACATTTGAATCACAAGCAGATATTTCTCTATTGTTAGATACTAAACTATACTAAGTGACATATAAATCCGAACACCCAGTTTAAATGGTTTTATTTTAATAAAAGTTGGTGAATGTATTTATCTTACTGTAAATAACACGTGAAAAAATTTTCAGCCTTATCAGTTGGACATTCCGGTTTTTATACTGCTTTTTTTTAATTCACTAACGCTCTAAAAATGAATATTTCAGCCGCAGTAAAGAATCAACGTTGGAGGATTTTGGTTCTTGACATCCTTTACGATCGGTTACGATGCCTAGAGTACGGAGACCTGTACGATTTCGTCAACTTAGTGAGTTTGATAAGGGCCGTATAGTGGGACTTCGGGAAGCTGGACTTTCTTTTCGGGCAATTGCAGTTAGAGTGCAAGAAGTGTAGACACTGTGGTTAGGTGTTGTTAGGCATGGCTTCGAGAAGGCCGTATGCAAAGAACAAGGGGCACTGGACGCCGCCGTAGAACAACAGACCGTGAAGATCGCCGCCTAAGATTATTTGCCTTAAGGGACCGTTTCTCCACTACCAGGTCCATTGCAAATGAATGGTTTGCAGAACACGGAAGACCTATTGGCATGCGAAGTGTTTACCGACGAATGAGAAGTTTTGGCTTGTTTTCATACCGGCCACACTGGGTCCTCCCTTTAACTCGAGAACACCGACGTAATCGCCTTGAGTGGTGCAGACAACGGTCACTCTGGGATCAGGAATGGAACAGTATTGTCTTTAGTGACGAGTCTCGATTTTGTTTAGGCATGCATGATGGTCGTGCCAGGGTTAGAAGGCGACGTGGTAAAAGGAGAAATCCACAGTTTTTTGTTGAAAGACATGTTCATCACACTGTTGGAGTTATGGTTTGGGGTGCTATAGCTTATGGTTCCAGGTCACCTTTAATCATCATCAGAGGTAACATGAACGCGCAGCGTTATATCCTCGAAGTTCTAGAACCCCATCTTTTACCCTATCTTGACACCCTGGCAGATCCAACTTTCCAACAAGATAATGCCCGACCACATGTTGCAAGAGTCACAATAAACTTCTTTCAACATAATGATGTCACATTGTTACCATGGCCACCAAGATCTCCCGACTTATCCCCAATTGAGCACGTCTGGGATATGATGGGTAGGAGATTGCTCAATTTGCAACGTCCTCCTCAGACTGTAGAAGCACTTCGAGAGGAGTTGGTGGTTGCCTGGAATGAGATTCCACAGGAGGACATTGACCACCTGATCAGAAGCATGCTTAGGCGCGTTGGAGAATGCGTAGCACATCAGGGTGCATCCACACATTATTAAAGGTCAAAGGGCTTTAAAGCAGTGCAATCATTTTGAAATTTTTATCATTTACTTATTATGCTTCATTAAGTACTTATACAAAATTTTATTAAAATAAAACCATTTAAGCTGGGTGTTCGGATTTATATGTCACTTAGTATAAATCGTATAATCTTCCGCGTATGGCTCTAATAATTAATGCTGTCAGATAATTTATAGGTGTAGAGAATGACAGTGATTTCATAAAAATATACAGGGTGACGGGAAAATGGATGCGGAGCCGGTGGGGGGAGATAGTACAAGCCAATCTGAGTCGATTTTACTATAGGAACTACTGTCCGAAAATTAGCCGTTTTCGAATTATACTAATTTTTAAGATTTTATAAAATTAACGTCCTTTATGCGTTAACCAAGTCATAAAACTTGAAAATTTGGTGTTTCATTTAAATTTTTTTTTGCTTTTACAATAAAAATATTCTAAAATACTCAAATGTACATTATTGACGTTATCTCATGCAGTAAGCTTCAAAATAGTTCGATTTTAGTTAAAAAAATCTTCGTTTATCTCAAAAGCTTCAGTTTACTAGAAAAAGTCGCATACAAATTTTTCGTACAAAATAATTAGAAAACATATACGTTTCATTACCTTTCAAATGAGGTATAAAAATCACAAATCGATTAAGAATTGGCAAAAATATGACTATTATAAGAGAAAGGAAAAAGCAATAAAAATACTACACTAAGGGCCAATTTCACCAACAACAGTCCGTTATTCTCCACCTATAGGGTAACAAACCGTCAAATACAATACAGTAAAAAATTCTTGCGTAAATCTGGCAACCATGTTAGCGGTTGCAGGGAGATGGAACAGATAATAGCATATACACTGTATCACTATACAGGTTAATGAAGAATAGACAATCAAGACGTAATTGGAAAAATAACATACGCATTGTTGGAGTAAAAAGCTTGATTAAGTCCCATTTCAGTCCTGAAAATAATTCTAGTTGTGGTAAAATCTCAACGCAATTCCACGCATCCATTAACCATATTTCAGACATCATAGGTTTCCCCATATAATATGTCGTTAATGGTAGAGAAATGTTTTTGATATGCGTCTCCGTCTCATATATGCTTGATTGCAACGTTGCCAAATGGGCGGTGAATACAAGTAGTGCAGGGAAAGAATGTCTATGGACTATTTGTATGGGCCTGTTCGAATGACTTGATCTGTTTAATTTTTCTATCGTATATTTTCGTAACTAATTTTTTCTTCTCAGAGTGCTGAACTTAATCCTTTATGGCATTTTAATTGTAGTGCTTGAGTGTCTTTCAAAACAAATGGAAACGGCTTTTTCAGTTTTTGCGAACATCATCAATTCAAAAACACAGCGTCTGATATAATCTGTTCTTTATAGCAGATTTCGACCCCATATCACTGTTGAAAGCCGTCCAGATGCGACAGTTGATCATGTTTTGCCATTCTTTGCGGCAATGATAGACTAAACATATGCGCAATATTATGCAGCCTAACGTATTTACAGCGGAAGACTAAGATAAAGCCTAAGTGCTGCTGTCTTTGCAGATCAGCGTGAGAAGTCGATAACAAACTGACGTTTTGTCTCCAACCGTCTTGAGACTTCATAAAAACACGATATAGAAACATTGTAGAAAGTTGAGATGAAACTGTCTCAGCAACTCAAAATGTACTTCTGTCAAGTAGACTGACTCGATACTACTTGCTACATATCTGTAATAGAGTATAATACAGGGTGGCCCATAAGTCGTTTGAGCTGGAAAAAAAGGAATAAAACCAAACTAGTTACATTATGAAGAATTATTATATTTTGTTATCATCTTTATTGAATGGGAATTATGTTTTAAAAATCACATCGTCTAAATGCAATCCATTACGATCACGGCACTCATATAAACGACGTCTAAAATTGTCGATGACTGCGCGGCAAGGCAACACTGTAATGCTTGCCATTTCTCTTCGGATATTTTCTTTCAGGACATCAACTGATCGCGGAGTGGTGTCGTACACTTTACTCTTGAGGTAGCCCCATAAAAAGAAGTCCATTGGGGTCAAATCTGGACTACGTGGTGGCCAGGAAATGTCTCCTCTTCGAGAAATTACTTTGCTGGGAAAAAGTTGACAGACGACGGGCATAGAAGTGTTGGAGGTGTGGGCAGTTGCTCCGTCCTGTTGAAACCAGGTCTGCGTATTATAGCCTGGAAAATTCTGCAACGCTGGTGTCAAAAACTCTTCTATCATTGCTACATACCGCTCCGAAGTAATAGTTAATGCGCGACCTCTGTCGTCCTCAAAAAAATAAGGGCCTACGATGCCATGCGCTGACATAGCAGCCCAAACTGTAACTTTAGGGCTGTGTAAGGGCTTCTGATGCTTACGCCTTGGATTTTCGGGGCTCCAATAACGGCAATTTTGTTTATTTACATGCCCGTTTAAGTGGAAGTGAGCCTCGTCCGAGAACAACACATTATTGAGCGAAGAAAATCGATTCAACATTTCATTCGCAAAGTTTAGTCTCTGAATAGCGTCATTATCTTTTAATTCCTGCACTAACTGAATTTTGTAAGCGTGCAGACGTAAATCTTTCCTTAAAATCCGCTGTAAAGATGTTCTGGGTACGTTTAGTGCACTGGACCGCTTACGAGTAGACTGGGTAGGATTTTGACGAACAGACTGTGCCACAATGTTGATGTTTTCTTCAATACGAGTTGTCCTTGGTCGACCCCACCGCTGTTTATGTAACGTCGAACCAGTCTCTTCGAACTTAGCAACCCAGTTCTTAATCGTTTGAGCTGTTGGACACTTTGTAAAATTGTGTAAATTGTAGTATTCTCGATATTTACGCCGCGCAATGGTTGCCGAAACATTATTTTGATAAAACGCGCGCACACAAAAGCACGATCCGCTCCAGTGAAACACTCCATGGCGACTGAATTCCCAGACACTGAAGATACTGCCCCCACCTCGCCCGCGCCGCTCACGCTCACCCGTTAAATTTTATTCAAATTTGAAATTTCAAAGGACTTATGGACCACCCTGTATTTTGATTTCACTTTTCGAAATCTGCCGAGATTTTTATTTGCCCGCCACAAAACTGAATCTCGAAAAATACAGGAAAAACAGTTATTATTACAATAATATGATCACTAGAAACTGTAACAATCTAAGTTGCCCAACCATACAACCAGGATATAATAGGAGCAAAGCCCATACTATAACGGTGTAAAAATGTTTGATGATTTGCCAGCACATATAAAAGAATGCACACATACATATGGCTTCAAAAAGTTACTGAAAGCTTATTTAATACAAAAGCCCTTTTATTCAATGGATCAATACCTTAGTTACCTATTGTTTTTTTGATATAATGTTTGTGTGTATGATGTTTTTAAATGTGAAAATGTGCAATTTAAGTGTTTATTTTCTTCTAATCTTGACGTTGTGTATCCTTACTACTGTAAACCTTATGACAATACATCATTATTATCAATATTATTACGATAGTTGTCTCCAAAATAAGGTTCACAAGCCTCAAGAATTTCAGCCTCCTGTTCCAGGATCGTGATTCGACGATCTTCAAGCAAGATTTGGTCAATCTTCGCCATAACTTCCTCTGAGATCGACGGCCTCCCGCTTCGTTGTTCATCGTCCTTATGCCGTCAAAGAACTCTCTTCACCATTTGAGGACTTGTTGAATGCTTATACAAGTTTCCCATTTACTTACTCAACTGGCGATGAATTTCCATGGGCGGTAACGTTTTTGCGTGCAAAAGTCGGTTAGGCCGTTAATGAGCATCGTTAATACAGCCTTGGGAACCATATTTTTTAAGCAACCCTCGTATATCCTGAACGGCGGTGCCATTTATAAGACGGGATCGTGTGAACACCTATCTATTTAACTTTTTCAAATCTTTGTATAAACTTACAACAGATGGAACTATTTTGAACTAAAAAACTAATGATTCGTGACAATCAACCAAATCTAACTCTTCATAAGTCGTTAAATTTATTCTTGTAATTAAAATAACAATAGCGGCTCATACATAGCGGTTCTGATTTCCATCCAATTATTTCCTATATCCCAGTTAGCCAAATTATTATTTTTCGTTACTAGTATTAATAACAAAATCGTCTTTGTTGGAGCATTGTATTAAAATTGTAGCAATTAGGACATAAAATATTCCACTGAATCTGTTATACCTATGCTCTTTCATCGAGAAAACATTGGTTTAGCATTCTGTATTAGGGGAAAGATAATCAGCCAAAATTTCACACAATGTTACCACTGTAACAAGGACGCAAAAGCTTAGCGTAGTTTATGAAAATCGGTCCGGTGGGGGCTGAGAAAAAGGCTAAAAACGGAAAAAATAAAAATCTTTCATACTTTATTTTTGCAGTTTTAGAGGGTCGTGACCATTTTCAAAAAAGTTTTTTAGGGGTCCTTGCAAGAAACGAAAGATCTCGCGATGCCGCGAAAGGGAGAACCTTGCCACATGGACGGTAACTAATAGTAGGGCAGGGAAGGAATGTCTATGGACTAAGTGTATGTTAATGTTTAACTGATTTAATACGTTTAATTTCTCTGTTTTCCATGTCCGTAAATGACTTTTCTCTCACAAGGATTCAAATTGCACCGAATTTAATCAGTTATGAACGTGGTGTAGGATATGCAAAGTCATGCCACTTGACGCCATTTCTTTAATAATGAAGTAGCCGCGTATGCAGAAACCTAAATACTGGGGCACCAAGTACTTAAATACGCTTAATTCTACAGAAACGCTTGCTTAATATGCACATTTAAATTGTATGAGGTATGAGCCTGTTTGACTACCTTGATCCGTTTAATTTGTTGGTTATACATACTATACTTTTTCTCAAAGGGCCAACTTGTGCTGAACATAATCCTTTATGATCACAGCGTTGCGTGCAGAGTCAACCTACTTGACGCCATTTTTTTTTTTTTTGAAAAAATTATATGTTTCTGGGTTCTTAATATCATTAAGCGTTTCGAGAACGATTCGTGGAGTGAGTATTTTATCAAAAGGTCAGAGAACCACGCCCACTTTCTCTCAGTTATTCAACTTTATTTGCACAATCTTATGAAAAGAGACTCCCTTTAACGAATCTGCGTGTTGCCAGGCTCAAAACTACGTCACAAACCGTTTGCACAATTCCAAAAATTGACGAACGAAGGTACCTGGGTAACTGAGTAAACAAAACAGGCTCTTATCAACTTTTGTGTCTACAGCAAGGGCGGATTCAGGATTTCGTCTAGGGGGGGGGGGGCGCAAACGATATTTGGGGCTGGTCATTTTTTAACCTCAGTGGAACTTCTAGAATTTATCCTAATATTGCTCCTTAAATCCATTGTGTCTATGTGGTCAAGGCCAGCTTGAAAAAAAAAACATGGAAATTGCTCAGAAATCCTCAGAAAGCCAATGTTTTATTATATGAGAACAAAATAAGTACGTGGCATTCATAATTAACTAGAATAATAATATTAAAGACTCAAACTATACTAAGTGATATATAAATCCGAACACTCAGTTTAAATGGTTTTATTTTAATAAAATTTTGTATAAGTATTTAATGAAGCATAATAAGTAAATGATAAAAATTTCAAAATGATTGCACTGCTTTAAAGCCCTTTGACCTTTAATAATGTGTGGATGCACCCTGATGTGCTACGCATTCTCCAACGCGCCTAGGCATGCTTCTGATCAGGTGGTCAATGTCCTCCTGTGGTATCTCATTCCAGGCAACCACCAACTCCTCTCGAAGTGCTTCTAGAGTCTGAGGAGGACGTTGCAAATTGAGCAATCTCCTACCCATCATATCCCACACGTGCTCAATTGGGGATAAGTCGGGAGATCTTGGTGGCCATGGTAACAATGTGACATCATTATGTTGAAAGAAGTCTGTTGTGACTCTTGCAACATGAGGTCGGGCATTATCTTGTTGGAAAGTTGGATCTGCCAGGGTGTCAAGATAGGGTAAAATATGGGGTTCTAGAACTTCGTGGATATAACGCTGCGCGTTCATGTTACCTCTGATGAAGATTAAAGGTGACCTGGAACCATAAGCTATAGCACCCCAAACCATAACTCCAACAGTGTGATGAACATGTCTTTCAACAAAAAACTGTGGATTCCTCCTTTCACCACGTCGCCTTCTAACCCTGGCACGACCATCGTGCATGGCTAAACAAAATCGAGACTCGTCACTAAAGACAATACTGTTCCATTCCTGATCCCAGAGTGACCGTTGTCTGCACCACTCAAGGCGATTACGTCGGTGTTCTCGAGTTAAAGGGAGGACCCAGTGTGGCCGGTATGAAAACAAGCCAAAACTTCTCATTCGTCGGTAAACACTTCGCATGCCAATAGGTCTTCCGTGTTCTGCAAACCATTCATTTGCAATGGACCTGGTAGTGGAGAAACGGTCCCTTAAGGCTAATAATCTTAGGCGGCGATCTTCACGGTCTGTTGTTCTACGGCGGCGTCCAGTGCCCCTTGCTCTTTGAGTACGGCCTTCTCGAAGCCATGCCTGACAACACCTAACCACAGTGTCTACACTTCTTTGCACTCTAACTGCAATTGCCCGAAAAGAAAGTCCAGCTTCCCGAAGTCCCACTATACGGCCCCTATCAAACTCACTAAGTTGACGAAATCGTACAGGTCTCCGTACTCTAGGCATCGTAACCGATCGTAAAGGATGTCAAGAACCAAAATCCGCCAACGTTGATTCTTTACTGCGGCTGAAATATTCATTTTTAGAGCGTTAGTGAATTAAAAAAAAACAGTATAAAAACCGGAATGTCCAACTGATAACATTTTTTCACTTGTTATTTACAGTAAGATAAATACATTCACCAACCTTTATTAAAATAAAACCATTTAAACTGGGTGTTCGGATTTATATGTCACTTAGTATACTAGTATGTAATAAGCTTGAGGATTAAGACTCTGAACTGCCCATTAAACAAATCAAGTAAATGGTGCAAATACTGACACAATCAAGCACGTCTATTATATCAGCAGGTGATAAAAATATCAATAGATATAGCCATGACAGAAACCTAAAACAATGGTGTTAGATTGCAAAAGCAAATGTCAGACGTCTACGGGGGGCGCCCCCGCCCCCCCCTCTAAATCCGCCAGTGGTCTACAGTTGAGTTTTCCAGATATTTGGAAAACATGCTGTATTCGACCCCGAAAAAGAATAGCAAAAAACGAAAAGTTCTTAAGTATTCTAACATCCATTAACATCTTAAAGAATCTTATAAGGGTTTTGGTGTAGAAACTTTTGTCCTTTGAATGTTAATTAAGGGCTCAATGTTTATTCTGCGTGAGCTCAAGAGAGATGAAGCATAGGGACGCCTGTCAGCTGCATCTCCCTAAAATACTTTGGGATTTTGTTAATGTTTGAAATATATTTGACAACGATAACATTTTCGCTTTCTCATATTCTTTTTCTGGGACGCACTTTTTCAAATATTTTATCGTTCATGTCTCGAAAACTATCAACTATACAGCCCATAACCTTTTTTTGTTCAGAATGAAAAATAAACGTTTCCCCATATTCCTTGTGTGGTCCAGGAATACGCAATTAAGTGGACTTTATTTTCGAAAACTAAGCAAGATACAAAAAAAAAAATTAGGGATAATAAAAAGGTGTACTTCTATTTGCTTAATCTAAAAGTTTGGGTTAAAATAGCTCCTTAATGTTATACATACCACCGCCAAATTACAACAAAATTAGGCAAGGGATTTTCGAGCATTTACAAAAAAAATTAAACACCCTGTATCTTAAGAACGAATAACTTGCGGACCTCTTTTTATACGAATTGTTTGTCTTAAAATTACTCAAAGAATCCTTTGTTAAATTTATGGTACATACATAATAAACGTATAATACGAACTGAACCAATAAGGAGGCGTCTTTGAAGTAATGGATCTAATGCATTTGGTCGATTTCTTTCAAGATGTCTCTCAAACCAGCAACAAATTATTCGATTTGTGTAAGACGGGCCCAAATTTTCATATTAAAAGAAAAATCACCTGGTTTAGCTACAAAAACCTATTTTTTCATTTGTGTCCGGACACAAAAGTTGAAGAAAACACCATCAATTTTTGGCCAGTGGCTTAGGAAGTAAAAATCGTAATTTTCGCAGACCAAAGCGATTGATTAGCCATTTACCACGATCATTCAGCCATTAAAAAACATTATATATTAGGACCTGCAAGGTACATGACTGCCGTATGCGTTATGTTCTTCGATTGTACGTTATTTAACCAGCAGTTTTAGCTGCTCCTGCACGCTAGGAAAATTTAATAAACCACCCCGAAATAACCTGGCAATAATTGTTTCGCCAGAGGGTTTGAAATGTAGCGATTGTGGATTTCACCCACAAAGAACTACCATACAGCAAAGTCCAGTGGCAGACCAAAACGCTCTTTAGATATACCCTATTTCACGAATATCCATCACAGTAGAATGACAACCTAGTAATACTTCAACGTTCCCCATATCGACACAGGACACATAATTCCGATGGATCCTCCAACGCCAGGTAGACAGAGCCGTATTTTGTTTTAGTTTTTTGTACGCTACAGATTCAAACAGCTCATTTATTTCGAAAAGTTAATTTGCTTACAAAAAACAAAACGCCACAAACAAGTTTTACTAGATTTATATTCACACAACACCAAAATGTCACTTGCTGATCAGCTGTTCACGTCGGTGACGTCAAAGAGTGATAAATACTCATGAAATGGGGTTTAGTAACATAGGAAAATTTAAATTTGAATCAAGTAATTCTGCAAGGAATACATTAGATGCATTCTGGTCATCAAACGATGTCAGTGAATCCGAATATTTTGTTTTCGGTACATGCAAGCAAAAGTCAAACATGAAATAAAAAATAACAATATGAAACTACGAGGGTTCCCAACGCTGCAACTTTGCCGCGCGTGATGCTAAAGGAAATCTGACAACACGGTCGTGTTTGCCGGCTGCCCCACCACCGATCCCAACAAGAAGCGCCTATTGGCGACGTTCAGTACCGACCTGACAGCACTACGCAGTGGAGCCCTTCATCATCGTCACCGCCAGGTGCGAAATTCTGACTTCAACATATTCATATACACATATACTAAGTGACATATAAATTCGAACACCCAGTTTAAATGGTTTTATTTTAATAAAAGTTTGTATAAGTACTTAATGAAGCATAATAAGTAAATGATAAAAATTCCAAAATGATTGCACTGCTTTAAAGCCCTTTGACCTTTAATAATGTGTGGATGCACCCTGATGTGCTACGCATTCTCCAACGCGCCTAGGCATGCTTCTGATCAGGTGGTCAATGTCCTCCTGTGGTATCTCATTCCAGGCAACCACCAACTCCTCTCGAAGTGCTTCTAGAGTCTGAGGAGGACGTTGCAAATTGAGCAATCTCCTACCCATCATATCCCACACATGCTCAATCGTGGATAAGTCGGGAGATCTTGGTGGCCATGGTAACAATGTGACATCATTATGTTGGAAGAAGTCTATTGTGACTCTAGCAACATGTGGTCGGGCATTATCCTGTTGCAAAGTTGGATCTGCCAGGGTGTCAAGATAGGGTAAAAGATGGGGTTCTAGAACTTCGTGGATATAACGCTGCGCGTTCATGTTACCTCTGATGAAGATTAAAGGTGACCTGGAACCATAAGCTATAGCACCCCAAACCATAACTCCAACAGTGTGATGAACATGTCTTTCAACAAAAAACTGTGGATTCCTCCTTTCACCACGTCGCCTTCCAACCCTGGCACGACCATCGTAAGATAAATACATTCACCAACTTTTATTAAAATAAAACCATTTAAACTGGGTGTTAGGATTTATATGTCACTTAGTATACATTTAAGGCAGCCGCGGTGGAAGCAGTAGTAGACTCTTCGGTCTCCTGATCAGTCGCCGTGCGCTGTGCGTTGCTATGGATGTTGTGATTGTCCGTAGGTGGTAGACGGTCTCTGACTGTCGAACGCAGAGGTACCACCCGGCGGATTTCGTAGGCGGGGCCAGAGTGCATGTTGCATGCACACGTGTTCCCTCGCCAGAGTCGGTGTGGCGTTACCCCTTTCCCCTGTATTCCCCTATAGCCCCACGGTACCCCATGGGTGTTTAGGCCTTAGGCCTTCGTGGTAGTTGGAGTATATATAAAAAAATCTAGTTATAAAACTAATATTTTACATTGTAGCTTCAGCTACAATGCTGTGAAAGCGCCCAATGATCGTAATGATACTCAAAAAAACAAAGAACCATCTTCTAGCCAAACTAGTTAATAAAGTTCAACACACATCACAGTCAAGTGTTATCTTAATTATTGCATACTTATGCACTATTTTGTTGACCCTTTTTAGTAGAACATATATTATTTTTTTTTCTGCTAGTGCTCATACATGGTCTTGTATTCATCCAGCTGATTTTATCTTTAAGCCTTGCCTACCTTGATCTTGTTAATTTCTTTAATCGTATGTTAATGAGTTGTTATTTTTTGTTCATTTTCTACGCTGTCAGGTGGCAGAGTACCCGGCTGACCAAATGGCTAAACTTCGGCCTGCAATGTGTCAATAAAGGCATTATTATTCACCCCTGATAAGACTCCGCCACTGTCTACCCTCGTGTTTCATCCGATACTCCTACAAAGGATGGGGATGTGATGTATGCTTTATAGATATTTTTATTGGGGGACGTACAAAAAATCTCGTTATCTGCGTAATGTATAGTTGTACAATTGACATTTATTGTTGAAGTTATGCTTTGTCACTTTTTTCTGTATAGAGAACGACCTGGTGTTAATAAAACTAAAATGCAGCACGAATGTATGAACTCGCTCCGCGTAAAAAATGTATGCAATTCCATTTCGTTTTCAAGTTCGAATTGTTATTCGGCTGATATGTTTGCACTGACCCAAATAAACTACAAAATTAGTGAGGAATTTTTGTTCCATAATCGCCAAAATATCGGACCCACTTGAATATCGTTGAAAGGTTCGCAATGTATAATTCAAGTATAATGGAATCAAAAATCTATTGTTTAACTGAAAAATAATGGAGTCCGGTAGATTGACAGATCAACCTTAACTAGATCACGAAAAACGAATTTACAGAAAACTAATAATTAACAAAACTGAAAGTCAAACAGCGATTAAAAAATCGGGCCTTAAGCTTCAAACGAAAGATAACGCAACCTAGCGTAACTCTCAAGTGGTGGAGTTTGCGAAGTATACAAAATTTCAGTTTCTAAAGTTTTCAAAAATTTCAATGTGTTGCGGGGACATTAGAGGTAGCAAAGCCTTCAAACGGATTTCGCATGAAAAAAAATGACGTCAAAATTTGGGCGATTTTAAAATTCTTCATTTTTGGCCTTTTTTCCGGTGACACTGGAACGATTTTCAAAAACTACAAAGCTTTTTCGTCTTTGACATAGTACTAACCTTGTGTAAAAAGACAGACAGTCAGACGGACGGAAATGAGTGATGTTACACGTCGAATAAGATCCAAGAAACATAATATCTCATTTTGAAATTTTTGGCGATTACGATATGTACTTCCTCGCCAGTGGACATCGGAAGGAAAGGCTACAAAGTTCCGGAACAGTGGTATGGAATATCTGACCTATGAACAGGCGATACAAGTCGATTGTTACCCTCTTCATTTATTCATGGAATGTTATAGTCCCATTCAGCAGTCTGTAACTAAATACTACAAGATCGATAGTACTCCCGTTAATACCCTTCGTGGGTGAACGTCCGAAAATCAAATCAAGGAATACACATAACTCATACATATATTTGACTTAACAAACAAAAACAAATAATTTCACCACTTTTACAGAAACCTGTTATTATATTTTGAAAAATGAAGAATTAATATTTTGGAGTTGTTATAATAAAATACTGATTAGGAGCTACATGATGTATCGCATGACCTCTCATTTTATTTAAATAAGATCATTGAAGACGCCCAACAGCCGTCTTGATATTTTCAACTGTCATTTTCATCACCCAGAATTTCAATTTGCTATCTTGATCAGTTCAAGAAATAATTGGGCGGGAACACTAAAGAAAACACTGTAGCACATATACATCAATGCACTCATTCCTTCTGTGTGCGGGGGAAACATACCATTGACGGAAATCAGGGTGAAAAATGAACTGGTATCCATGTGGGTACAATAGAAAGACATTCCCTCCTCGTTCCCTCGTTGATATTTCCATATTGGAGGCATTATGTCTGGTAGCTATACAAACATAATGTTCTTCACTGATCAAAGCTGAAGTCTGTTGCCATGCTGCACGGCGAAAATCCAAAATGAAAGGAATCGAAAACTGCTTCATCCCTGTCTGTACAGATAGAGACAGGCCTTGTTGCCAAATATATCATTAAAGTCTAGTTTAACGTACTTTTCCATTACAACAACATTGCCCCGCAATAGGTGTCAGGACATGTATGACTAATTTGTACCGGGAGACTAATCGTAAACGACGCCAGCTATATCTCAGCAACGGCTTAACCGTTAAAATTCAAACTCCATTATTTTGCGAAAATGCGTTATTAATACATTTTACATAACTATTCATAGCTTGAATTTTTCTTCTTATCCAGTAGTACCTTTAAAATTGTAATTTAAGCATATTTTTCATTATACCTCAATAACGAATAAAGATATTGATCTGCGGTTTTCGCAATTTATAGGATTTTTATGCTCTTTCCAAGCAATATTAAAAAAGTATACCGTTGTATTTAAAATTTTCGAAGCAGTTCCATAAAACGCTATCTAGTTGCTACAAAGTGAACTAATTGAACAAGATTGAGCCTTGAGTCGGAGATCGAGCAGCCAAAGAGAAGTTATATTACTTTTTCTGAAATGACATTCAACCCTTTCCTACCCTTAGGGTGGATTTCACAATTTAACAAACCATTATTTTGCACCAATACGGTACGAGTACCAAACAGTCCCTTAAATGTACCCAATCAGCCTCAAGATCTCTCCGTCAAATTTTTGGCAGCAAATAGCATCAAAGTATTCAAAACAAAACACTGTAAAATATGAAGTGACAACTTGCCAGTGAAATGTTTTCGGTCTATTAAATATTATATTATATAAAACTGATGCAAAATTTAAAAAAAATGCTTGATGTCTCGGTAAAATCGATTTTTTTCAGTTTAGCTGAAGGTTTCTCCATGTTTATTGCAACTTTTGTAATCCGCATGTGATTATATTAACACGACCTACCGTGTGTTTATAGTTTATCCTACATTTGCAAACTTGCACTTCCAAACCCTTACATGAAAAAGCCTTTTCACTCAAATTTTTGTTAGTTGTTACGTTTCAACACATTCATACACTTCTTTCCAGTTCTTCAACGACATTTTGACACCACTGGTCCGAAACTGTCCAAGATTTTCAACATTCATACATACAATTGCAGTTGCAGTTTTTTGTTTTGATTTCAGTGTATAATCACTCAACATAATCACGTATTTGGGGGTTATTGCAGATTTAACGTGTACACGATAGTGTAATATGTAATTCTGCACATAAAAAATCTTGGACGGAGCACTTTTTATACTGAAATTTGTTTTTCCAAAACTCCATTTTCCACTAATACCTGGACATTAAATAACACAACAAGTGACCTCAAAACATAGACTATACAGTGACGTTGGAGAATGAGAATAGACCACAGAAGATCGATTATCGATCACAGGATGGGATGGATACGCTGCGTTGCCACAGTGTGATGAACATGTCTTTCAACAAAAAACTGTGGATTCCTCCATTTACCGCATGCCAATAGGTCTTCCGTGTTCTGCAAACCATTCATTTACAATGGACCTGGTAGTGGAGAAACGGTCCCTTAAGGCCAATAATCTTAGGCGGCGATCTTCACGGTCTGTTGTACTACGGCGGCGTCCAGTGCCCCTTGCTCTTTGCGTACGGCCTTCTCGAAGCCATGCCTGACAACACCTAACCACAGTGTCTACACTTCTTTGCACTTTAACTGCAATTGCCCGAAAAAAAAGTCCAGCTTCCCGAAGTCCCACTATACGGCCCCTATCAAACTCACTAAGTTGACGAAATCGTACAGGTCTCCGTACTCTAGGCATCGTAACCGATCGTAAAGGATGTCAAGAACCAAAATCCGCCAACGTTGATTCTTTACTGCGGCTGAAATATTCATTTTTAGACCGTTAGTGAATTAAAAAAAGCAGTATAAAAACCGGAATGTCCAAATGATAAGGCTGAAAATTTTTTCACTTGTTATTTACAGTAAGATAAATACATTCACCAACTTTTATTAAAATAAAACCATTTAAACTGGGTGTTCGGATTTATATGTCACTTAGTAAAATTCCATTATGCAAAACGGAGATGTAGGGATTGAAACGTTTTACAGATACAGGTGTTTTAGGATGGAGAGTACTGTTTTGATTGCTCTGAAGAAATTCATTAACCCATTATTACTATGATGCAACGAAAGATGAGGAATTGGTCGGAATACATTTTATATTCTTTTTCATTCAAAATCCAAACAAATCCACATATTTCAACAGGTATGTAGCTATAATGATAACATATAAACACTCAGTATATTGAACTTGACAAATTCGAGATGCCATGCATTAACAAACGTCCAAACCTGCAATTAAATTTAACAGCTAGAAAATCAACCTATTATTTCTAGCTTGGCTAAATGGATAACCGATTATTATATGTACATTCATAAGAAAAATCAAAATACATGAAAGTTGTCCTGTTTTCTCTGTACAACAGCATCATGTTGGAATCAAAAAGTGCTCTTGCTTATAATACAGTCGCTTTTTCACGATTTTATTCAATAATTCAATAGAAATCACTGATATTCAGAGAGCTTTGACAGCTTCCGTCAAATTGCATTTCGATAATGTCTTTTCCCATTGGTCTAAACTCCAAACAAAATATGGAAAACTGACTAAAACCAAAACTTCGGTCGGTCACTAGTTTTTAAGCTGCTAATATTGAGCGATTTTGGGCTAGTAGCGCTACATCATGACAAAGGACATTTAGAAGATTCGACGCTTACGGGAGGGTGCCTGAAATTTATGGCCTGATAACGCAAATAGAAACATATCGCTAATTTGGCAACGTTGCAATATACTTCAATTCCTAAGCGCTTATCACACTGAAACAGTGGTTAGAATCAAGGGGAGAGACTAGATTGTCTTTTTTGTATGCCTGGGGTTGATCTCCCTAGTATTCTTTGAGAAGTTAAAGCGTATTTTTTAACTGGGGATTTTTCCGTGGAGGCAGGAATGTCAATGAATATAAAATATATCAGCTATTTGGCTTTGAACCTTTTTTCTCTTTTGAACATAAGACTCTATGTGAGCAGAGTATCAAGTGAATAGGTCCCGGATCAGCGCTTACAAAAAATTCTTATAACTCCACTATGGAGAATTTCAATATACAGTAATGGACAAAAGTATATAGACAAATATGAATATTTACCTAAATAGCTTTAGAAAACGACTTCATACTTCATTGCTCCATAAACAAATGCGTTATTAGTAGAAAAACTAAATTCCTTGTTTTTACATTATCTGCAATGAACACAATACAAGTCTGAATATAAGCACTTTTTTATGAGGGACAAAAATATGTAGACAAATTCTTTTCAACATTAGTTTAGTACAGTTTCGTGTCAGAAGAGGATTAGTTTGTGTTCATCAAGTATTGTTTAATAAGTTGACCATACCGCAAGGTCCAGAAATGTCTTTCGATGTAAAAACTAAGATCATTGAGTTATACAAAGATGGTCAACGTCAAGTCGACATTGCCAAAAATTTGAAGCTGAAACGTAAAGCAGTTTGGGCAATATTGAACAAATATAATCAAAAAGGTATCTTGGAAGCCTCTAAGAGAAGTGGTCGGCCTAGAAAACTAAATGCTAGATCAGTTAGATTAATAAAAGTAATTTCGTCCAAAGATCCGTTTAAAACCCCACGACAAATAAAAGCCGAAATCGAGACTAAAGGAATTGTCAGTGTTTTTACGAAAACTATAAGTAGAAGATTAAATGATTTGAAGTAAGGACCGATTACAATTTGTACGATTGCATCTTGATTGGAGCATCTGCGACTGGAAGAGGGTATGTTTCAGTGACGAATCCAAGTTCAATATGTTTGGATCAGATGGTGTTAATTACGTTAGACGTCGTAGTAGACAAAGATAATAATAATAATATAATGTGCCTTTATTCAACTTTGCATACATAAAATAAAACAAAAGAATGATATCTTGAAAACCGCAAAAGTGCAAAATAGATAGATGAACCCCAAGTACACTTTGCCCACTGTCAAACATGGAGGCGGGTCTGTTATGGTATGGGGGTGCTTTTCGGGGTTTGGCATGGGACCTTTACATAGAATAGATGGCATTATGGATAAGTTTGTATACACAGACATACTAAAGCATTTCATGTTACCCTATATGGAAGACAATATGCCTTTAAGATCAATCTTCCAGCAAGATAATGACCCGAAGCACACTTCAAATCTCGCAAAGAAATTCTTTCTGGATGAAAAAATACCAGTTCTCAAGTGGCCTTCACAGTCTCCCGATATAAACCCCATTGAAAATCTATCGAAATACTTGAATAAGCAAATACGAGATAAAAATTATTCAAACAAGGAACTGTTTACCGCTTTAGAGCAAAAGTGGAGACAGATTAATGAATCTTATATCAAGAAATTTCTACAATCTATGCCGAGACGATGCCAGGCAGTGATTGATAATAATGGTTATGCTACAAAATATTAACACAAACATGGTTGGTTTTCTATAATTCAATGAACTTTGCTTCTTTTTTCTATAATTCTTTTGCTTTGTCTATATATTTTTGTCCTGCATAGTTCCAGTTTTTTCAATTAATTTTTATTGAAGGAAGTCTAATGAATTTATTTATGTATAAGTGAGTATTATGCTATAACGAATTATGTATACAGGTTGGTGTATTAATAAAACAAGTTAAAAAAGAAATACAGCACAATATTAATTTGCCTATATACTTTTGTTCATTACTGTATGTTTTTTATGTCGAGCTTTCCATATGCAGTCCCAAAAATATTTTTCGCAAAGAAATATTGTTTGTAATCTAGACAAAAACGTGTTGTCTGAGTAAATCTGTTGGTTTAGAGAATTTTTGTCAAAATCTGCTAACTTGATTAAACGAAATGCCCCATATTTTATTGGACATTAAGGTACCCTCCCAAAACAAGAAGATTTTTATAACATAAGTTTTGATGTTCGATGATTAATGGTAAGCGATTCAATGTACAAAACCGCGAAATCAGTAATACAATAAACATTGAAGGTAGCGTGCCAATGGGACCTTCAGTTGAACGACACTCGCAGGAGAAAAAATGTTATCACCTCCTGACGTAAAAGATGCTGATACGAGAATTCCCGTGAACCAAAAGACGAGGAATTTTTTGAATACGCGTTCAACACTGGATATCGTGAAGATTCATTAAATACAAAACAAAAAAATCATATTGGTATAACCGTTAACTGTCATTAATCCAATGGCACTTTTGCCACCAACAGATAAGCTCAAAGCTTTTAGTAATTTAATACATTCATTAATGTACACCATTACCTTTGTAACATCCCGTTTTTCATATCGGAGCTGATTTTTGAACAAAGGACTGCTTGTCGTATACACAGGTATTCTTAACAGCTTTTCAATGGTACCGATATTTCGGCGCTAAAAGCGTACCATACACTCCTCATCACCACGTTGTCCATAAAGCAAGCGGCAGAGGTATTATTTTTCTAAAATATTGTTTTGTTTGTCCTATACAGGGAAAACCAAGTTTGTCTGACGGCTTGAGTTTAATGTGAACGAGAGAGAAGCGCGAGAAGTGTCCACCAACACATGTTAGAAAAAGATAGAAGCCGGCTAAACAGCGAAAGTCATCACCACATTGCCTAGCAACGGTGACGCAGAAGGTCGTGCAATCTGCCGCGTTGCCAGTATGTAACACAAGTCCTTTGAATTAAGATGCATGTTGAAAATATGCGTTAGTTTATTCTCTACGTCCAAATACTGGTTTTGGCTTGAGCGTAAACATTTTTGAATTGCGAACTGTGTCGAATCTGCTTAGGATTGATTCTCGATCGGTCCTAACGGCGCTTCATTTTAGGTCGGGATCGCCACAAATTGCAACACGGTGTTTTAATTTCTTTTAGCATTATCTTTGATTTCCACCGATGGTGATAAAATCAACACATCCTGAGTTATTGTTACACTTTGCGACAAAGTGCACTCGGAAAATGTAGCAAATACTATTGCGCAATAAAAATTATCACTGCCTGCGTGTACGCAGGTAAAACCATTTCGAAGCGGGACGACACTCGCCAATGATCGCTAGATGGGTACTAACCAAAATCGCTTATCTATGATCTATCGAGGTAGAAACCTTGCACTGGAATGTACAAGATGCGACGTTGTCAAACGAACCAATGATGCAATGTTGCAGAATTTCTTTTCCAACACAACGGTCAAGATTCCCCAGTGTCTGGTTTAAAATGTACATTTTTGCACCTTATTTTCTTTTAGATTACAAATTTGATTTTTTTATCAAAGCGTACAGCAAATATCCTAGTAGTACAATATTTCAATGTAATACTTTTTAATTCGAACTACAGTAGAGCCCCGATTATCCGAATCGCGATTATCCAGAATTCGCTTTATCCGAAACAGACCGCATACAATAGTTTCTCCGTTTTAACCGAAGTTGTTCGGGAAATCGGCGCATAATAAATAGCCGCCGGTAGTTCCCCTTTCGGCGTTTGCGTCACTAGATTCGCTGCCAGTGATTCCCCAAGCGCGTTTGCGGAATTCACTGCTATGTGTGCGTGTATGTTTGTTTCAGTCAGGTTCATAATCGTTAAGATGGAGCAGCATAGAAATAAACGTAAGCGCGTTGTTATTACCATAGAACAGAAACTTGAGGCAATCAGATGTTTAGGTAGAGAGAAAACTGAAAAAAAGGTCTAGTGTTCTGACATCATCGCAGTCGTCACGGAAAACTATGATAAAAGGGGAATATCAAAAAGTGGATGATGCTTTATATTTGTGGTTCACACAGAATCGAGAACGTGAAATACCAATTTCCAGTTTTATATTGTTGGGCAGCAGATTAAAAAAATTAATGCCATAAAAGTTTGTTCCAGTTCTTGATTTTTCTAGACGGTAGTTATTATGACAAATGTTGTTTCTATTTCGTGTTTCATATTTGTGGTTATCACTATGAGTGGGGAAGGTACTAATGTTACTTTTGATATATAGGAGACAACTCAAAATATACGCGCATGGAAGGGTTAGTATGGCCAATTTAATTGAGTGGATTAATGGTGATGAATTGGTGGAAGAATTAACTGATACAGAACTAATAAAAACTGTTTGTAACAATGACGATGAGACAGTTTTTAGTGATGCTAGTGACAATGAGACAGAAATCTCTGCCAAAATATCACATTCTGAGGGATTAGAAGCTCTACAAAATATACTAAGTGACATATAAATCCGAACACCAGTTTAAATGGTTTTATTTTAATAAAAGTTGGTGAATGTATTTATCTTACTGTAAATAACAAGTGAAAAAATTTTCAGCCTTATCTGTTGGACATTCCGGTTTTTATACTGCTTTTTTTTAATTCACTAACGCTCTAAAAATGAATATTTCAGCCGCAGTAAAGAATCAACGTTGGCGGATTTTGGTTCTTGACATCCTTTACGATCGGTTACGATGCCTAGAGTACGGAGACCTGTACGATTTCGTCAACTTAGTGAGTTTGATAGGGGCCGTATAGTGGGACTTCGGGAAGCTGGACTTTCTTTTCGGGCAATTGCAGTTAGAGTGCAAAGAAGTGTAGACACTGTGGTTAGGTGTTGTCAGGCATGGCTTCGAGAAGGCCGTACGCAAAGAGCAAGGGGCACTGGACGCCGCCGTAGAACAACAGACCGTGAAGATCGCCGCCTAAGATTATTGGCCTTAAGGGACCGTTTCTCCACTACCAGGTCCATTGCAAATGAATGGTTTGCAGAACACGGAAGACCTATTGGCATGCGAAGTGTTTACCGACGAATGAGAAGTTTTGGCTTGTTTTCATACCGGCCACACTGGGTCCTCCCTTTAACTCGAGAACACTGACTTAATCGCCTTGAGTGGTGCAGACAACGGTCACTCTGGGATCAGGAATGGAACAATATTGTCTTTAGTGATGAGTCTCGATTTTGTTTAGGCATGCACGATGGTCGTGCCAGGGTTAGAAGGCGACGTGGTGAAAGGAGGAATCCACAGTTTTTTGTTGAAAGACATGTTCATCACACTGTTGGAGTTATGGTTTGGGGTGCTATAGCTTATGGTTCCAGGTCACCTTTAATCTTCATCAGAGGTAACATGAACGCGCAGCGTTATATCCACGAAGTTCTAGAACCCCATCTTTTACCCTATCTTGACACCCTGGCAGATCCAACTTTCCAACAAGATAATGCCCGACCACATGTTGCAAGAGTCACAATAGACTTCTTTCAACATAATGATGTCACATTGTTACCATGGCCACCAAGATCTCCCGACTTATCCCCAATTGAGCACGTGTGGGATATGATGGGTAGGAGATTGCTCAATTTGCAACGTCCTCCTCAGACTCTAGAAGCACTTCGAGAGGAGTTGGTGGTTGCCTGGAATGAGATACCACAGGAGGACATTGACCACCTGATCAGAAGCATGCCTAGGCGCGTTGGAGAATGCGTAGCACATCAGGGTGCATCCACACATTATTAAAGGTCAAAGGGCCTTAAAGCAGTGCAATCATTTAGAAATTTTTATCATTTACTTATTATGCTTCATTAAGTACTTATACAAAATTTTATTAAAATAAAACCATTTAAACTGGGTGTTCGGATTTATATGTCACTTAGTATACGTTGACTTACGTCGAACAACAAAAAAATGCGACAGCAGCTGATGCGCTACTTATCAAACGTTGGAGGGTTATTGCTGCCAAAAATAGGAACAATGCAAAACGTGTACAGTTAAACATGTATGTTTATATCCACATGTTTATATTTTACGTAACTTTATATAGGTATATGCGCACTTAACACACGCATTTAGTTGTTTCAATAAAAGCATTATGAGTCTTAATATTTATTTTCGCTTTATCCGAAATTTCGATTATCTGAAAGCACTTGGGTCCACATTATTTTGGATAATCGGGGTTCTGCTGTACTTACAAAAAAATCCCAACTTCAATGACGGCCATGTTTTAGGAGCCCATAACTTAGCAAATAAAAATCACAAACATCCTGTTTTGTATCTCACATCTGCTAGATGTTCAAGTAGGGCCCATATTGACCTATTCAAAACCTCACTTTTTTGTTGTTCCGGTTAAGCACTTCTTAGTGACGTACAAGGGGTCCAATGAGGACTTGATTTGTCTTATACAGAATGTTTTTGACTCTTCTCTCCTAGGCCATTGTTCAAAATTGTACCTTGACCCACATACTAAACGATACTGAAATTTTGTTTCCAACAAAGCGTTCGTCGTCAAAAAATCCAACGTCGTCTATGTAGTTGTTTGTATGTACTCATTTGTTTATGTCAAGTGTCGACCGTTCTCTGTTCTTTTTGGAAAGTTGCGACATCGTAAATTATCTATGATTCTCAGAACGCACTCATTGAAATGCCACAAGTAATTATGAATTATAAAACTATTCAAAACAATGCTTTCAAGTTATCAAATATATGCACATGAGCCAAGCAGGCAGACATTCCATTCCGTTTTCTGCTATATTTTTTTCGCCTATAAAACATCACGAATGTTGGATATCGCCAGCTCTTGAAGCAAACTCTTGAAGAAAAAACAAATTCACGATTCCATCAAAAATTGTATTTTTTTCACTGCAAAGAATATTTTTTTAAGAACGCTATTTATCTTTAATTCCGTATATGGGATTGTTCCACAAATGGTCATGTAGCGTTTTGTCATTTTACATAATTACTGCAAGTGGAAAAATTCATATGTCATGCTCATCATAACTTACATTTGGATATATGTATACAGGTATTAAAATACTAGTGCTAAATAGAGTTAAGCTATTTTTCAAATCTGTTCGAGGTATGTTTGTGTTACCTAAATTGTAGGATGATATATGGTAGTTTCCACTTATGATGATGATTCTAAGAACAGCATATACGGGGTGGTTAAAAAAGTTAACTTGTTCTGCGGCATTAATCGAGAGTCCTACTGCCAGGGTAAGTCGCGATTCTATCTATCTTTATTTAAGAACAATTACACTGGACAACAAATTTTAGTTTTTTAATTGTATCTTGTGGGAAAAGTGCACTTCTTTGTTAATTTTGGGGCGCTGAATCCAAAATGAGAATGAAATAAAACAATTAGTTGCGGTTTAGAAAAAAAACTTTTTATTTTTAAGGATATATTAAAAAAAGTAACAAGATTCATATACTTATAAGAATCACTATATGCGCTGTCTTTTTGCTGTTCTTTTATGGATCGTTTCTGGAACATCTCTACCAAGAGTCCATCAGTAGTCTGCAAGCATGGAAGGATTCCACTTTCCCTGGTACCTTTTTTCCATTGTTGAAATATCCTGAACGTTCGCCGTGCTCATCACTTACGGCTCCGCAATTGTCAGGAAAAAAGTCCAGGTGTGAGAGTAGGAAATGTATCTTAAGAGACATATTACAGCCCATCTTTTGATACGATGACAGCATATTTTTGACAAGGGTTTTATAGTTGTCAGCTTTTCTATTTCCCAAGAAATTAGTGACCACCAGACGGAAATCATTCCAAGCAGTTTTTTGAATACCTGTTAAAGTGTTTTCAAACTGTGTATCTTTCAAAATATTTCAAATCTGTGGCCCAACAAAAATACCTTCTTTAACCTTTGCCTCACTTAGTTTTGGAAATTTCTGACGCAGCTATTGAAAAGCTGACCCATCTCTATCTAATGCCTTGACAAAGTTTTTCATTAGGCCCAACTTGATATGCAGTGGTGGTAATAAAATTTTTTTCGAATCTACTAATGGCATATGCTGTACATTTTTTTGACCTGGCTCTAGGAATTGACGAACAGGCCAGTTTTGTCTGGTGTAATGAAGTGCCTTTGCCCGACTGTCCCATTCACACAAAAAACAGCAAAACTTTGTGTAACCTAGCTGCAGCCCAAGTAAAAGTGCAACAACTTTCAAATCGCCACAAATATGCCATTGGTGCTCATCGTATTTTATGCATGTCAATGGTACTTCATATTGTCATTATGATTCTTTCATGTGAACTGCATACCCTACAGGAAGAGATGGTAAAATATTTCCAATATGCAATAACACTGCCTTTAAACTCAATGTTGAACTGTCTATAAACAATCTCCATTCTTCTGGGTTATAGTTTATATTTAAAGCCGCCAGTAAGCCGCTAATGTTACTGCAGAAAACCAAGTTATTCTCCATATTGAAAAATGTTTCTAAGTCTTTGTGGCGTTTACGAAAAACACATACCGAAACATCGTCTTCTAACAAGTTCCACTGCTGCAGTCTTGATCCAAGTAACTCTGCCTTACATTTTGGAAGTTCTAAATCTCTTACAAGATCATTTAATTCTGACTGTGTTATTTTGTGCGGTTGGTGGCAAGACGTGCTCGGTATAAAATCAGGATCTCTTGACGTTCGTGGCATATCTTTTTCCTGACGAATCACACGATCGCCATGATCTGATTCGTTTTCTGATTCGCAAGTGTAGGATTCTGGGGGTTTTGGAATAGGATTTTCGTCACTGTGAGGCACAGGTCTCATCGCACATGGTATGTTTGGGTAGTTAATAACCGATTTTTTTTTCTTGGACATACCTGTGGCTTGTCCAACACAAGGTACCATGCAAAAGTAACAATCATTAATATGATTTGTAGGCTCTCTCTAAACCATTGGGACAGCAAAGCGCATAGACCGTTTTTTGCCATTTAACCAGCTCCTCAGACTTGAAGCACATGTATTACAGCAGATGTGGGGTGCCCACTGTTTGTCTTGATCACCTAGTTTACAACCGAAATAAACCTGATATGCCTTTGTTATTAGTGGAGTAATAGACCGTCTCTGAGACGCAAAAGTCACATCACCACACACGTAACAAAACTGATCTGGATTGTTTACACACTTTCGAGACATCTTGCATGAACGCTGTCAGCCAACTGAGGAAAAAATGGCTAATATAAAAAAAATATAATGTACACGTATGTATAACGTAACACAATCATGCCCATTACATGATCTTTCCTTGCCGAATATAAAAATTGTAGCACGTGCATTCTTGTGAATTACAGTATATTAACACTGTCACAGCAGGAACACATATAATTACCGTATCTCTAAAACTTGAACTAATATTGAAAAAATAAGTTTCATTCCGGGTTTAGCACATTAAAAGTAGTAATATTTTGTTGATTTTATTTAGGATATTTTTTGGCTGTTGATCAGTGTTATTCGAGATTGATGGTTGGATTTTTAACTGGCACAGTACGTTGAGGCATCACCTCTACATCCAGTTGTCGATGATCCACATTGTGGGCGATATGGCTTCCGTCCACATCTTATGTCACTGTGAGACCTTAATGTATCATAGTGGAGTCTAGTGTGTTGGAACCAGGAGGTATAAGGTGGACATGACCCAGACCGATATTAGTTACGTCTCGGAAACTATCGTTGACAGAGGCGCAAAATGTCCGCTAGATCTATGCACAGGTAATCATTTTCACGATGCTCAAACTAATTTAAAATCTGATATTGCAAATCTCTGCCAATTTTCAAAATCGCACAATCTTGCCATAAATACATCGAAGTTCAATAAAATGCTTTTTTGGTCTGAGTCTAGGAGTGAGGATGTCGAATCATTATTATCGGTAAATATTGGTACAGAAAAAATAAATTTCTCTCGATGTACAAAAATATAACGAGTTACTATCGACCAGAGGCTTAGGTTCACAGACGACGTAAAGAATCTCCTAAAGAAATCATACCTGCGACTCCATGCTATATATGCTAACAAGTTTATCCTTAACATCAAATTGAGGAAAAAATTCTGCGAGTCACTTGTAATACCAGTTCTTACCTACTGTAATATTTTATTTTATCCTTGCCTCGATTGCATAGCTAAGAACAAACTGCAGGTTGTTCAGAACTGTTGTGTAAGATTTATCTTTGGTCTATGAAGGTATTGATCATGTCCTATTTATTTAAGCTTAATTATCTTATTTTCATCCACAGATTAATGCTTACATCTAAACCAGTATATCTTAGAGAAAAGGTATACCTTAAAGGTAGTGCGCATAATAGAACGAACAGTCATAGAAGCACAAATATTCCCCACCATAATTCACCTTTATTCCAGCGCAGTTTCGCCTACAATGCTGCTAGTATTTATAACAACATATATGCCTAACTCTAAAGTGATGTTTTTAAACCAATTTAGGAAACATATCATAAAGGTTTATTATTAATGAGTCATACTGGAACACACTATGCATACTCATTGCATAATATTGATTTCCACCTTTTGCCATATGCATTTTTATTTTCTTTTTTTTAGGCATGCAACCATTCATAATTTGTACCATGTCATTCCTGTCATATGAGTGATCTTTGATTTTTTTCATCTTCCGCACTAGTGATTAAGTGCAAGAATAACCCACGTCTAAACTTCGCTACTAGTGTTAGATGTGTATGTACTTGCAGATACTTAATAAAGACGAGTTTGTTATTATTATTATTTATTCATACTCCTCGAATTAACTGTTAGACATATTTTAACGCTGCGTCTTTTAATGTAGCAGTTGTTTTGAATACCATGATAAAAGACCTTTGTTCTACGAAAAAAGACAAAATAATTAAAAGTAATATGCCGCTATGAATGTTAATTGTTTGATGAGTGATGGTTTCTTGCTTGGGTCGTACCAACATTTAACCTTAGGAAGTGCGTTACTCGAATATGAGATGAATACGAACAAGCTTTGGAAAATCCGAAAGCATACCAATACTGCCGTGAATTTTTACGAACCAAATAGATAGTATTATTACGACACAACAAACTTGACTAAATATTGCAACGTTACAGGAATTAATAGTCATTTAAATGTGATTTCGGGTAATAATTGTTATTGAGGCCTAAATTAAATGACATTCCGTCCTGCTAGTAAACATTGAAACTGCTGGTACAAATTTTCAGTTAATAAAGAAAATCATCGGATGCAGTTTACTTGGAACCAACTACATAACTAAAGAAACAGTGCAAAATTGCTTCCTCAAAGCAAGATTTAAGCATGAAAATATGCAAAGTAAAGACCAGTTAAATGAGACTGATTCTTGGAGTTGCTTTCTAAATCAAAAGTTAGATTTCAAGACGACGTTTTAAAGAAAAAGAGGAGACAAACGACAATATATGAATGTTTACGTTCTTAAAGTGACTTTTTTATTTCATTGTTTTGTGTTACTACATATACAGGGTGGCGCATCGAAAACGAAACAGACGCATTTACTGGGAGTTCAGTTTTTTTTTAGAAAAACGCTCAGACCCGTCGATTTTAGTTGAGTGATACCTTATTTTGAAGGTTTTTCAATTCCCTTTATAATGATGTAAAATACATGAGCTTCAGTTCAGTAGTTTTGAACATTTATTGATTTAAAGCTTAAAGTAGACTTTTAATAGGTACATCAGATTAGTTTGTACTACTTTCAGAAGAAATGTGATTAAAGAATTTACTTAATAAGTAAATGCTTTTCTTCACTACGCCCATGCTTTGTTTATTATTTTGTTGTTGAAAATAGCTATTGGAGCGTTTTTTTTTTGTGGCAAAGAAGTTATTTCTTGAAGAAAGATAAGGAAATATCTCGTACTTATTTTAAATAGGAATTTAGTACATAGTTTGCGATTGATTTGACCAAACTTTGTTGCTGAAATAACTTGTAACGCTTTATTACATAAATTAACCATAGTATATTCCACAGCAGAAAGAGTTGAAATTATCGAAATATTTTTCTGAAATAATCAGTGCGCTAATACAACAGCAGAAATATTTAATGAGTGACATGAGAACAGAAACGTGCATCAAAAATATGTTCTAGAACTTGTAGCTAAATTTAGGGAAACTGGGTCAGTCGCCAATAAAAATCGCAACATTAAAAATCCCATAAGGAACGAAGCAATAGAAGTGGGGGTTTTAGGGCAAGTTTATGTTAATCCTACGTTGAGTACCTGCAAATTGGAGACTGTGTGTGGTGTTAGTCGACGTACTGTCCAACGGATTCTAAAGGCCCATAGTTTTCATCCGTATAATATTCACCTCGTACAAGAACTTAATGAAGACGATTTTGATCGGCGATTATAATTTTGTGAAGATATGAGTGAACGAATTATAAACGATAAACATTTTCTATTCAACACTTGCTTTTCCGACGAATGTTCCTTTTTCTTAAATGGCGTAGTAAATCGTCATAACTGCCGATATTGGTCCGATTCTAATCCCAGAATTCATCATGAGGTTCATACACAGCAGCCACAAAAATTAAATGTTTGGGCTGGTATTTTTGGCGAACATTTAGTTGGTCCTTTTTTCGTACCTGGAAATTTGACCGGTGAAATGTATTTGTAATTACTGGAAGACGCCTGCATTAACAGCCATAATTGAAAATCAGAATGATCGGCGGTACATTGCGAATAGGTTCCAACAGGATGGTGCCCCACCACATTACGCATTACGTGTTCGACAATATTTAGATCAGACGTTTCCAGATCGATGGATTGGTAGAAGAGGTGCCATTGAATGGCCCCCAAGATCGCCAGATTTATCACCTTTGGATTTCTTTATGTGGAGTCATTTAAAAAGCAAAATCTATGCTACTCAGCCAACACCATTCGAAGACCTGCGACAAAGATTTGTGAATGAGTGCCTTCAAATTACTCCTCAAATATTGCAAAATGTGCGCCAACGTTTTGAGCAAAATGTTTATTATTGCATGGAGAGTCACGGTGGCCATTTTCAACATTTACTTGCCTAAATGTATTGATCTCCACTAATGATGATGCATTAGTTTTATTTAAGCTTTAAATCAATAAATCTTCAAAACTACTGAACTCAAGTACATTAATTTTATATCATTATAAAGGGAATTGAAAGACCTTTAAAATAAGGTATCACTCGACCCCCCTTTCCATTTAAGATTTTGGGGGTGGTGTTACCCCCGCTGGGGGCTGCACGTGCCAACATGATTTTTTGCCAAACTTGTGTCCCCCTCGAAAACAAAATCGATGGGTCTGAGCGTTTTTCCAAAAAAAAACTGAGCTGCCAGTAAATGCGTCTGTTTCGTTTTCGCTGCGCCACCCTGTATGTATGTATGTACATACATACTTTGTGTATATCTAAAGGTAACAAACCATTTTTTTCTTAATTTTAAAGTTATTTGTTTATTTTACAAACATTTATATACATATACGTTTTAAATGTCCCAGTTTCTTTAATATATTCAGTTTGCATTATTTTTGTTGTATTTCTTTCATAGATAAGTACACCCCTTTTGAACAGACACTTCCTGTCGGTCCCGAGATTTCACTGAATACACGTAAACTAAAAACGCATGTTTTCTTATATGTCAAGTTAAACGATATTTTTCAAAATTATCCTTTTGGGGTGCAACTAATTATTTATAATGATAAATAGTAAAGCACAAATAATAGAATTATTCCATAAAAAAACTGAACAAGTAAACATCATAACCTGTTATAAAAGGGTAAAAAAGCAGTGCTTGTATCAAACAAAAGCAGTATAGTTTGACGACTACTGCTTTTTAACTATTGATTTACTGCTTTTATGCTTAGGAAACATTTGAAAACATGAGAAACTTGTTAAATAACAGGATCAATAATAGATTTTGTAAGTGTAACCATAAAATTGGCGTCAAAATTTAAAAAAGGCAGTAATTCAACGTTACTGTCTTTTACCTAGTACAGCAGTACAGTTCTGGGGGAAAACGTGTTTTAAGAATTGTCAAGCAAAATTTGAACCACAAAAACAGATAAGGGGATATGCTATCAAGTATTTTTCCTGAAAAGTGAAATCTCAACATCTCTTGAGGTGTTTTGATGAAAGATAAAATAACCTCCAGGGCTGGAGCCGGTAGAAATTTTGCCGAAATGCAAATGAGATAGGTAGGCAAGTCATTTGATATTGTTTGTAAATGTACAAACCACGCAAAAAAGACCTTCATGCAATAAAAGGTGAACGAGCGAGGCATTGTAATTGAAATATTATTTGAAAAATAATTCTATTGATTTATACAAGCTGACAAGGCCATATGAGAGATATTTCTTTGCGGTTATGGTTGTGTGTCAGTAGGTGCAAACATGGATGAGGTAATATATAGAAGATGCAAGATATTTTTTCTTTCACAAGGTGAATATAATTACTATGAGGAATAATTTACATTATTGCAGATTTTATATGTCCGTTACACCCAACTATTAAGTGCTGGACATGAAATATTGTACACGTCATGTCAGTACAATATTTTATACTGACGAGTCACGGTAAACAGCTTATTCCATACTATTTTATAAAACTAAAAAATAGCGTCAAGTAGATTGAATCTAAACTTTCCACGCCTTCGAGGTCAATTATAGTAGCTCCATGTAGTGTAATGGTATCAAAAACAAAATTTTTATCTGAACTGGTACTCTATTATTTTCACGAAAAAAAACCTCAGATTGCAGTAATAAGCTTGTCCGTACCCGGTAGCTTCTGCTGGTTAAGGAATTTTGAAAATATAACACATTTTAAATTTTCAGATCACTTATTCAGTTTACAGAGGTGCTGGCGGCTCAAAGCACGAATTTCAGTGAGAAAAGTGAAATTTTCCAAAAAGTATTGAGAAAAAAGTCAGAAATCGTGAATTTACACATAAAAAGTGAGTTATTTTTCTGCGAAATTGAATATCATAATGCCAAATTTAAATGGATAATATAAATAAGACTGTGTGGAAAAAACGAGAATAACTCATATAAGGTCTTTGTTACTGTTTTACTGACGTAAGCAAAAATAATTGTTCATATGAATGCATATTTTAAGATCAAATGCAGACAATGCATAAAAGAAACATCAAAAATATAACAAATTCTTATAAATGCGGGAGTACTTATATCTATTAGGTTTTTCTTGCCTATTGATTAAACCTACATGTTAGCGAACTAATGTTAGAAAGTTGAAATTTAATATAGATTTATTATTCTTTAAAGTATAGACCAGAGTACTTGTCATTAGGAATCAAGCGAGGCTGGGCGAGATACTTTCCCATGACAACATCCTGCCTTCATCACCAGATCATCTCCATGTCATAATAATATTGCACTGTCAATTGTCATATTAAACATCCGCCATATTGGAATATAATGACGTCACTTTGTTTATTGTGTTTCTTTCACCAATCCCTTCCGTTTGATATCTATCATATGGTGGTGACTATGGAAATTATAAATCGATATTTTGGGGCGGCCGCCATATTGGATCTAGAATGACGTCACGTTGCTTACGGAATCTCTCTCATCAATCCCTTTCAGTCGATAACTATACAGGGTGTTTCAGTTTATTGTTGCATAAGTTTAAGGTTCGATAGAACTTTTAAAATTAATGCATAAAGTCTATATAAACATGGGTCGAAAAATGCGTGGCTTCCGAAATACAGGGTGTTTAAATTTACTTTCTAAAATAGTTTTTTTTAAATATTTCGAACAATATTTGATGTATAACAGTGAAAATTGGTATACAAGGGTTTTTTGGTACGACAAAACGAACCATGGGCATAGTTTTACTGTAGCCGCTAGAGGGCGCTCTCTACTGGTAGTGTATTAAAATGACCGAAAATTTTTTCTTAGTACAATTTTTTGCCTTTTGAATAAAAAACTGATTCTTCGCACTTTTCAACATAAAAAAGCTCTCCTGTGAATTTTCGTTATAGTTAGCCGTTTTTGAGATATTTCGATTTCTAAGGTTCGATGCATTTTTAATTATTTATGATAAAATAACGTTAAAAAGTCAGTATCTCGATAATTTTTAGAAGTAGGCTGTGCCTGCAAATATTTTTGAAATTGAAAGCAGAATAAGGTTAAACGTCAATTAGTTGACAGTTAGTTTTGTTGTCTGTTGAAACCTGAAACGTCTTTTGCAATCGTGAATGCACGAAATTTAGTTTCTTTTTTGTAAGTTTTATAAAAATGCCATTTTTATTCTCCAATCAAGAGTTAGCGGATAATCATTTTGTGTATGGCTTTGTAAATGGAAACGCAGAAGAAGCAGCCAGAGAATACGCACGAAGATTTCCAAACAGACGACATCCAACTCGCTCAGTATTTGTAAGAGTGCATCGCCAAATAATTGAAAATGGTTTTGGAAATCTCCAAAGGGATCAAAACATAAATATTCGTCAGCGCAGATTTACCCGTATGATTCTGCGTGAGTTTGATAGAGATCCGACCACAAGTGTTAGGAGAGTTTCTGGTGCCTTGGGAATTTCAGCAAGTCATGTTCACCGTGTTCTTAGAAATGACCATAGACGTCCTTACCATTTGCAACCTGTGCAAGGACTACAGCCATGGGACGGAGAACGAAGAATCACATGTTGTCAGTGGATTCTTGATAGAACTGATAATAATAGGGAGTTTTTAAGTAACGTTTTATGGACCGATGAGTCATGCTTCACTAGTCGTGGAGTGGTAAATTTTCATAATCAACATATTTGGTCGCATGAAAATCCGCATGCAGTTCGGGAAAGAAATTTTCAGCATGAATTTAGTGTGAACGTGTGGATTGGTATCTACCGTAATCGACTATTTGGACCCTACCTTTTGCCTGCAAGGTTAAATGCTGCGACCTTCTTGGAATTTTTAAAGGCTGAACATGCAAATATGTGGGATGTTATGTTAGATTTAAGAAGATTGGCCTGGTTCCAGCTTGATGGTTGTCCAGCTCATTATTCGAGAATAATTAGAAACCAAAATTATCCAGAAAGACGGATCGGCCGTGGAGGGCCAGTCGCCTGGCTTCCACGATCCCCTGACCTAAATCCATTAGATTTCTTTGTGTGGGGATTTCTAAAAGAAAAAAAGAAAAAGCGTACCAGACTCCCGCAACCACAAGAAATATGCTAATAGACAGAATCAGGAACTATCCAATAGCATTTTAGTTGTAAATAATTAATTTGTTAAAAATAATATTGGAAAATTAAACAAATTAATATTCTGTTTTTTTGTGTTTATTTGTAGTTAGGAATTATTGCTGTGTTTAAAAACATAATCTAAACAATCATCTTAATTACTTGTAATGCCCAAATCGAAAATGTAAAAAAAAAATATAATTTTCCCATAAATACTCGTAATTAAAAATGCATCGAACCTTAAAAATCGAAATATCTCAAAAACGGCTAACTATAACGAAAACTCACGAGAGAGCTTTTTTATGCAGAAAAGTGCGAAGAATCAGTTTTTTTATTCAAAAAGCAAAAAGCTGCACGAAGAAAAATTTTCGGTCATTTTAATACACTACAGGTACAGTAGAGAGCGCCCTCTAGAGGCTACAGTAAAACTATGCCCATGGTTCGTTTTGTCGTACCAGAAAACCCTTGTATACCAATTTTCACCATTATACATCAAATACTGTTCGAAATATTTAAAAAAAACTATTTTAAAAAGTAAATTTAAACACCCTGTATTTCGGAAGCCACGGATTTTTGGACCCATGTTTATATAGACTTTATGCATTAATTTTAAAAGTTCTATCGAATCTTAAAGTTATGCAACAATAAACTGAAACACCCTGTATAATAGGGGCAACTATAGAAATTATAAACGCCATCTTGCTGCGGTCGACATATTTGATTTGAAATGACATTTTGCTTATTGTGTTTCTCTCATCAAGCTCTTTCGTTTGATACCCATATCATATACATATATATGCAGCATACACCATATAGATTCAAATTGGTGGCAGTTCATGATGTATTCACCAAACCGGATTTTTGTGTTCGATATGCATTCGATAGATTGACATGTTATTCTGGGACCTCTCTATAATAATAATAATAATAATAATTATGATGAAGTTAGAATATAAAAATCCAAGAATAATAGCCGTTCTTACCATTGTTTTCTGCTCAGCCTTAGGATTACCAAGAAGAGATTTACATACCTGAAAAGAAAAGCATTCTATTAATATAAATAATGTAGTAAATTAAGCTTTCGGTTGAACAACGACCCGTTGTAAGGTATATGAACATTTTTTGGCCTTAATCTATTTATGCGCTCCAAACCTCGGTGATTCTATGCACCTAATAAACCATAAACAGTTAATAACTCCCTTATTCATCTCAAAGACTTCTATAAATCAAGTTTCAGCGTTGGCTGAGTATGCAAAAATACTAGTAATAGAGTAGCGAATGCTTAACTTCGCCAATCAGTTAGTTTGTTTCTAAATAAAGATGACTATTATTATTACATTTCCACGTACGTTTGCCCTATCGGACTCACCGCTCGGCGAACCGTGTGCAAGAAACATATACATGGACCATGTACGGAATGAACGATAACTTGCTGCAGCATATGTGGAAAGGGACAACGTTGCCAGATAGACGGAAATTATCGGTAGGGCAGGGAAACAATGTCTATGGACCAAGTTTGACTGACTTAATCCGCTTAATTTCTCTGTTGTATATGTTCGTAACTGACTTTTTTCTCCGAGGATTCAAATTGCGCTGAACTTGGCCCTTAAAAACTCATGGCGGCGTTGCTGCTGTTTTAGCTTTCTTATTCCAAACCTAGCGGTTTGACTGAAAAGTGAAACCCTAACTCTACAGGGTGTCCCAGAAGTCGACGTCAAGCCGAAACCGGGTGATAGGCAAAGTCATAACAGCTATCAGAAAAATATTTAAAAAAATTTTATGTATCTGTTTTGAAAATTATAGGTCTTTGAAAAAGATATAGAAATTTCACACCCTACGGCAGTCTGTCAACTCCTGTTACTACAAATATTAACTTTTTTGGATTTTATTTTTACAATGTAATGATGAATAATGCATCTTCAAACTGGTGTCTCAACCTTACTGCCAACTTTTTTCGTTCAGGAAAAATTGCCACTTATTTCCCAACCAAGTATTCCAAAGTAAAACTTTGCTCAACTTTAACTGGCTGTACTGGAAAAAAAATGTACTACGAGAGTTTGGCAAGTAATTTTTCAAAATTTCCCAATTAAACAGCGATTATGAAAACGCACAATGACCCTTAAGGATAACTGTTTGCACAACAGTGGGCGTCAAAATGCTGCTGATGATGATTTACCTTTACAGCAAATGCTCAAACTGTTTTCCTTCAGCCGCAATACATGCTCGGCATCTTCTTAAAAAAGATCGGGTCATTAAACGAGCGAATCCACGGTTATCAATAAACTCAGCTGCTTCCAATAGTATTTGCCGTAGGTCAGCTACATTTTGAATCGGCTTGAAATACACTTTTTCTTTTACAGTTCCCCAGTAAAAAAATCTAAGGGATTCAAATCAGGTGATCGGGCTGGCCACGGTATTGTACCAGACCGCCTTATCCATCTGCCTGGAAAGTTTTGATCGAGATACTCTCTCACTGAGAGTGCATATTGCGCTGGGCAGCCATCATGCTGAAACCACATGTCCCTGTAAATACTCAGTGGCACGCCCACCAATAAATTTTGTACATGATTTTTCAAAAAATCCAAATAAACTTCAGCAGTCAAAGTCTCTGGGAACTCAAACGGACCGATTATTTTACCATTTAAAATTCCAGTCCAATGGTTTATCTTGAAGCGATATTGAGATTTATCTTCTCTCATCAAATGTGGGTTTGCTACGTGCCACTCGTGTAAGTTATGCAGGTTCATGTACCCATCTTTCTTAAATGTGGTCTCATCCGACCATAAAATTTTTTCAAAGAACTGTGGATCTTTCCTGTGTCTTTCTAACATTGTGCGACAAAAAGCAACTCGGGGCTCATAATCCCGGGGCAGGAGAGGTTGAACACGCTGTATGTGGTATGGATCTAGCACATCACTTACTTGCTATTGCACACTTTGATACCGATCAGTACTCCTTCGTTTACTGCGCATCTTTACATGTTCGTGCTTGTTGATTTCGTACTGTTACTATTTTTGGATTCGTGAACTGGACTGTTGATCGCTTGTGATTTGGATTTGGACTGTTTAATTGCTCTTCAAAACATTTGCTTTCCTTAGACTATCTTTGATAGTGTGATTGTGCAGTGCCGCTATGTCCGTGTACACCGTACAAGAATATGCTAACATGCACCTCATTTATGGGGAATGCAGATGCAACGCTAGTGCTGCAGCGAGATTTTACTGTGAGAGGTACCCGAATGCAGCTCCATCCCGATCATCGAGTGTTCACAAATATGCACCGCTTACTGTTCTCAGAGGGCCAACTACCAAACCAATCACACGGTGAGGGAAGATCTTTCCTTCCTTACGAAGACGTGGTGCTAGGAGCTGTCGAAGAAGACCTGAGTACGTCAGTGCGTGCAATAGAACTAAAAACAGGTGTGCCCAAAAGTACAGCCCATAGAATCTTGCAAAAAAACGTTCTCCATCCATACCACGTACAGCGTGTTCAAGCTCTTCTGCCCCGGGATTATGAGCCCCGAGTTGCTTTTTGTCGCACAATGTTAGAAAGACACACGGAAGATCCACGGTTCTTTGAAAAAAATTTATGGTCAGATGAGACCACATTTAAGAAAGATGGATACATGAACCTGCATAACTTACACGAGTGGCACGTAGCAAACCCACATTTGATGAGAGAAGATAAATCTCAATATCGCTTCAAGATAAACCATTGGACAGGAATTTTAAATGGTAAAATAATCGGTCCGTTTGAGTTCCCAGAGACTTTGACTGCTGAGGTTTATTTAGGTTTTTTGCAAAATCATTTAGAAAATTTATTGGAGGACGTGCCACTGAGTATTTACAGGGACATGTGGTTTCAGCATGATGGCTGCCCAGCGCACTATGCACTCTCAGTGAAAGAGTATCTCGATCAAAACTTTCCAGGCAGATGGATAGGGCGGTCTGGTACAATACCGTGGCCAGCCCGGTCACCAGATTTGAATCCGTTAGATTTTTTTTACTGGGGAACTGTAAAAGAAAAAGTGTATTTCAAGCCGATTCAAAATGTAGCTGAGCTACGGCAAAGACTATTGGAAGCAGCTGAGTTTGTTTATAACCGTGGATTCGCTCGTTTAATAACCAGATCTTTTTTAAGAAGATGTCGAGCGTGTATTGCGGCTGAAGGAAAACAGTTTGAGCATTTGCTGTAAAGGTAAATCATCATCAGCAGCATTTTGACGCCCACTGTTGTGCAAGCAGTTATCCTTAAGGGTCCTTGTGCGTTTTCATAATCGCTGTTTAATTGGGAAATTTTGAAAAATTTTCATCAGTTTTTCTTAAAATAAAAATTGCGCATAAGTTAACGAGTAATCTTCTAAGAGTTATACCATTTTGGAATCCTTATTAAATGCGCCAACTTTTAAGGTTACTTGCCAAACTCTCGTAGTACATTTTTTTCCAGTACAGCCAGTTAAAGTTGAGCAAAGTTTTACTTTGGAATACTTGGTTGGGAAATAAGTGGCAATTTTTCCTGAACGAGAAAAGTTGGCAGTAAGGTTGAGACACCAGTTTGAAGATGCATTATTCATCATTACATTGTAAAAATAAAATCCAAAAAAAGTTAATATTTGTAGTAACAGGAGTTGACAGACTGCCGTAGGGTGTGAAATTTCTATATTTTTTTCAAAGACCTATAATTTTCAAAACACATACATAAAATTTTTTTAAATATTTTTCTGATAGCTGTTATGACTTTGCCTATCACCCGGTTTCGGCTTGACGTCGACTTCTGGGACACCCTGTATATGTCTCCCAGAATGGACTAAATATATTACGTCCCTGAAAAGTTAAATACCACAGTCTATACTACACCTGTTTAAAATAGGTGACCTACATTTTGAAGGAGACAAATGAATAATCCAATTTCAATGCAATTAAATGAGTTTCCAATATGCACCTGAATTCGCACCGCATTTCATTATAAACAATTTGCTATAAATTATATCCGAATTAACATTATTGTTACTTTGAGCTATTTGCAATTTCGGTCCATCTTTCTCATTATTAACGTAGATATTGAATAAAACATTTTTATAGTTAAACATTATACCAGAGAATATGTTTTACTGGCCACCGAATAGAACCGGAGATGTAGGAATGGAAGACTTTAGAACATACAGGAAAAACCAAATTTGTCTGACGGCTTGAGTTCAATGGGTATGAGAAGTGTCTATCAACACATGTTAGAAAAAGATGGAAGCCGGCTAAAGAGCGAATGTCATCACCACATTGCGAACACCCAGTTTAAATGGTTTTATTTTAATAAAATTAAGTATAAGTACTTAATGAAGCATAATAAGTAAATGATAAAAATTTCAAAATGATTGCACTGCTTTAAAGCCCTTTGACCGTCAATAATGTGTGGATGCACCCTGATGTGCTACGCATTCTCCAACGCGCCTAGGCATGCTTCTGATCAGGTGGTCAATGTCCTCCTGTGGTATCTCATTCCAGGCAACCACCAACTCCTCTCCAAGTGCTTTTAGAGTCTGAGGAGGACGTTGCAAATTGAGCAATCTCCTACCCATCATATCCCACACGTGCTCAATTGGGGATAAGTCGGGAGATCTTGGTGGCCATGGTAACAATGTGACATCATTATGTTGAAAGAAGTCTATTGTGACTCTTGCAACATGTGGTCGGGCATTATCTTGTTGGACAGTTGGATCTGCCAGGGTGTCAAGATAGGGTAAAAGATGGGGTTCTAGAACTTCGTGGATATAACGCTGCGCGTTCATGTTACCTCTGATGAAGATTAAAGGTGACCTGGAACCATAAGCTATAGCACCCCAAACCACAACAGTGTGATGAACATGTCTTTCAACAAAAAACTGTGGATTCCTCCTTTCACCACGTCGCCTTCTAACCCTGGCACGACCATCGTGCATGCCTAAACAAAATCGAGACTCGTCACTAAAGACAATACTGTTCCATTCCTGATCCCAGAGTGACCGTTGTCTGCACCACTCAAGGCGATTACGTCGGTGTTCTCGAGTTAAAGGGAGGACCCAGTGTGGCCGGTATGAAAACAAGCCAAAACTTCTCATTCGTCGGTAAACACTTCGCATGCCAATAGGTCTTCCGTGTTCTGCAAACCATTCATTTGCAATGGACCTGGTAGTGGAGAAACGGTCCATTAAGGCCAATAACCTTAGGCGGCGATCTTCACGGTCTGTTGTTCTACGGCGGCGTCCAGTGCCCCTTGCTCTTTGCGTACGGCCTTCTCGAAGCCATGCCTGAGAACACCTAACCACAGTGTCTACACTTCTTTGCACTCTAACTGCAATTGCCCGAAAAAAAAGGTCCAGTTTCCCGAAGTCCCACTATACGGCCCCTATCAAACTCACTAAGTTGACGAAATCGTACAGGTCTCCGTACTCTAGGCATCGTAACCGATCGTAAAGGATGTCAAGAACCAAAATCCGCCAACGTTGATTCTTTACTGCGGCTGGAATATTCATTTTTAGAGCGTTAGTGAATTAAAAAAAAGCAGTATAAAAACCGGAATGTCCAACTGATAAGGCTGAAAATTTTTTCACTTGTTATTTACAGTAAGATAAATACATTCACCAACTTTTATTAAAATAAAACCATTTAAACTGGGTGTTCGGATTTATAGCAGCAGCTTAGGTTACAGTCAAACCCAAGAAAGAGGTCTGTTCGAACATTTAAATAGATATTTATTATTGTTACATTTTGGCACATCAAGCGGTCGGAAAATGTAACACCGTTATGCAATACAAATTTTCATTGCCTGTGTGTACGCAGTTGAAAACCATTTCGAAGCAGGACGACACTCCACAATAAGCGCTCGTTGGGTACTAACCAAAATCGCTCATCTATGATCATGGAAGTGGAATCCTTGTCTTGGAATGCACCAGAATGTACGAAATCCTGACTTTTCATTTCGACCTAAAATTGAGCGCCGTGAGGACCGATCCGGAATCTATCCTAAACAGATTCCATGCATTTCACAATTCAAAACGTGTACGCTCAGAATAAAACCATTATCTGAGGGAATAAACAAACGCGTATTTTCAACATGCATCCCACTTGAATTAACTGGTGTAACACATTGGCAACGCTGCAGATTGCTGCGTCAGCGTTTGTAGGCGACGCAGTGATGAGGTTCGCTATCCAGCCGGCTTCTATCTCTTTCTAACATATGCGTTGATACACACTTTTCGCGCTTCCCTCTAGTACACATTGAACTCAAGCCGTCAGACAAATTTGGTTCTCAGTGTATAGTCGACCCTTAAGGGCGAGTACCGATTGAGGGCGATGATGAAGTCTTGGATTTTAAATGAACTTGGCCACCAGTGTTATACTGTATTTATTAGGTGCATTCACTTTACACGAAAAGTTCACAATAATTAGTGAGCTTGAGCAGGGTTCATCTCAAGCAAATATATGTGCTCGTATGGCTATAACAAAATCCGCTGTGTCAAATATTTGGAAAAACCGTGACAATTTTAAAATGACTAGAAATTTAATAGTCAAAAGAAAAAAATGCGGCTATCGCTGCATCCCCAAGTCGATGATATGCTGTTTAAATGGTTTCAACAAAAACCTGCTAATAATTTTCCAATAAGTGGACCTACAAATAAAGCCTGCAGAATTTGGGAAATTGGAGAATACTTCAAATGTAGTTCCGGTTGGCTAGACAGGTTCGAGAAAAGACATAACATTGTTTTTGGAGAAATGTGTGGTGAGTCAGCTTCAGTTGACAAGAACGTTACCAATGACTGGATTTCACTTAATAACATCAACCTTCAACTTTTTCCACCCAATGTGACATCAGTTCTGCAACCAATGGACCAGGGTGTCATTTGGAGTCTTAAACAAATGTATCGGAAACATATGTTGATGAAAATTATGGAGCTTCAAGACATTACCAAAGCTGTCACCATTTTAGATGCTATAAATTTGCTTACTATTGCATGGGAATTCGTTACTCCAGAAACGATTCGTAATTGTATTCGTCATATTAGTTTTACCAAATAATTTACGGTTTTTACACATACCTACACAGTAAGTATGCCTGTAATATTTGTATCAGATTCTGAAAAAATGCAAATTTCAAAATTACGTACTTTTTTATATGTATCTTTATTCAAGTAATACATGTCAAACAAACACATTTTAAACTTTGTTATATATGTTATTTCTGCTGCTTTTTTCATTAAAAAAAGCATTTCTTTTAAGATGGTCATCCGCCTATAATAGACTATTTGTCACAGTCCATTATAAGCGGGTTGCACTGTATATTTAAAAAAATGGAAATAAATGTAAAATTTGAAGGCGGAAATATAACAAAAGTGGCAGTCATCAGCCGTTCTAGACTGAATATGCAATCAACATAAGTCAAAAGTCAATAGGAAATGAATACAAATAAATAAGGGTTCCAATCCAGTAACGAGTGCATCTAAGATGAGGATGCACCGAGGGTTGCGGATGAAATTATCTAAAATCTCCCCTCTACGCTCTGCAGTCATTTCAACGCCCTTCCCATATTTAATATCCTAGACAGAAGCACTAGAAACACCCATTTGAAGCGCACTGTATTATGTTAGATACGGGGTTGCATCAGACATTCGCATTCTGTTTCTAATAAGCGCTGGAACTTTATTGTTCCTCTAGCAGTGACGCCACGTACCTGAAAACAGCATAAAGTCCACGATTTTTGTAGTTTCACTTCAAATATGGGGTATATGTTTTTTGGATGTTACATGACATGTAGTTTTATATTACGAAAAAGCGTATCACTCAACTATGTGAGGCATTATGTTGAGAATTAATTCCTGGATGGAAAGATTACATACCGGTCCGAATTGACTGTCACCGCGACTTCATTTTCCTCAAAGAACCAAGAACCATAGGCCAACTCATAACACTGATCAACAGCCAAAAAATATCCTAAATAAAATCAACAAAATATTACTATTTTTAATGTGCTAAAACCGGAATGAAACTTATTCTTTCAATATTAGTTCAAGTTTTAGAGATATTAATTATATGTGTTCCTGCTGTGACAGTGTTAATATACTGTAATTCACAAGAATGCACGTGCTACATTTTTATATTCGGCAAGGAAAGATGATGTAATCGGCATGATTGTGTTAGGTTGTACATACGTGTACATTATATTGTTTTATATTAGCCATTTTTTCCTCAGTTGGCTGACAGCGTTCATGCAAGATGTCTCGAAAGTGTGTAAACAATCCAGATCAGTTTTGTTAGGTGTGTGGTGATGTGACTTTTGCGTCTCAGAGACGGTCTATTACTCCACTAATAACAAAGGCATATCAGCTTTATTTCGGTTGTAAACTAGGTGATCAAGACAAACAGTGGGCACCCCACATCTGCTGAAATACATGTGCTTCAAGTCTGAGGAGCTGGTTAAATGGCAAAAAACGGTCTATGCGCTTTGCTGTCCCAATGGGTTGGAGAGAGCCTACAAATCATATTAATGATTGTTACTTCTGCATGGTACCTTGTGTTGGACAAGCCACAGGTATGTCCAAGAAAAAAAAATCGGTTATTAACTACCCAAACATACCATCTGCGATGAGACCTGTGCCTCACAGTGACGAAGATCCTATTCCAAAACCCCCAGAATCCTACGCTTGCGAATCAGAAAACGAATCAGATCATGGCGATCGAGTGATTCGTCAGGAAGAAGATATGCCATCAACGTCAAGAGATCCTGATTTTATACCGAGCACGTCATGCCACCAACCGCACAAAATAACACAGTCAGAATTAAATGATCTTGTAAGATATTTAGAACTTCCAAAATGTAAGGCAGAGTTACTTGGATCAAGACTGCAGCAGTGGAACTTGTTAGAAGACGATGTTTCGGTATGTGTTTGTCGTAAACGCCACAAAGACTTAGAACCATTTTTCAATATGCAGAATAACTTGGTTTTCTGCAGTAACATTAACGGCTTACTGGCGCCTTTAAATATAAACTATAACAAAGAAGACTGGAGATTGTTTATAGACAGTTCAACATTGAGTTTAAAGGCAGTGTTATTGCATATTGGAAATATTTTACCATCTCTTCCTGTAGGGTATGCAGTTCACATGAAAGAATCATATGACAATATGAAGTACCTATTGACATGCATAAAATACGATGAGCACCAATGGCATATTTGTGGCGATTTGAAAGTTGTTGCACTTTTACTTGGGCTGCAGCTAGGCTACACAAAGTTTTGCTGTTTTTTTGTGTGAATGGGACAGTCGGGCAAAGGCACTTCATTACACCAGACAAAACTGGCCTGTTCGTCAATTCCTAGAGCCAGGTCAAAAAAATGTACAACATATGCCATTAGTAGATTCGAAAAAAATTTTATTACCACCACTGCATATCAAGTTGGGCCTAATGAAAAACTTTGTCAAGGCATTAGATAGAGATGGGTCAGCTTTTCAATACCTGCGTCAGAAATTTCCAAGACTACGTGAAGCAAAGGTTAAAGAAGGTATTTTTGTTGGGCCACAGATTCGAAATATTTTGAAAGATACACAGTTTGAAAACACTTTAAGAGGTATTGAAAAAACTGCTTGGAATGATTTCCGTCTGGTGGTCACTAATTTCTTGGGAAATAGAAAAGCTGACAACTATAAAACCCTTGTCAAAAATATGCTGTCATCGTATCAAAAGATGGGCTGTAATATGTCTCTTAAGATAAATTTCCTACACTCACACCTGGACTTTTTTCCTGACAATTGCGGAGCCGTAAGTGATGAGCACGGCGAACGTTTTCATCAGGATATTTCAACAATGGAAAAAAGGTACCAGGGAAAGTGGAATCCTTCCATGCTTGCAGACTACTGTTGGACTCTTGGTAGAGATGCTCCAGAAACGATCCATAAAAGAACAGCAAAAAGACAGCGCATATAGTGATTCTTATAAGTATATGAATCTTGTTACTTTTTTGAATATATCCTTAAAAATAAAAAGTTTTTTTCTAACCCGCAACTCATTTTTTTATTTCATTGTCATTTTTGGATTCAGCGCCCCAAAATTAACAAAGAAGTGCACTTTTCCCACAAGATACAATTAAAAAACTAAAATTTGTTGTCCAGTGTAATAGTTATCAGAAAAAACATAAAAAATTTAACGCCACTTTTATCAGTTTGTGAATGTATTTAATAAATCTATCTAGCGTATTCTAACGAAAGATGTACACCTACATGGCTACAAAGTTCACATGACTCAACAGCGAAGAGAGCTCAGCAATTGGAGCCTTGGCCGACAGCATGTGAATGCTGATTTTGCTTACAAAATCATTTTTAGCGATGAGGCTCATTTTCTCTCTCATCTCGATGGCTTGGTCAATAGCCGCATTTAGGGCATGGAGTATCCAAGAGTAATTCATGGGAAAGCTTTGCATTCAAAATGTGTCACTATGCACTATAGTCTGGAGGCTTTATTGGACCGTTTCTCTTTGAGGATGAGACAGGTAATTCACTAACAGTGAATGACCAACGTTATCGTGCAATGATACTCATTTTTTTGTGCCACAATTAGAAGCCATCATATAGCTCTTAATGACATATCGTTTCAGCTGCTGCCACATGCCATACTGCTCGTGAAACATCGGCAGTTTTGCACGAGTTTGCTTCTGGTCAAGTCATCTCCCGATTTCGTGACTAGAATTGGCCGCCACGCTCGTGCGATTTAACACCTTTGGACTTTTGGCTCTGGGATTATCTGAAGTCACAAGTTTATACCAACAAGCGTGCAACCACCGAAGCATTGAAAGCTGAAATCAGACGGTGCATCAATGACATACCACGACATGTGTTGAAAAATGTTATCACACATTTTCGGGGGCAGCCATTTACCTGATGTGTTGTTTCATACATAATTCCAAATAAATATTCTATTTGTTTGTCACGAAATCACATGTTTTATAGAACCTTGAAATATTGCGTCCTTATTGAAACACCCTTTATCTTGTCTCATCTAATGTGGATTTTCTACATGCCAATCGCGTAAATTGTGTGGATTCATGTAACCATTTTTTTTAAATGTCGACTCATCCTCATCCTTACAGTGTACATAGCCATGGTGGCACTACACATTCATGCATTAATAAAAGTGGCGTTACTATCACTGTCACTCACTGACTCTAAGAAAACATTTTAAATTGGTAGTGTGAACTACAAGATCACAGGGTGTAGATTTTCCGATTATTCAGATCTTTTTAAATCCTATAAATTGAAAGGTACACGACTTGTTTTTTTTATATTTTTTTGATAACCATTATGACTATCCCCCATTTCCAGCTAGACGTCGACTTCTGGGACACCTTGTATATTCGATATTGTATATTCGATACGAAGCTGTTTCTAAGATCTTCTTAAAACAGTCCAAAGAAGCGTCCGTGAATGATTGCTTCGTGTTTAGAAGCCTCCTTACTATTTCTCCTGTGTATGTGGCAACATGGCGAAGGCCTAGGAGGGTGAGTCCACGACCTAGAGCGCCATACGCCTTGTCAAGGGTGACAATTTATGTAAAAACTGCTCCGAATCCAGAATGGTGTGTCAACCCCTATTTATCTTCGGAATTATAACTGCATATCATGTGGTCTTAGTCATACACGTGCTGTGCGCACGACTAGGGAAGATATTGTCGGCGGCATAATATGTTTATTAACTGCTTTAACACCCTGGGGACACTACGCGCCATATGACGTTCTTTGAAAGAACGTTTCGGATGAACTGAACTAGTAATTGCACATTGCTACCGAGCAAAAGGTTGCAATCTGTGAAAATTGATTTACACGCTCAAAAAAATCTCGGTTGACAATGAGTTTCGCCAATTACGGATCATCCCCTTCGGGTTACGGGACTAAACACACTGTGATCTGGAAGAGAGGCTTAAAGGGTAATGAATTCACGGTAATCGGTTGAATAGAATGTGTACCAGGATTGTTCAAAATTCCGTTCACAGCAAGATAAAATTGGTATACGGTAGCAACATCCAGACATAGGGACAAGTAGCACTGCCTATTGACGATCAATAGTTTCAACTTTTGGAACCAAAGTCGCCGACAAATTCCCCATACATCTGCCACAAGGCCCCGCCAGGGTTATTACGTAAAAACATGTATAATGTTGAAAAAATCGACAAAATGTCAACCTGCTGTCTAAATATTTCGGTTTGTGGAAATAGTTTCCGCGTTTGCTCGCTATGAGCGTCACCAATAGCGTCATCTATGGAGGAATGACTCAACGATACGACACGCTCCTCAATGACCATGCTACAAGTATACTTTATCTGAAGTCACTTGAAACACTGTGAAATACCAGGTGCGTTTTATATATCTATATTTAACACGCTCTGTTGCTGCAAAAATCGCCAAATTTCGCAGCAAATATCCCCCGTATAAGATCAAAGGCAGTTTCACCGGTCCACGTGGAGTGAAGCAGCCTATGCGTGGACATAGCCAATGAGAAAGCATGTATTTCAGAGCTCCGAACAAGTGCAGGTGGCTACTGAAAATTGAAACAGTTTAGCCAGTGCCGTGTAGCGGTGAATAAACGTGTTTTCTTTAGTCTGTCCGTGTTTTTTCATAGATTTTATTAGTTTGTGTGTTTTCGACTTTTGAATACTCAGTTTACTTGTTGATTTAATTGTTGTGTTGATTGTTCTTGTGTGTCCTAAATATGGCTCTTTGGAGACCTTGGGAAAATGCTCCAAGCCACAAGGAGATGGTTGATGAACCTGTGCAGGCAGAATTCCTTCATAAAGATTTAGAGGAACAGACCCAAAGAGTAATCCTAAATATGTATGATTGTCTGAAAAACGAAAATCCAGATTCCTCGCAAAATCAAATTTTAAACAGAATTTGTATCCTGACAAAAATCAGTCGGTCTACCATTTATCGGGTTATAAAAAGGGGAGATGTAGTCAACCATTCCTTCCACAGAAAGCGCATAGGGCAAAAATTAAAAAGAATAGACGTGGGTTTTCAGGAAGATATTCGTCGTATAATATACGGATTGTATAAAGAAAATTTGGTGCCCACGTTGGAAATGATACGGGATAAATTAAAAGATTATCCTGAAGATTTTTATAATTACAAATGCTTAGACTCACTGCACTGTATTGTAAAACTGTGTGGTTTTCAATACAAAAAATTAGATAAAAGAATGGTGATTATGGAGTCGTCTCGAATCGTTGAATTGCGCCAAGAATTTTTGCACAAAGTTAAAATCTATAGAGAGCAGAAAAGAAATCTGATTTACCTGGATGAAACGTGGTATGATACCCATGATGTTGTGCAGTAAGGCTGGGTTGACGACAGCAACAAGTGCATTTTAAATGCACCATGCACCCGTGGAAAACGAATCATTATTCTCCATGCTGGCAGTGAAAATGGATTTATACCTAATGCCTTGCTGTTATCTGCCAAAAATATCAAAGAATCATGTGCCGACTATCATGCGGACATGACCTCCGACTTATTTGAAAAGTGGATAGAGCAGCAGTTAATACCAAACATTTCCCCAAATTCAGTGATTATTATGGACAATGGCCATACCATTCCCGACAGAAAAACAAAATTCCGAATACAGGCACAAAAAAAACAAGACATTATTGATTTTATGAAGGATAAGGGAATGGAAATACCACAAAAATCAACCAAAGCCATATTATTGGATCTTATTAAAAGACAAAAATTTGAAAAAGAGTATGTTGTTGACAATCTGCTTCAGTAAAATGGCCATGAAGTATTACGTCTACCTCCCTATTACTGCATTTTTAACCCGATTGAGTTGGTCTGAGCTGCTTTAAAAAAAAAGTAAGAAAACATAATCAGACCCCTCAATTAAGTGAATCGCTATTGGCCACAATAAGAGATGCAGTATCTCATATTGCTGCCACAGACCTATGGAAGCAGTGTTCTAGGCATATTATTGAAAATGAATATTGTGTTTTGCCTCCTGTAAATCCCGTTGTAATTCCTCTACAAGATGACTCTAGCGACAGCTCCGAAGGCGAGGATGATATATAAATACCTATAATGTAAGTCTTTATATACCTTTTTATATACCTACCTGCTATGTAAATATTTGCCTATGTCAAACGTTGGAATTCTGTAATTTTTCCATTTCTTAACTTTCAGTCAATATAAATTAAACTCCCAATATAAGTATTTTTTATCCCAAATCAAAAAAATAAGAAGATAGTAAAATCCATTTATTGTGATATAAAAACATTATTATTATCGTTCTAAATAAATGACCGCACGCCTATGATACGTCATGAAATTACAAAGGACGCGCCGACCAAAGGTTTTTATGCTATTTCAAGTGACTTCAGATAAAGTATACGTACCCCAGCGTGCTTTGTTGGTTGCAGAATGCCGAGATAGTCTGAGGAGTATATCTCTGAGAAGATGTGAATAAAATTGGTTGAGTACCAAGATCTCATCTGAATGATTATATCGACGTCCATAACACGCATCGTCATTGTCAAAAATTATTACCAAAGTGGTGAATGTTTAGTTGACACGATTCAGAAAGTGCAGCTAATATTCGGTCGGAATAATGTTGCTACTCCATCCACTGTTAAAAGAATAATCCAAAATTCATCTGAATGATTATGAAGTTGAGTCATTAATTTTCAGATAATGATTGTAGAAGGAAGATAAACCAAAATATGTGTAAAAATAAAAAAAAAATAAAAAAAAATGTTACCTTGTTTTACAAAGTATCCTCCCGACAAGTATTTCAGTGCGGACCTGTATTTGATCGTGCGGTCTTGGAGCACCGGCATGCCCTCCCCTGTGAGGTCTTAAGTCACCTGATTCACGAGCCCTCTGTACTACATTAACAAAGGCATGAGGGGTTGGTTGCACTCGATTGGGAAACCGATCCGCATAAATCCGTGATGCCGCGTAAATAAGAATCATGTCCACAAGTTCAGCATTTTCGTAAACATGTGCCATTTTTGATTTCGTTTGAGCCACGCAACAGACACCACTATTCACTCACGCGTTACCGACTGACACTAACTGAATACAACTGAATAAAATAATTGTAAAAACATCGTTCCAAATTCTTTCGCTTTTTTGTTTCCGATGCGATGAACTGATAAGGCGGATTATATCCGTTGTTGCCAAACACGAGCACATAATATTATTATTGAGACAGGGCGGTACTCAAACTTCCAAAGGGCTATAACTTTGTTACTTTACTTAACTTGTTAATTTTACCAGAAAAATGGTAAAGGAAAAAAACATTTCTTTTGATCAGATCTACTCTCTGTTAAAATAAATGACTCAACTTCGAAGTCACCCTGTATAGGGTGATTGTGTGTATTAGTCTGCATCGGTGATATTTGCTATGTGAGAAAATTATAACTGAATATGCTGCTCCTGAAGTATATCTTTTAGCTGTGCCAGACAGGTTATTTGTGTTGCCCTTCCAGTCTTTTTGCGTTTTCAAAAACTTTAAGAAGCATTACGGGAGATCTCCACCACGCCCGCGTTGTATGGAATTAAGCCACATCACAGAAAAATTAGAAATGACCCATCGGACACAAAACATTTTCGCAGTGCCTCACATCTAGGGGCTAATTTGTATTTTCTAAGTCACATCGCAAAACAAATGAGTAAAAAAATAAAAACTACAATATGTACAGCGAGAAAGACAATACTCACTAAAGTGAATGTTTTAAACGGAAAGTGAGATGGATCGAAAAAAGCGAGAAAAAGTGAGCTATTGATTCTCAATAACCAGCGCCATTTCGCTAGCTGGTCGTATCACCATACTCTCCAGTAGCTTGAGGACATACAAGAGACCCAATGCAGGATCCCAAAGTCCCAGAATAAAACAATGAAAAGGCCATAATGATTCTGCTTAATGCAACATTCATAAGCAGCATACTTTGTAGTTAAAACCAGCTCTGTAGCCAACGGTAAAGTGAAAATCCAAGAACTCATTGTTACATTCTTTTTTTAATGAACGGGCCATAATGTCCGAGAAATGGTGCGAATATAAAGCCTCTTTTATACCTCACTTTACTGAACTACCAGAAGTTTGCTTCTTACATTAATGGAGACGTAAGTTTAATTCTAATGCACTAACAAATTATCTGCCATAAAAAGTACATTTTTCACTATGTTGAGAAGAATTTTCTGTGAGGATTAAAAACAACGTTTTTGGTTTAAAACAGGTTTTTCTGGTTCAAACCAGATTTATTTCGTTTAAGCAATTTGCGTTTAAATATTGACTGAAACTAACAGAAATTGAAAAAATATATAATTGGATAGTTGCTTTTAGGCATAATTTATTTTGGTCATACGTCAAAAGCGAACTTTCCACCTGTTACACAATATAGATAGTAGGTGGATGTCATAATTTGATAGGTGGAAAACAGGTTCTGTGAAAACTGGCCAAAAAGATTATGTCTAAAGGCAACTAAACACATATACGAGGATATACCCAAAAACAACAGGAATAGCATTGCAGTGGGCGGAGCTTGTGTAGTACACATGTCTGCCCCTAGAGGCGTACAGCGCAACTCATTACAAGTTTAATGCCACCTGAGTTGTCGATCTGGCTTGTTTTGTTCCTCTGTAGTCATTATTTTTGCTAGAGCTGTTTCGTGCTTGTTTCGTTTTTTACGATGGCAAGGTTCAGTGAGCAACGTGCAGCTGTGAATGTTTGCTTTATAATCAGTAAAAATGCTGCTGAAACTGTTTTAATGTTGAAAATAGCTTGCAAAGATGATGCTATGGGAAAAACTCAGGTGTACGAGTGGTTTGCTCGACTTAAAAATGGCGACATGTCGATTGATGACAAACCTCGCTCTGGACGTCCATCAACTGCCCGCGTCGACGAAAATGTTGAAAAAATGTTGAAAACTGGCCAAAAAAGATTATGTCTAAAGGCAACTAAACACATATACGAGGATATACCAAAAAACAACAGGAATAGCATTGCAGTGGGCGGAGCTTGTGTAGTACACATTTCTGCCGCTAGAGGCGTACAGCGCAACTCATTACAAGTTTAATGCCACCTGAGTTGTCGATCTGGCTTGTTTTGTTCCTCTGTAGTCATTATTTTTGCTAGAGCTGTTTGGTGCTTGTTTCGTTTTTTACGATGGCAAGCTTCAGTGAGCAACGTGCAGCTGTGAATGTTTGCTTTATAATCAGTAAAAATGCTGCTGAAACTGTTTTAATGTTGAAAATAGCTTACAAAGATGATGCTATGGGAAAAACTCAGGTTTACGAGTGGTTTGCTCGACTTAAAAATGGCGACATGTCGATTGATGACAAACCTCGCTCTGGACGTCCATCAACTGCCCGCGTCGACGAAAATGTTGAAAAAATGTTGAAAACTGGCCAAAAAAGATTATGTCTAAAGGCAACTAAACACATATACGAGGATATACCAAAAAACAACAGGAATAGCATTGCAGTGGGCGGGGCTTGTGTAGTACACATTTCTGCCGCTAGAGGCGTACAGCGCAACTCATTACAAGTTTAATGCCACCTGAGTTGTCGATCTGGCTTGTTTTGTTCCTCTGTAGTCATTATTTTTGCTAGAGCTGTTTCGTGCTTGTTTCGTTTTTTACGATGGCAAGGTTCAGTGAGCAACGTGCAGCTGTGAATGTTTGCTTTATAATCAGTAAAAATGCTGCTGAAACTGTTTTAATGTTGAAAATAGCTTACAAAGATGATGCTATGGAAAAACTCAGGTGTACGAGTGGTTTGCTCGACTTAAAAATGGCGACATGTCGATTGATGACAAACCTCGCTGGCGTCTCAACTGCCGCACGTCGAAAAATGTGAAAAATCGAGAGCTTGTGCTATAAATTTCGTTGGACGATACGTATTCTTAAGAATTGGAACGTAATTATCAAAATGACTTTTGAAATATTCATGTTAATACGAAAATTACATTAACTTAAAAACTCATTTTTTACCATTTTCATCACACTTCTACCAAATTACCACCGTCGTTTAGTAATGATAAAATAAAAATCAATAGGTAATGATACAAAATATTTAGGAATTTATCTAGATCCCCACTTGAGATGGGATGTACATATTTCTCACATACTAAAGAAAATTAGATTCATAGCATATAAAATAAAATTTCTAACCGGTATATTAACTGAATATTATCTACGAATAATATATTAAGCTTTAGTCGAGCCACACATAACATATGGTATAGTAGTGTGGGGTGCTGCATGCACGACATACTTTAACGATTTAGATGTACTTCAAAGAAGAATTTTAAAATCAATGTTAGGCAAATCAACATTATACCCAACTAATGACTTATATAATGATGCACAAATATATGATACTAAACAACTTTACTTCTTACATACCATCCCTCATTATCACAAAACTATTAGTGAACACGACATAATTGAACATAATCAAAAAACCAGATATAAATTACGCGCAAAAAATGTTCCTAAACCAAACAAATCCCTAATGAAACGATGTCACCTGTATATAGCTCCAAAATTGTACGAACATTTACCAAATAATTTAAAACAATTACGCAATACATTAAGCTTCAAAAAAATTAAAAAAATTTATTAACACGATTGGGAGAAATCAAATTAATAAAATAATCTCAAATATTACACAATAAATGCTCTACCATTCTTACCAATAATTTCTTTTTTCTCTCTATTTTATTATATTTTGCAATTCAACATACATATGATCCATGCACAGGCGTTGTCCTCCTATGGATATATTATATTTATTTACTCGTTCATGTTCCCTGTATTTTAGAGTAAATAAATATTATTATTATTATTATTATTTGGGGGTTTTAAGACGATTGTGAAACAGTGTTCGGCAAAAAAGACCCGATTTGTGGCAGTCAGGAGACTGGTTCTTCCACTACGATAATGCACCTGCGCACACAGCCACCTACCTCTGTTCGACAGTTTCTGTCTAAAAATGGCATGGTTCCGCTGCCTCACGCACCTTATTATATTTCGGTGATACTCCAATCTTTTATGCACTTGTGAGACATCACTAAGCTGGAAATTTTACACGCAAAAATCAAAAAATCCAATAAGGAGGTCATAAGAAAAATGAAAGTGGACGCGGGTTGCTGGAAAACAAAAGACGATTGAGGCATGTCATACATGCTATGCTGTCTTATTAACTGTCAAATTAACCGTTTTGGATTTACTGGAAGCCAATTCCGCCATTTTCGGTTTTTCGCTGATATTTTCAAAACCAGTTGACCGAAGGTAAATCTGAAGCCGGCTAAGTTTCCTCTGAAACACTCTCCATTTAACCTTTGCTGTAGGTATAACAGGAGCGGAGATCCTTATATAGAGAAGCAAATCTGGGACACACTGTATAAAAAAAATCTGGTGAAAAAGGTGTATTTAATGTGTTGTTATAGTGACGTGCTTTTGACAACAGTTGGTTGAGCTAAGGAAAAATTTAATTTTGATCGATTAAAAGGGAAGTTGATGAAAAAATGTCCCGGAGTTTCTCCTAAAAAATTACTTGGTTTAAACAGTTGTTTTAACCATGATATAAACCAGGATGGTTCAAACTTGCCAACCTTGTTTGTAACAACGGGAAATTGAAATGAAAATTTTGCAGTACAAAATCTTATATTATTTCTCCTATGTAAAATTTTTAAAAACGCTTGAGTTTATGTGATTTGGACGAATACTTTCTTTAATGAATTGGACACATAGATACCAAATCTAAGTCAATTTGAGGCTAAGAACCATACGAGAGCCTAACCAAGCCATTTTCTTCCTCATGTTCATCAATCCTATCATCAAATTTTTATAATTCTTATTCCGTTTGTCGGTTAAACGTGGACGTGACCGTATGTCCAAACACCTGCAATGGAACAACGGACCCAAATGAAGAAATTAACCTCTCTAATTCAAAAGATTGTGTACCGTTCATCTAAATTTTTCCTCTACGATATACCAGATGACTAGGACCATATCTACAGTTTTTACCGAAACTATAATTATAAGACGATTTATCATTATATTTTTTATCAAAGCGCCATATGCCCTGAATCCATTATACATTATTACAGCCTTTACGTAGAAATAGAATCGAATGGATTAAGACGGGCGTTCAAACTCGTCGTGTATACACAGCCTCAAAACTTTTTTAATATTTGTAAAACTATAATGTTCTTCAATAGTCTAGAAGGGTTGTCAAAGGTTAGTGCTTTACAGCGACTCGCTAAAAACTGAAAAAATAATCAAATTGCAGCAGTTTTTGAATCGATACACACTTCTGTTGAAAGCGTCTATTTCAGCATGCAATAGAATTTGGAACATTCCATTATACAAGTGAAAAATTACCTTTTTTTCAATGGATTGATCCATTTATTACTGCACATTCGGATAGACTATTCCAAAATAAGAAAATTGAATTTTGTATCAAACATGAAACAGAACAGAAGAGAGTCAACGTTATTACGAGATGGAAATGTACTGCTGAATTACTAAAGTTTACATAAAAATTATGTATTATAAATTATTGGTAGTCCCTGTAAAATAATATTAAGCATCAAAGTTTCGTTTAACTCTATCATTATTTTTTGAAACATGTCAGCACGATTTATATTTATGTACAAAGAGAACCAAATTTATCTGACGGCTTGAGTTCAGTGTGTACGAGAGAGAAGTGTGTATAGACACATATGTTAGAAAGAGATAGAAGCCGCCCGGATAGCGAAGCTCATCACCGCGTTGCCTAGTAACGCTGACGCGGCAATCTGCCGCGTTGCCAATATGTTATACCAGTTCCTTGAATTAAGATGCATATTGAACATATGCGTTAGATTATTCTTTACGCCCAAATAATGGTTTTATTTTGAGCGTACACATTTATCAATTGCAAATTATGTCGAATCTATTCAGGATTGATTCTCGAGCTGCATTTTAGGTCGAAATAAAAGGGTGGGATCGCCATAAATTCTGCAATATTGCATCATTTCACCGTATCTTGTACATTCCAAGGCAAGGTTTCCACCTCCATGATCATAGTTGAGCGATTTTGGTCAGCACCCATCTAGCGCTCATCTTGCTTCGAAATAGCTTGCGTACACGCAGACAATGATAATTTGTAGTTCGTAGGGTTATTTGTTACATTTACCGATCGCAGCGCTGTCGCAAAATGCAATAATAGCTCAAGATGATTCTAAAAAAAATTAAAACACTAAGTCGCATCAAAATTGAAATAAATCTCCTTGATCTTAAATCCATAATTACAAAATAGTCTTTTGTCAGTTGTTAATTTGTCAGATATGGTTTTTAACTACCTCAACCCATGGATTTTAGAGAAAATTCGTTTCTCCTTTGAAATTAGGTCATCATTACTCAATGTAATTTCATCCTCTCCTACAGCATTTTTGCAAGATAAAAACGAATAAGTGCCGTTTGAGATGAACTCACGTGAGTACTGGTTAAACCACGTATTGATTTTCCTAATCAAGTCGTTACATTTATTTTTTTAAATCGTATTCGAATTACTTGAGGTTACGGCAGAATCGTCATGGAGAGAATTGGTTTCAGAGGAAACGCGTACTCACTGATCGAAAGTTATTTGTCAAATCGCCCACAATCTGTGCAGATATCAGGATCATTTAGTAAAGAAATGTATATTAAGTGTGGTGTCCCACAAGGAACTGTCTTAGGTCCGCTGTTATTCAATATATATTTAAATGATATTTTCCAAATTAATTGTGTTGGCAAAATAACTAGTTTTGCAGATGATACTGCAATATTATATGAAGGCACTGACTGGTCTGATCTGAAAAATGTAATTGCAAATGATTTTATCAAAATTATTCAGTGGTTTAACAGTAGAAAATTAAGCATTAACTACTCTAAAACACATTTTTTACCATTTGGATCTTATGCTAGACATCTGCCAAATTACACAAATTTCTCGTTCAATATTAATGATCAAAAAATGCAAATTAATAGAGTGCCCAACATAAAATACCTTGGAGTGGTCTTGGATCCTCACTTACGATGGGACATCCATGTCAATTATATTTTAAAGAAAGTTAGATTTGTATCCTACAAAATTAAATACCTTGGGAATATATTGACAGAAAAATATCTTCGAACATTATACCATGCACTGATTGAGCCTCATCTCACATATGGTATATTAGCATGGGGAGCTGCATGTTCCTCACATATCTATAATTTAGATGTTTTTCAAAAAAGTATTCTAAAAATGATATTTAAAAAACCGAAACTTTATCCCACTGAAAAATTATACGCAGATGTTCGAATGTATGATATAAGACAGCTTTATTTCTTACACAGTATCACTTACTACCATAAATTTGTAAACACCGACCAAAAAATTAAACATAATCATTATACCAGGTACAAAATTTGTGGCACAGTAGTTCCTCAACCGCATAAATCTATAATGCAGCGATCATATCTCTATTTAGCGCCTAAATTTTATGAAATTATACCTAAAGACTTAAAAGATTTACGTTTCGGAAATTGTTTCAAAAGAAATTTAAAAAAGTGGCTACATTCTATATCTAGGACTGAAATTCATAAACTCATAAATACGAACATCAACTAAATACATAATCTACTGTAGCTAATTTTTGTCCTTTTTTGTCATTTGCATTCTACAGTTTCAACTTAAATTATTGGTCCATGTACAGGCGATGCCTTCTATTGGGCCTGTTTTGATTTTATATTTATTTACTCATATTGTTTGTTATTTTTGTACATTGAGTGAATAAATATTATTATTATTATTATTATATAAAATAAAAATCTGCTATGAAGAGCTTCATATTGTAGGATTATAACATGCTTCTAGAAGCTTCTAAATAATATACCACATGTCTGCTCATACCATTTCAAAGGATCTTCAAACATAGCGTCCATTGCCATTGTCACTTTTCAACTCGCTAACTTGACCCGTTCACAAATGAACGCACCTCTTAGAGCGTGTACGTACAGATAGACCAAAATGGAGAAACGGTCATTAAAAAATACATTCAGCACAATCATGGATAATATTTGAGATACTGCAAATACAGCCAAGGCATTTAGCTTATTAATTAATTCATTTCACAGAACATCGAACGGCTTGTTGATAGACTGAAATGCAACCTTAGTTTCATAGAATTGATGATAAAGTGAACAACAGGTAGGTTATGTTGCTGCCGATATGAAAATAATGAATGACCAATTGTTTCTGAGTATTTTATTTTTCTTTACATTAGCATTATAATATAACAATAATATGTGTTTACCTGTGACAGCCATATCTGGGTACATTTGGAAAATAAAATCAATATCAAATAACACACGCAGAAGCTGAATTTGCAGCTTGTTTGTGATTTTTTATTTAAAGTCGGGATTGTTATCCAAATCAGTGCTTTGCCTACATAGACGTTAATTGTCTACAATAATAACACTTTGTCGAATCCATACTGGGAGTCTAGTCAGGGCCTACACTGCAGTGCACTATAGATTTATAAAATATTTTTCACTAAGTTATTGAAAAACATTCTTCCACTATCTACCATCCATTTCTTTATTTGACTTTTAAATCTCGATACCGATGTTGTATTATTTCTAAGATTCAGAGGGAGGATATTATTTAATTTTGGTGCAAGATAAAGAAAGTGCCTCTGTCCTATAGATTTATTTCTTGGAGGGATCCCATGACAATGATTGTGTTGTGTTTGATAAACATAAGAAATACTTTGCAATTTAATTGTGCCCGCATGGATAATCTGTAATATAGAAAAACAGTAAATTTGTCGTACATCACTAATGGAAGTTCGTGGGATATGTTACTTTTTTCTTATACAGGGTGTCCCAGAAGTCAACGTCAAGCCGAAACTGGGTGATAGGCAAAGTCATAACAGCTAACAGAAAAATATTTAAAAAAATTTTATGTATGTGTTTTGAAAATTATAGGACTTTGAAAAAGATATAGAAATTTCACACCCTACGGCAGTCTGTCAACTCCTGTTACTATAAATATTAACTTTTTTTGGATTTTATTTTTACAATGTAATGATGAATAATGCATCTTCAAACTGGTGTCTCAACCTTACTGCCAACTTTTCTCGTTCAGGAAAAATTGCCATTTATTTCCCAACCAAGTATTCCAAAGTAAAACTTTGCTCAACTTTAACTGGCTGTACTGGAAAAAAATGTACTACGAGAGTTTGGCAAGTAACCTTAAAAGTTGGCGCATCTTATAAGGATTCCAAAATGGTATAACACTTAGAAGATTCGTTAACTTATGCACAATTTTTATTTGAAAAAAAACTGATGAAAATTTTTCAAAATTTCCTAATTAAACAGCGATTATGAAAACGCACAAGGACCCTTAAGGATAACTGTTTGCACAACAGTGGGCGTCAAAATGCTGCTGATGATGATTTACCTTTACAGCAAATGCTCAAACTGTTTTCCTTCAGCCGCAATACACGCTCGACATCTTCTTAAAAAAGATCAGGTTATTAAACGAGCGAATCCACGGTTATTAACAAACTCAACTGCTTCCAATAGTCTTTGCCGTAGCTCACCTACATTTTGAATCGGCTTGAAATACACTTTTTCTTTTACAGTTCCCCAGTAAACAAATATAAAGGATTCAAATCAGGTGATCGAGCTGGCCACGGTATTGTACTAGACCGCCTTATCCATCTGCCTGGAAAGTTTTGATCGAGATACTCTCTCACTGAGAGTGCATAGTGCGCTGGGCAGCAATCATGCTGAAACCACATGTCCCTGTAAATACTCAGTGGCACGTCCACCAATAAATTTTGTACATGATTTTTCAAAAAATCCAAATAAACTTCAGCAGTCAAAGTCTCTGGGAACTCAAACGGACCGACTATTTTACCATTTAAAATTCCTGTAAATGGTTTATCTTGAAGCGATATTGAGATTTATCTTCTCTCATCAAATGTGGGTTTGCTACGTGCCACTCGTGTAAGTTATGCAGGTTCATGTACCCATTTTTCTTAAATGTGGTCTCATCCGACCATACAATTTTTTCAAAGAACTGTGGATCTTTCCTGTGTCTTTCTAACATTGTGCGACAAAAAGCAACTCGGGGCTCATAATCCCGGGGCAGGAGAGGTTGAACACGCTGTATGTGGTATGGATCTAGCACATCACTTACTTGCTATTGCACACTTTGACACCGATCAGTACTCCTTCGTTTACTGCGCATCTTTACATGTTCGTGCTTGTTGATTTCGTACTGTTACTAATTTTGGATTCGTGAACTGGACTGTTGATCGCTTGTGATTTGGATTTGGACTGTTTAATTGCTCTTCAAAACAACATTTGCTTTCCTTAGACTATCTTTGATAGTGTGATTGTGCAGTGCCGCTATGTCCGTGTACACCGTACAAGAATATGCTAACATGCACCTCATTTATGGGGAATGCAGCTGCAACGCTAGTGCTGCAGCGAGACTTTACTGTGAGAGGTACCCGAATGCAGCTCGTCATCCAGATCATCGAGTGTTCACAAATGTGCACCGCTTACTGTTCTCAGAGGGCCAACTACCAAACCAATCACACGGTGAGGGAAGATCTTTCCTTCCTTACGAAGACGTGGTGCTAGGAGCTGTCGAAAAAGAACCGAGTACTTCAGTGCGTGCAATAGAACTAAAAACAGGTGTGTCCAAAAGTACAGCCCATAGAATCTTGCAAAAAAACGTGCTCCATCCATACCACGGACAGCGTGTTCAAGCTCTTCGGCCCCGGGATTATGAGCCCCGAGTTGCTTTTTGTCGCACAATGTTAGAAAGACATAGGGAAGATCCACGGTTCTTTGAAAAAAATTTTATGGTCAGATGAGACCACATTTAAGAAAGATGGGTACATGAACCTGCATAACTTACACGAGTGGCACGTAGCAAACCCACATTTGATGAGAGAAGATAAATCTCAATATCGCTTCAAGATAAACCATTGGACAGGAATTTTAAATAGTAAAATAATCGGTCCGTTTGAGTTCCCAGAGACTTTGACTGCTGAGGTTTATTTAGGTTTTTTGCAAAACCATTTAGAAAATTTATTGGAGGACGTGCCACTGAGTATTTACAGGGACATGTGGTTTCAGCATGATGGCTGCCCAGCGCACTATGCACTCTCAGTGAGAGAGTACCTCGATCAAAACTTTCCAGGCAGATGGATAGGGCGGTCTGGTACAATACCGTGGCCAGCCGGGTCACCAGATTTGAATCCGTTAGATTTTTTTTACTGGGGAACTGTAAAAGAAAAAGTGTATTTCAAGCCGATTCAAAATGTAGCTGAGCTACGGCAAAGACTATTGGAAGCAGCTGAGTTTGTTAATAACCGTGGATTCACTCGTTTAATAACCCGATCTTTTTTAAGAAGATGTCGAGCGTGTACTGAGGCTGACGGAAAACAGTTTGAGCATTTGCTGTAAAGGTAAATCATCATCAGCAGCATTTTGACGCCCACTGTTGTGCAAACAGTTATCCTTAAGGGTCCTTGTGCGTTTTCAAAATCGCCGTTTAATTAGGAAATTTTGAAAAATTTTCATCAGTTTTTCTTCAAATAAAAATTGTGCATAAGTTAACGAGTAATCTTCTAAGTGTTATACCATTTTGGAATCCTTATTAAATGCGCCAACTTTTAAGGTTACTTGCCAAACTCTCGTAGTACATTTTTTTCCAGTACAGCCAGTTAAAGTTGAGCAAAGTTTTACTTTGGAATACTTGGTCGGGAAATAAGTGGCAATTTTTCCTGAACGAGAAAAGTTGGCAGTAAGGTTGAGACACCAGTTTGCATTATTCATCATTACATTGTAAAAATAAAATCCAAAAAAAGTTAATATTTGTTGTAACAGGAGTTGACAGACTGCCGTAGGGTGTGAAATTTCTATATCTTTTTCAAAGACCTATAATTTTAAAAACACATACATAAAATTTTTTTGAATATCTTTCTGATAGCTGTTATGACTTTGCCTATCACCCGGTTTCGGCTTGACGTCGACTTCTGGGACACCTTGTATATCAGTAGCCTTAGTATACCCGTGGTTCAGCAATTTAAATATCTAGGAGTAGTGCTGGATTGTAAGCTCACTTAGAGGAAGCATATTCCGTACGAAAAAACAAAAGCTGAAAAAGGGATTAACATACTTGAGTGCACCACAAGAAAAAGTGGGGTCAGATACTAAAATAGCGCTCATTTTTTACCGGAAGATTCCAATTGCCAGACTGTTGTCTACACCGACGGCTCCAAACGTGAGATGGGTACTGGTTGCACCTTCTATGTCTCTCAAAAAGATTATTGCAAGGGATACCGGATTCCTGACCTGTGCTCCATATTTACAGCAAAAGCCTATGCAGTATTATAGGCAATTTCTTTGTGACTTTCACAAAATATTAATAACAATTATGACAGATTCGAGATCAGTCTTAGAAGCAATTAAACAAAATCCTCTGAAATCATATGCCAATTTTTCATTATGCAAAATCAGAAACTTGCTCGTCACTTGTCAAGCCAAAAGTGCAAAGATAAACTTTGTTTGGGTAAAAGGGCATGCTGGCATCAGAAGCAACGATATGGTAGATAAAGCTGCAAAAAATGCAGTTAACTCTAGTACGATTACTGATGTGCCAGTTTTTGATTTATTCACAGAGATCAGAGGTAACATCAAGAAAAGATGGGATTTGAACTGGTCCAACTTTGTAGCAAACTCCCGAAATCATTCCATCATCATCCCAATATAATTCCCCACATAGATCTCTTCTACACAATTGTAACGAGATTGAGACTGGGTCATAGTTGCTTTCCTGCTCATCTTCATCGAATAGGTGTAATAGAGTCTCCAAATTGTGCTTGTGCTAAATCTTCTATAGCGAATCTAAATCAATTCAATTCAATTCAATGGACTTTATTGTAACACATACATAATTATGTATCCTTAAAAATGGCCAATGGCCATTTATACTTAACCATAAATGTCATGTCAATGCTACTACTTACTACCTTAAAAATAAAATAAAAAACTGAAAAAGAAAAGGAAAAAGAAGAATAATAGTAAAAGAAGAATTAATAAATATGACATAATGCGTACGATTAGAACAAAAAACATAATCACATATTTTTTGCTTGTAATCTTTGCACAAATATCTCCAACCAATTCATCGCTCAGATGATCAAACTTGGCTTCCAACTACCTATAAGTTCAACTACCATTTTATCCTTTCCGGATATACAAATGGTACTATAAAAGTTTTGCAATACAGCTTTATTTATTGACTTCGTTCAAAGCAATTTCCACCACAATCAATACACTTTTCCATCCACCAAAACCAGTCCTTAAACCGGCTCTGCCAGTCTCACCCGAGAGTGCGGCACACAAGTTGTCCCAAGCCCTTAGAAGGTTCTCATCGCTAGAAAACCGTTTTCCTTTTAGCTCCATTTTAGCATGCGGAAATAGTGCAAAGTCGCAGAGAGCGAGACCTGGACTGTAAGGAGGGTGCTCAATAAGTTTCTGTCCAGTAGTGGTGAAAAACTGCAGGTTTTGGCGTGGTGAGCTGGAGCGTTGTCATGGTGGATGTACCACGTGTCCATTCTTGTCTTTGGCCGCAGCTTTTTCATAGACTCTAGACAGGCACTGTTCCGTGTACCATTTAGCTGTGTATCCAAAAAGGACACGCTCCACAATCCCTCTCGATTTGAAAAATATAGCTATAATTTTTTTCTTAACAGATCGGGTGTGTCCTCATCATCAAAGACCCAAACTTTGTTTTGAGCCTTGGTCGGCACATCGTAATAATAGAGCCAAGTCTTGTGACCTGTCACGATGTTGTTCCAGACCGAGATTGCCCCTTATCAAAAATTTTCAGCATCTTTCGGCACAAAGTCCTACGACGAGTCTTCTGCTCTTCCTTCAGACTGTGCGGTACCCAGAGAGAACAAAGTTTTCTTATGTGAAAATGATCATCCAGAATTGAATGAATTGCTATTGCTATTAAAGCTATTTCATCACAGCAGTAATGATTTCCTCTGTTACAGACGATTGCGGCCTTCCGTCCCTCTCAAAGTCCTCCAGCGTGAAATTGCCCCTTTGGAATTCTCTGTGCCACCTGAATATAGTCGTACGATGAGGACAATCATTCTTTAATGCAAGCGTCATTTCTTCTAAGCACTGGTCTATGCTTAAACCACGCGTAAAGTTATACCGTAAAACTGCCCACTACGTGGCCACTTTACAATGACAATACGAAATAATGCTGCTGGCGGCTACTATGCACTTATGGACATGTCTCAACATGCAGTCCTGCGTCCGTTTGTTAAGCCGTATTGTAACAACATCTTGTGGCACATGGACTCCAGTTTCCGATGCCATTATTTGAAACACACACAACACGTTTTTTTTTATATTTGGCTTATACAGGGTATTCCCAATTATGTTTACATGCGGAATATTCCGCACGCCAGAGGTGCGCGCCATGTTAACTGACACTCTTCGACATCTTGTAGGCGGAAGCTTAAACTTCAAGATACACACTTGGTACCCTCCAAAATAACACTGGTCAACAAATTTAAATGTTTGTAAAGTAACATTGATGGAAACAGGTTTGTTTGAGGTATTTTAGAGTCCTAAATCAGAAAATGATATGTTAATTACTGTAGAAACGTACGCTTTTTTGTGATGAGTGGGAGTGAAAAAATGTATTTTTAGAGACATGCGACACCCTATACTTCATATGTTTTCAACAGTTCATCTATGAGGCTTTTATAGTCTTCATCTTTCTTGTTGCCCAAAAATCCTTTCACTACACGTACAAAACACGTCCAAGCTGCCAATTCCTTTTCATTCAATTGTTCTTATCAGAGGTTCAATAAATATGCCTTTTTTTATTTTGCATCACTTAGTTGAGGAAATATTTCACTTAAGTACTTTTTTGGGTTAACAAGGGGGGCATATTTAATATTTGAAGTACCAGGTTCAAAACAAGTTCTATGAGGCCAATCCTGTAGTGTTATTTTGTTGTCCTACTGTCCCATACCCACAAAAGCAGCAATACTATGACTATTAAATCTCCACAGATATCCCACTGATACTGTTCATACTTAACACGATTTAATATGGTTGTTAAGTTGTTATAGGTTTCTTCCATTGTCACTGAATGGGCTAAAGGAATAAATGGTTTTTTGTTTCCATTATGAAACAGGACTGCTTTTAGGCTGTGTTTCGACGAATCTATGAATAAACGCCACTCGCTAGGGTCATGTTCCATATTAAGCTCATTCATTAAACCATCAATATCACAACAGACACATAGCGACCCTTCCATTTTAAAAAACTTGATAATGTTACATTCCGTTTTCGGTAAAATGAAACATTTGCTTTTCTATCTAACAAGTTCCACTGTTGATGTCTGGAACAAGAAGTTCCCATTTTTTTTGACAATCCTAGGTCACGTACCAAGTCACTTAATTCATTCTGAGTCATTAAGTGAGGTTCACTGGTAGCAGTTGGAAAAAATGTTGGGTCACAAATGCTGTTCTCAGGAAGTTGCGGATCAGATTCTGATGTAGAATTGGAATCACCGGGAGACACGATGTCCAGGCTTAAAGGCGCTATCGGTACCGGTTGTTCCTGGCAATGAGGAACTGGCATTCGCGCAGAAGGCAAATTTGGATATTCTATTTTGTCTCTATGCTCTTTTGAAATCAATTCTGTTAGGAATGCAAAAGTAGCAATAACTTGCATGGTCAGTAGGTTCTCTATACACCATAGAAAAAGCAAGCGACATAGAATTTTTCTTGCGTTACATCCACTGCACTAAATTTACGGGACAACTCACGCAACAAGTTTTATCTTGATCCCCAATTTGGCACTTAAAATATAAAAAATAGGCTTGTTTGACTTCCTCAGATATAGATCTAGCTTGCGACTTTATAATGAATCGTCCACATCTATAACAAAACTTATCGGCTGGATTTTTGCAACATCGACGACTCGACGATTTTATATGAAAATCTACTTAAATACTTGACTGTACACGAGACAGAAACCAACTAAACTGCAGAAAACAATAGAAGTTCGTATAATACTGTGATAATAACCCCTCTGCGGTATTGTTGCACGTTCCGATCCTAAGGAAGCTAACAATGATTTCAAAGATAGCATTATAAAAATAACAGGTACTTGAAAATGGGCCGTGCTAGGTCACTGCTGGGAAAAAGCCTTTTAATAACTTCCTAAATGAAACGCAAAATACGTATTCTAATCGATGTTACCCAAATTATGTCGACTTGTGTAATTTTTTTCACACAAGTTTTTAAGAGTTTTTCAAAAATCAGATCGCTCATAACTCGAGTTTAAGCACAAAGTAGAGAAATTTCGACGCCAGAGCTGCTTTTATACTGTACAAGTTTTTTTTCTCATACATTTTAAATTGTCACTGCCATGTTCAAGTAGTTTTTTTAATTGTAATTTTGCCTTATGTATAAAAATGAGTTATGTTTTTTTGATGTTATATGACGCGTATATCACGAAACACCATGTCACTCATTTCTGTCGGCCTCTCTGTCAGTATGTCGGTCTGTCCGCTAATCGTATAACTGCCTATAGCTTTTTTTATACTCCAACCACCACGAAAGCCTAACGCCCAAACACCCATGGGGTACCGTGGGGTTATAGGGGGATACAGGGGAAAAGGTAACGCCACACGGACTCTGGCGAGGGAACACGTGTGCATGCAACATGCACACATTCTGGCTCCGCCTACGAGATCCGCCGGGTGGTACCTCCGCGTTCGACAGTCAGAGACCGTCTACCACCTACGAACAATCACAACATCCATAGCCAAGAGAAAAATTTCTCCTGGGACGGGATTCGAACCCGCACTGCGCACGGCGACTGATCAGGAGACCGAAGAGTCTACTACTGCGGCCACCGCTGCTGCCTATAACTTGAGAAGTACGCTCGGATTTCGATGAAATTTTTACAAAATGTTACTACTAAGTCAAGCACGCAAAAGCTTTGTAGTTTTTAAAAATCTGTCTACTGGTGACGGAAAAAATCAAAACTACTCAAACTTTTTTTTGACGTTTCTAAAATGAACCTGATCATTTTCGTGAAAATTTGTGCAGCGGTTAAAAATTGGGGTTCAAGGGTGGTGGAGGGTATATCTCAATTATTAAACTGTACCAAATTTTGCATCCCCAAGCAGTGATGACCTGGAAATTTTTCTCTCCCGAGCCTTGGCACCCTTGATGCCTGCATGCAAATTGCTGTTATCCGCATAACTGAGGACAGGAAATAACGCTGGATTCAAAATCGGTCGCTGGTGAACGCCCGTTATTTTAAACGTCAATTATAAGACCACCCTGCTGGCAGGCAACTGCAAAAATCACCGATCCATTCTAAAAGCACCAGGATATATTTAATGGCAATGTTCTACTATTATATTCTGTATGGCTGCACCATCATCCATACAAAATAATCTGTATCGTATAGAAGCATATTTAAATGCGCGCACTTAGGAACGCAACATTGGCAAATAAATTTATTAATAAATATTTCCTGGGGCGATACAAGAAGCATGTTTTCAATACAGGTACATATATTTTCATATTTTTTATACGCAAGGTCAGACACCATTACTGGCTTTTGTCATCGATTAAGGCAAGATAGAGCTGGGACAGTTCTCAACGAATCTTTGCAAAGGAATCGATTACGATGGCATCGATTTCAAATTCCAAAATCCAGGTTAAACCATTTCGACATTAGTACCTATTGCACGAAATAAAAAAATGGTGTCAAGTAGGTTGACTGTGTAACTCCCACGCGCGGCTTATTCCCAGGTCTATATGTACAGTGATTCAAAAGAAATCGATCAAAGCAATTGAATCGGTCAGCATAAAGACCTCCATAATTTGAGGAGACAAGATTCGAATTTCGAATAACCTCCACATTGTATTGATAATAATATTTGAGAAAGTCAGAAAAACTGTTATGGAGTTACGTTGTTCTGGCAGGAAGTAGGGTTAGTGCTACAGTGAAATCTCTTTTGGAGGGACACCAACGGGACCTACGGAAAGACTCCGTTCAAGAACTGTGTCCGTATAATAGAAATACAATAAAAATCCTGTATTTAATGAAAACTGAATATTATTATTATGATAATTGAGATGAGCAGAGTACACAGTACTATAAGCTCATGCAGTAAATATAGTGTACGGACACGTAACACAAATACATCAAATAGAAAAGAATAAAAAAAGACAGTTCATAGCTATAAAGTTTGTACACTCCTCCAGCTATCATACTGCACTTTGAAGCTATTAACTGAAGTAGCACCAACCACACTTTCAGGTAAACTATTCCAGGTGTTGAATATGCGGTTGGGAAGAAACCACTGTCGGACTGTTGTTTTAAATGGCTCCTTATGCAGTTTGAAGCTGTGTCCGCGTAGATTGCTGCGCGACAGACGGTATAGATGCATGAGGTTGGTGCCCATCAAACCATGAAGTATCCTGAACGTAACTATAAGATCGCCACGAAGTCTTCGCTCAGAGAATGAGGTCAGGTTGAATAATTCAAGGCGATCTTCATAGCTTGGTCTTCGTGCTCCAAAAGGGATACGAGTAGCCCGACGCTGTACTGATTCGACGAGATTTCTATCGCACAGAAGCACAGTGTCCCATACCGGGCCAGCGAATTCAAGAATTGGCCTCACGAATGCCTTGTAAATGTAGGCGCAAGTGTTGTTGTCATCCCATCTTTACCAGGGGAGGAAGAGGTCTTCAGATTTCGCAGGTGCTCATCGACGAAGTCATCACTAAAGGACTCTGCCAGTAAGTTGGCAGATTCGGTGGCATCCATGTGGAGATGACCGTCAGCGTCGCGGATCTGAGGTGATGAAACTTTGGAATTCAGGTTTGTTCTTAGATACCGAAACAGCTTCTTCTTATTTTTGGAGGTAACGAGTTTTCGTTCATAAGCATGTTTGGCATTATGTAACGTTCTAGATAGGAGGTTAGAAAAGGATCGATGAGACACGTAATCTTGTGAATGGTCACTCCTCCTAAACCGTTGCCACAAAGATCTCCTCGGGCTTTGAGGGGTCACAGTATACCTTCTTTTCAACAGTATTGTCAGCCGTTTCGCTTAGGACTCGTTGAGCGAAAGTGTCCCACATATCTTGGGTGCTACGGTTGTTAAGCAAAGCAGGCCAGTTGACTTCAGACAGGGCTTGGTTAAGAGCATCGTGGTTTACAATTTTGATGGTTTTAAACTTATCGGTTGTAGAACGACTATTTATATTGAACTGGACAGAAGATAAAAGTGAACAATGGTCAGACTTGCCAAAAGGTGGCAAATAATCTAAATTAGAAACAAAGTCGGCGTTGTTAACGAATATCAAATCCAGAGCCCTAGGCGTCTGTCCTTTCCTGAATCTCGTTGGACGATCAACAAGTTGAGATATGCTAGAGTTGCGTAGCAAGTCGATGTAAGCAGCAGAAGAAGAATTGCATTCAGGAATGGTTGACATAGGCCAGCTAATGTCGCTTAGTCAGGAGGTATGAAAAGGTTGGTGTTTTTATTTAAGAGATCTGAAATGAGACTGCACAGGTGTGTGTCTCCCAAACAGGGCCGTGGCCGATATATGCAGCCTATCGTGAAGCTGAAATTTGGGCACCTCAATTCCAAAAATAGATTGTCCATGCCATCGAAAGGACTGAAAGAGGGAGATACTGAGAAAGCCGACGCGATTTCCGTGCGAACATAAATGCATACTCCACCAAAACCAGGAGTGCGTGGTGAATCCATTCTGTATAAATAGTATCCAGGCAAATTGATGGAGTCGGACACGTTGGAAATGGAGCCATGTTTCAGTAAGGCAAACGAATGTTGGATTATTGTCTCGAACAAATGCTTGGAGTTCAAGTAGCTTAGAAAAGAGAGATTGTATATTAGTGTAACAAACCGTCCAGTTCGCCACAGAATTTATCAGTTTTTTCAAGGTGTGATCTCCTGGGTAGCTGTGTGTACTATAGAAGGTTTACCACGAACGTATTTTATAGTAATATTACTTTCGCCTGTTGTTTGACGACGTCTAAGCTCTTCGCGAAGGTGTTGTAGTTCTTGCATTTGACATCTGGTTTTGTCGTCAGAGATTTTTACGTGACGAAGCGTGGGGTGGCTAAGGATGGAGTTTTTCTTCCGCAAAATATTGCTGACGATAATAGGTGAGGAAAACACAACTCTAATTAAACGATTTCTTGAAGTTGTTCTGCCAAGGCGAGTGATGCTGAGTCGGTGATTTTCGGCAGATGGTTCAATATGCCTAATTATCTCTGATACTATGTTTATGTCATCGTTCCCTTCAGCTATGCCCCCTATGATATTGTGGGAACGTCTAAATAACTCCATTGTCTCAGCTTGGGAGCTTGGGGCAATAGGGGTAGAAGAAGCGCCGTTAAAGAAACAACAAAGCGTCTTCACCCTTCAATAGTAGTAACCTTGAGTTACAATTTCATCATAGTCCGACCACTACTTTCCAAGTTGACAAAACGATCGATGGAAATGACAGTCGTGGTGTTTCGTGATGTACACAGCTTGTAACAAATCTCATTTTTGATATTTTACGCGATATACTTCCTCGCCAGATGGCGTTGTAAGTAAAATCGCAATCTGGCATTTGCGGTTGCAAACTTTGCACTATGTACCAGATTTGGGTCAAATACTGAAGTGCGGTATTCGAGTACCAATCCTGAGTATTGTATTTTAAATTCTATTTGAATACTCAAGACTCGAATACAAAGAAAATGTATTCAAATACCGACGATATGGATACCTGGATTCATTTAAATAACATATGAATACTTTTTTATTTAGGTATGTACAAAAATATACAAGGTGTCTCAAAATATGTGAATTGGCCTAAACATACCTTAGTCCAAAAGTTGATAGTTTGCGAGATACAGGGTAAAAAAGTTACAATTTTATTTTCTATTTTTCCTTATTACTTGAGAAGTATTTCAGATTTTGGCATAAAACTCGGTATAGGAAGGTTTTCTAGTATGAGAAACAAGAATCAATTATTTTTTATGGCCAAACTTCTAGAGGGCGCCACTTACAGCACTATTTCGGTAAATACTTATCATAACTTTTTTGTGCTACCCTGTATCCAACAATTGACCGAAAAATCTTATTTTCTCGTATTTCCGCAACAACAAAGGTTTACTTGTTAGGCGTGTCTAAACCTAATAGTTTTCGACATATTTGTTTTCAAAAGTTCCAATGCATTATTTGTACTATGCTGATAAAACATTTTTATAACATAATAATCAAGTTGCTTTGGATAATATGTTATCTAAGTAGCGATGGTCGTGCCAGGGTTAGAAGGCGACGTGGTGAAAGGAGGAATCCACAGTTTTTTGTTGAAAGATATGTTCATCACACCGTTGGAGTTATGGTTTGGGGTGCTATAGCTTATGGTTCCAGGTCACGTTTAATCTTCATCAGAGGTAAGAACGCGCAGCGTTATATCCACGAAGTTCTAGAACCCCATCTTTTACCCTATCTTGACACCCTGGCAGATCCAACTTTCCAATAAGATAATGCCCGACCACATGTTGCAAGAGTCACAATAGACTTCTTTCAACATAATGATGTCACATTGTTACCATGGCCACCAAGATCTCCCGACTTATCCTCAATTGAGCACGTGTGGGATATGATGGGTAGGAGATTGCTCAATTTGCAACGTCCTCCTCAGACTCTAGAAGCACGTCGAGAGGAGTTGGTGGTTGCCTGGAATGAGATACCACAGGAGGACATTGACCACCTGATCAGAAGCATGCCTAGGCGTGTTGGAGAATGCGTAGCACATCAGGGTGCATCCACACATTATTAAAGGTTAAATGGCTTTAAAGCAGTGCAATCATTTTGAAATTTTTATCATTTACTTATTATGCTTCATTAAGTACTTATACAAAATTTTATTAAAATAAAACCATTTAAACTGGGTGTTCGGATTTATATGTCTCTTAGTATATAATGCATTGGAACTTTTAAAAACAAATATCTCGAAAACTATTAGCTTTACAAGTAAACTTTTTTTGTTGAGGAAATACGAGAAAATGAGATTTTTCGGTCAGTTGGTGTATATAGGGTAGCCAAAACAGTTATGATAAGTTATTTAACGAAATAGTGCTGTGCAGTATGAAAAAATACATGAGTATATTAAATAAAATTTAAAACTAATATCTTGATACACGGTGTCACAGTGAGGTTAGACAAATTAATTGTATAATAAAAAACATTCTTTGATTTTTTACTAGATTTTTATAAAATTAATAGAATATAACTTAGCAAGACAATATATGAATCTTACACAATGTACCTTCATAATTAAAAAATAAACTTCAATGTCAAAAAACAACATAATTTCACCTTTGAAGTTACGTAGTACCTACCCCTACTGGACTGTCAGAAATTCATTGTTGGACGGAACCGATCGAGAATCATCAACGTATCGAAGGAAATTATTTGACCCACCTCTAAATCAAAAAGTAATTCAGATTCGGATGAATAATTATAATCGGTATAACAGTAACGCTTACTCATGAAACGCATTTGAATTGCTTTGAGCTTAATTAGCCATGTATTAATGTGCTATAATAAATAATAAAGACAACATATACATAATGTATAAAGGTGCGAAACTTTGTTTTTTAGGAGCATTGTTTTCAGTTTCTATGACTTCATATACAAACACTTCAATCACTGTTTCTTTCAACATCAGGAAGTTAGTATGAATGGGCTTATAGCACGAAGTATTTCATGGAAATATACTGTCTTTCTTTATTATAATCGAGTAATCCCCAAGGCAAAAGTTAGTTACAGGAATACTGGGCTACTACGAAGGAATTGAAGAGATCTATTTTTGAATTCATTTTCGATGTTTTTCATACATCTGATAATGTTTGTTCATATTTAGATACATTGTATACTTAGGTGAAAAGCTGTAACGATAGTAATAATTATGATAATAAAATAATGTCTTACACCCAACCCTATTGTAGTGAGGAAATATGTACAAAATAAGATACATACCAACCTAAAAAAATAAATCGATTTGATGTTCAACTGAGTGAACTAATAAAAAAAGACAAAAAACATATTCAATTGACAAATCCAGGCTATGTTGGTTTACCAAAAAAGGAACCAGATGATAGCTTTTAATTCAAATTCGTTTATTAGGTCCGAACACTATACATAAGTATAGAGAGGAACACGTCATAGTATGACAATAATATATCAAAAGTAAAAACGAAATAAAAAACAAACTAAAAGAACAACAAACAAAATGTCAAGTTAATGGACCTCCTGACAATTGTATTATTTCAGGTCCTTAAAAAATACAAGGAACTCATCTATGCTTCAAAAGGTGTTAGACAAGAGCATCCTCTTAATGTGCTTTTTGAAGAGCATAACGTTATCTATTTGTCTAGGAGATTCTGGTAAATAATTGTATATTCGTGTACCAGCTCATCTAAGGGCGAAAACACAGTGAAAGCCGGCTTACCGGCAACCAGCGCCGATTGGCGCGTATAAGCTTCTGTAATAATATCATGCTCTAAAGTTGGCAATAACCCAATAGAGACAGGCCCAGGCTTGTCGGCGCAGGCAGTCGGCGTTACCGGTTTTACCGGCACCATTATTTAGCTCTTTCTCGTCGGTTGTCTGAGCAGGTTGATGTGGATAATGGATATAGACAAGTACTTGAGTTACTTGAATACCTCGCCGTCAAGATCGACTTCCTGAACATTAGTCACCCCGCTTCAAAGGTAGTTCTTCTCGGTGATTTCAATGATCATAACGAGATTTAGTTGGGCTCAAACAAGACCGATGCAGCAGGTCGTACAGTTGAAGCGTTCGCTCTTACTCAAGGGCTGACCCAGCTGGTGACGAGCCCTACTTTTCCCCGCGTCTCGTCACACGCCAGTAGCCTGTTGGATCACTTTCTGACCACGCATCCTGTCCCTTACAGCACTGCTGTCCTGTCCCCCTTGGGTAACTCAGACCACGGTGTTGTGGAGGTTAGGTTTCGGTGAGAACCCGCTGTGGCAGCAGAAACTCGTACAGGCCGCATAACATGCCGACTGGGAGGGGCGTCGGATGTCTGTTCTTCGATAACCGAAATTATCCACGTCGGAACGGAGGAATACATTCCTCACAGAGTGAAAGTGCCTAAGCCAGGGTCCAACAGCTGGTTTAACAAATCGTGTGACACTGCTCGCCAGCAGAAGATCAAGGCACACAGAACCTTTTTACAAAACCCAACTGTAGAGAACAGACAAGCCGACATCGAGTCCAGAAACAAATATAACGAAGCGGTTCGCAATGCCAAAAACCAGCACAATATAAAAGTTAGGCACAGGGTAATGTCGCAGCGCAATGGCAGTCGGTCTTTATGGACGCTGGCCAAGCAGATTGAAAAGAACTTCTCACACAGTAGCCTTCCACCACTTATGTAACGATTGTATCCGACTCAAAGGCCAAGGCGGAAGTGCTTGCCAAAATGTTTGCTGCCAACTCCACCATGGCATGCCCAACGCCCAAGTGTCGTCAATTCAAAGGGTTCCCTACACTATGCGGGAGGTAACATTCAGGCATAAGACCGTAAGATCAGTGCTCTTGTCGCTCGACATCAACAAAGCTTCTGGTGGGGACTTGATTCCTGCTATTGTACTGAAGAGGTGTGCAGCAGAGCTTGCTTCAGTTCTTTCGCGTCTCTTCCAGATATCTTATGAATCCGGTACCTTCCCAGAAAACTGGAAATTTGCTCATGTCCAACCCATCCCAAAAAAAGGACCCTTACAACTACAGGCCTATAGCTCTGCGTTCTGTTTTAAATAAGGAGATGGAACGTCACAGCTTGATTAGCGTCAGTTAGTATGGTCTTCGGCACCAACGATCCACAGAGAACCTCCTAGCTTACGTCACGCATGTGGAGTAAACTCATCCAGTCTTATGGTGAGGCTCATGTCGTTGCTCTTGACATCACGAAAGCGTTCGATCAGCTGTGGCACGCTGCCCTCTTAAGCGAACTTCCATCCTATGGCATCCCAGAAAAGCTTTGCAGATGGGTGACTGACTTTATATCTAGCCGCAAGATATCCGTCGTAATTGACGAGTTCTCGTCTTCATCCCACAACGTCAAAGCGGGTGTTCCCCAGGGATCGGTCTTGTCTCCGTTCCTCTTACAGATAAACGACCTCCTTTCCTGCACGACCAACCGAATCCACAGCTTCGCTGATGACAGCACTCTACATGCAGGAATTCAGAGTGACAAGCCGATCTCTGCCGCTGAGCTGGAAAAAAGAAGACTAGCGACGACTTCCTCTCTAACAAGAGACCTGGAGGCTATCACTGCTTGGAGACGCAACAATCTTGTACAGTTTAATGCTTCCAAAACACAGTACTGTACTTTGACAAACAAAAAGCGTCCTAGCGCTCATCCGGTTTCGATGGATGGCCGAGTTCTACCAAAGAACCATTCATTTCGGGTGGTCGGAGTCCAGATCACCGAGGACCTGATCTGGCACGATCACATCTTGTCAATAGCTGCAGCTGCTGGGAAAAAGCTAGGCTATTTGTTTAGGGATAAGAAGTACATTTCTCCGCATGACCTTCTCACTCTATACAAAGCCCAGATAAGGTCTAGCCTCGAGTATTGCTCACACGTTTGGGGTGCTGCAGCCCCGACTACATTATTCATGCTCGATGCTGTCCACATGAGGGCAGTCCGACTGATCGATGACTCTTCTCTAACAGACAGTCTCGGGACTCTTTTGCACCGGCAGGCCGTCGGCGATCTAGCTCTTTTCTACCGCTACACCAACGGGCTTTGCTCCTCAGAGCTCTCTTCCATGATACCGCCGCGCGATGTGCCTGCCAGACAGACCCGCCTGACTTTGGCGTCTCATCCTAACTTCGTACATCCAGAACTGGCCGTTACGACAGCTTCTTTGTCTCGAGGGTGTCGAGATTGTGGAACAATCTACAAGAGGAAGCTTTTCCCAGTTCTACTAACCTTAGGCAGTAAATCGTATTAACAAAATTTCTTCGGGATCATCATAGCAGCCGCGGTGTTTCGACATTTAGGCTTGCGGCTGCTTCGATATAAAAAAAGTTAGTTAGGAATGTGGAGGTTACACCAACTTTTACTTGGAAGAAGAACTTTTTCCAGAATATAATTGAATGTTTCATGATTCATTCTGATGTTCTGAAAAAGCGGTCGGGGTCATCTTTCAACGCCTTGAACAAATAATGATATTCACCATAATGTACCCTCTCACGATCTATGGGGTGAATATCAACTTTCTTTCTAGTGATTATTCTAGTTATATCAATGCAATAAATTCATCTACAGATGAGCTAGACCCCATGTTGACGCGAAGACAACGCTGGAACTGACAAGACGCCGGTTTTATTTGCTTTTTTCTCGTCAGCACTGTGTCCATGACCAGCGCCGAAATTCGGTACCGATCGACGCTGGTTGCCGTTAAGCAGGAAATGAGCTTCCACTTTGTTTTCCCACTAAGCAAAATTGGTTCTAAGTCTCGTGTTGTAATCATGAAAATGTCAGTTTTTTTTAAAGTACATTTGTTTTTATGAGTATAGGATAGTATACTAAGTGACATAAATCCGAACACCCAGTTTAAATGGTTTTATTTTAATAAAAGTTGGTGAATGTATTTATCTTACTGTAAATAACAAGTGAAAAAGTTTTCAGCCTTATCAGTTGGACATTCCGGTTTTTATACTGCTTTTTTTTTAATTCACTAACGCTCTAAAAATGAATATTTCAGCCGCAGTAAAGAATCAACGTTGGCGGATTTTGGTTCTTGACATCCTTTACGATCGGTTACGATGCCTAGAGTACGGAGACCTGTACGATTTCGTCAACTTAGTGAGTTTGATAGGGGTCGTATAGTGGGACTTCGGGAAGCTGGACTTTCTTTTCGGGCAATTGCAGTTAGAGTGCAAAGAAGTGTAGACACTGTGGTTAGGTGTTGTCAGGCATGGCTTCGAGAAGGCCGTACGCAAAGAGCAAGGGGCACTGGACGCCGCCGTAGAACAACAGACCGTGAAGATCGCCGCCTAAGATTATTGGCCTTCAGGGACCGTTTCTCCACTACCAGGTCCATTGCAAATTAATGGTTTGCAGAACACGGAAGACCTATTGGCATGCGAAGTGTTTACAGACGAATGAGAAGTTTTGGCTTGTTTTCATACCGGCCACACTGGGTTCTCCCTTTAATTCGAGAACACCGACGTAATCGCCTTGAGTGGTGCAGACAACGGTCACTCTGGGATCAGGAATGGAACAGTATTGTCTTTAGTGACGAGTCTCGATTTCGTTTAGGCATGCACGATGGTCGTGCCAGGGTTAGAAGGCGACGTGGTGAAAGGAGGAATCCACAGTTTTTTGTTGAAAGACATGTTCATCACACTGTTGGAGTTATGGTTTGGGGTGCTATAGCTTATGGTTCCAGGTCACCTTTAATCTTCATCAGAGGTAACATGAACGCGCAGCATTATATCCACGAAGTTCTAGAACCCCATCTTTTACCCTATCTTGACACCCTGGCAGATCCAACTTTCCAACAAGATAATGCCCGACCACATGTTGCAAGAGTCACAATAGACTTCTTTCAACATAATGATGTCACATTGTTACCATGGCCACCAAGATCTCCCGACTTATCCCCAATTGAGCACGTGTGGGATATGATGGGTAGGAGATTGCTCAATTTGCAACGTCCTCCTCAGACTCTAGAAGCACTTCGAGAGGAGTTGGTGGTTGCCTGGAATGAGATACCACAGGAGGACATTGACCACCTGATCAGAAGCATGCCTAGGCGCGTTGGAGAATGCGTAGCACATCAGGGTGCATCCACACATTATTAAAGGTCAAAGGGCTTTAAAGCAGTGCAATCATTTTGAAATTTTTATCATTTACTTATTATGCTTCATTAAGTACTTATACAGAATTTTATTAAAATAAAACCATTTAAACTGGGTGTTCGGATTTATATGTCACTTAGTATAGTTTTAGCAAATAAATTGAGGCGGACGGTCTGAACGATAAATTAAACATATTTCTAATTACTCTTTTTTGCATGATGAAGTCGCTGTCGATAGTTAAGGCCTGTCCCCAGACAACGATATTATATGACAGGTTTCACGACTTACACAATTTTTTAGACTATTTATGACTATTTAACTTTTTGCAAACCCTGTAGATATGGGTTCCCAGTTCATGTGAAAATCAACCACAAAGCAGATTTGTAGACAGAATGATTGGATGTAAATACAAAAAAACAAAAATAAAAACTCATAGCAGCTAATCACAACACATCTAGCAAGCTGATTTTTAACCAGCTGTCTGAATGTGTAACATTACAACACCTTTAAGTTTTCCAGAGATAAATAGGCTTTTTAGTACATATTATCATATGCACAAATACCTCAAGGTTACATTCAAATTGTTGATCTATTTTTAGCCATTTCAACTGCCGGACTTAGAGGAGACATGACTACATTTTCGAAGACCATACACAAACCTACAGCAGTTGTTTTGCATTCTTTTGATTCTACACCGATCCGTCGAGTTATGACAAAGGTAATATAAAATTAAAGCATAGTTAAGGCTGGACCTGGACATCATCAAACTTCCAACTAGTAGTCTATATTAGCAAATTTTCCTAAATAATCGTCTGGTTTAATTGATGCAAGTTGTTCAAGGGGATATTTGAAACATGGCTACACCAATTTTTGTGAAAACGTGTTTTTTGGGATTTAATCGAAAGTGTTGTCAGGAACCAAAAAACTCTTTTTAGGTATTTATGAGACCTACAGGTCCGACTAATAGTTAAAAAGTTAAGACCTAAAACCGAGGCAAAATGCAGGTTATAGCTCTTGTTTCTAATGCGACGATAATTTCACACAGCTACTTGAAATTCTTCAGATCCGTAGGCTGCATACTTCTAAATAACCGCAACAAAATTAGAGTTAATTGGTCAAAAAGTTTTTTTAGAAATTCTAATTGTTTATCCCAAAACACCTGTCTTGCTGCCATCACAACTAGATCACTGAGCAATATTACAGGGCTCATTCAAAGGTCATTTTATAGCGAAATACACGAGTTTATCTTGCCGACATGAATCACAAACCATTCCGAAAGATAATTGTTATTTTATGTGAAAAACAAAGGGGATAAGCAATTAGAAATTCTAAAAAACTACTTGACCAGTCGACTGTATTTAGAGTATGAAGCTTACGAATTTGAAGAATTTCAAGTATCTGCGTGAAAATATCGTCGCATTACCAAGTGCTAAAGCCTGCATTTTGCCTCGGTTTTCGGCCATAACTTTTAGTCGGATCTTTTTATGTATGGTCTTATTCTGTGGGTCTGATAAATACCTAAAAATCTTATTTGAAGAGTTTTTTCTTTCCTGCCAACACTTTTGATTGAATCCCAAAAAAAACACGTTTTCTTATTCCTTGTTGTCGAATAATAAGTTTTCCCACAAAACTTGGCGTACCCATTTTATGCGTCCATGATTTAAATACCCCCTTGAACAACTTGCATCAATAAAACTAGACTATACAATTACTTTCATTTAATATGATTAGACTATAGCTTTTTACGCATTTTAAAATTTAAAATGAATCTATTAGCTTACAGTAGCCTTAATTGGATGTAGGTGCTTTTCTATAGATGAGTCACATATTTATCAAATCTTAAACTAGAGTCGATGTTGACACCAACTGCAAGAACTCTCATCAGGATTAATCTTCAACATGTGTCTCTTACAAAAATCAGTTATACTGGCAAGATCGTAATTTACTTTATATAGCACTTCATCCAGATGAGACACGTCAAAATGGAACGAAAGTTGCGTATCATCCGCGTAAGTATGTAGAGCACAATGTTCAAAAACAGGAATCTAATTCGAATGTATATAAAGTTAATTTACAGGTTTTTTTAAATGTTGACGGAAATACATATTTCTTTTACTATTTTTTTTAAATTTGTAGACAATGTAGTTGTTTCAAAAGTTTTATTTCGGGCTATACAATTGTTGTGATCAAACCGTTTCGATTGGAATAATTTTGTGCGCACCGATGTAAATTCGTAACGCGACCTAGACGCGACACGTCCGATTGATATTCTTTCAAAGTTTGAAGGGAAAATGTTCGGGGAAATGTATGATCTATGATATATTTACTAATAGGTGTGGAGAATTAGCGGATTGGGAAGCGTATGAATATACTAAGATAAAAAAAATCATAAAAAATGCTATCGGTAGAACAAGTTCCACTCGAGTACCATCCGGTCATAAGATTCAATCATCTAGCTTGCTCTTGCTTTGTGCTGCAACTAAATTAAAAATGGAGGATTATTGCAGATTCTCATTTATCAAATGTCAAGTTTATCTGCTTAATAATCAATTATTCCATGTTGCATTGTTTGACTGATTCACTAACTAATTGATCGATTAATAGATTGATTAATCGATCTGAACGACTATTAGAACATTCTTCTTTCCACCAGAAAAAAAAATTGGTACGGACCTGTTTGATAGTGAGTTATGTTTATTGTTTATACACTAATATTCATTCCCCGCGCAATACGAGGGACGATGAATGTGTCTAACTGTGTAAGGTTTTGCTGTTTTGTCGTAAACGTAAATTTTCTCTAAGAAACGTCAAACATTTTTTCTGGCAGTTGTAAAAAATATTTTTAGCGTTTTTATCAAATTTGCGTCAAGTAGATTTATTCTATACTTCTTCATACGCCAGACCGACGGAAATGAGTGACATGATTTTTCGTGATATACGTGTCATATAACATATAACAAAAATAGGGCATTAGCCCTCAATCAATGTCGGAATTGGAGCTCTAATGCTGGTGAGAGAGATTTATAAAAAGGGCCAAAGTTGTCCTAGTAGTCAATCTTTGTTTCTCCATTATTACTACTACAAGACGATTTCACTTCGATTCCTTTGATTATAGTGAGGATGGCAGTAAACACAGCATCAGTATTAGACGCACCTGTGTATCCATCCGACATCCTTTATTATAGCCTGCACCGTATTAAACACAGTTACTGGTAGCGTATATGCATATTTCAAAGAAAACGTCGATTATTAGTCCGAATAAAAATTGTTTTAATAGCGTCAACGTAAATCGAAAAGAGCGACAGCGTCGCATGTAAATAAATGACGGTAATTTCTGCATCGAGTCTCACGTTTTCCACTTTTTTGTGTGAAATTATTAGTATGAAATAGAGGCCACTCAACTTTCATATGCCCAGAGAAGACTCAAGTAGTAGCAGTAGAACCAGGAGAAAAGCCCGGACACCTTTGTACGTTTTTCTGTGAGAATCCCAACCAAAAGATTGAGTAAGAAGCCACAACAACGTTCGACGCTTGTTTGAGCTTGATATTTCCTTCTTAACTTGCCAGTTATCTGACCCTGCTGAACTTATGCTTTAACCAGTTGCTGATGTGCCTAGTCGTCAAGGGCGGTATTAAAATGGCGTCTTCTAATTCCCAGTAATAGTTAGAGACGAAATTAAGACCCCTTGGTCTCTAGTCCTGCCACGTGATCCTCTTTTTCGTTACCTAGCATAACAGTGTACCCAGGAACCTACAGTATAGTTAGTCTTTTACAAGAGCTAGACATGCGTGACTCAATCTACTTGACTGAACTATTAGAATCCAAATCCAATACAAATTCCTAAAAATTACGCTGAATTTGTATGCAAGGTTCTATGACCTTTACCGCCAAATCCACCATGGCAAAGCCAAAGTTCCGTCCATTCGGAGGGTTCCTAGACTGGAGCTCTTGTCGCTCGACATCAACAAAGCTTTGACCTGATTGCTACCGTTGTACTGAAGAGATATGCAGCGGAGTTTGCTTCAGTTCTTTCGCGTCTTGCGAATCGGGCACTTTCCCAGAAAACGGAAATCTGCTCATGTTCAAACCCATCCCAAAAAATAATCCAGCCCCTACAACTGCCTGCCTATAGCTCTGCCTTCTGTTATAAGTAAGGTGGGACAGGTACATAAATCGGGAGCTTCAGCCAGTATGGTTTCTGGCACCAGTGATCCACAGGGGACCTCCTAGCTTACCTCACGCAACTGTCTTCCAGTCTTATGGTGAGGCTCATGTCGTTGTTCTTTATATCACGAAAGCTCTTGCATGCTGCCATCCTCCTCCTCCGGCTGCTGCTCCAGCACGAAAAATCTGATCCACAGATTTGCTGATGACAGCACTCTACATGCAGGAATTCAGAGTGACAAGCCGATATCTGACGGTGAGCTGGAGGAAAGAAGATTAGCAGCGACTTCCTATCTGACGAGGAGGTTATCACCCCTTCGGATGCGCAATAATCCGCAATCTGCTACAGTTTAATGCTTCCAAAACACAGTACACTGACTGGCAAGAAGCGCCCTAGATGCCTTGTTTTCGAGATACTGGCAAGAATATACTAAGTGACATATAAATCCGAACACCCAGTTTAAATGGTTTTATTTTAATAAAAGTTTGTATAAGTACTTAATGAAGCATAATAAGTAAATGATAAAAATTTCAAAATGATTGCACTGCTTTAAAGCCCTTTGACCTTTAATAATGTGTGGATGCACCCTGATGTGCTACGCATTCTCCAACGCGCCTAGGCATGCTTCTGATCAGGTGGTCAATGTCCTCCTGTGGTATCTCATTCCAGGCAACCACCAACTCCTCTCGAAGTGCTTCTAGAGTCTGAAGAGGACGTTGCAAATTGAGCAATCTCCTACCCATCATATCCCAGACGTGCTCAATTGGCGATAAATCAGGAGATCTTGGTGGCCATGGTAACAATGTGACATCATTATGTTGAAAGAAGTCTATTGTGACTCTTGCAACATGTGGTCGGGCATTATCTTGTTGGAAAGTTGGATCTGCCAGGGTCTCCAGATAGGGTAAAAGATGGGGTTCTAGAACTTCGTGGATATAACGCTGCGCGTTCATGTTACGTCTGATGAAGATTAAAGGTGACCTGGAACCATAAGCTATAGCACCCCAAACCATAACTCCAACAGTGTGATGAACATGTCTTTCATCAAAAAACTGTGGATTCCTCCTTTCACCACGTCGCCTTTTAACCCTGGCCTTAATCGTGCATGCCTAAACAAAATCGAGACTCGTCATTAAAGACAATACTGTTCCATTCCTGATCCCAGAGTGACCGTTGTCTGCACCACTCAAGGCGATTACGTCGGTGTTCTCGAGTTAAAGAGAGGACCCAGTGTGGCCGGTATGAATACAAGTCAAAACTTCTCATTCGTCGGTAAACACTTCGCATGCCAATAGGTCTTCCGTGTTCTGCAAACCATTCATTTGCAATGGACCTGGTAGTGGAGAAACGGTCCCTTAAGGCCAATAATCTTAGGCGGCGATCTTCACGGTCTGTTGTTCTACGGCGGCGTCCAGTGCCCCTTGCTCTTTGCGTACGGCCTTCTCGAAGCCATGCCTGACAACACCTAACCACAGTGTCTACACTTCTTTGCACTCTAACTGCAATTGCCCGAAAAGAAAGTCCAGCTTCCCGAAGTCCCACTATACGGCCCCTATCAAACTCACTAAGTTGACGAAATCGTACAGGTCTCCGTACTCTAGGCATCGTAACCGATCGTAAAGGATGTCAACAACCAAAATCCGCCAACGTTGATTCTTTACTGCGGCTGAAATATTCATTTTTAGAGCGTTAGTGAATTAAAAAAAAGCAGTATAAAAACCGGAATGTCCAACTGATAAGGCTGAAAATTTTTTCACTTGTTATTTACAGTAAGATAAATACATTCACCAACTTTTATTAAAATAAAACCATTTAAACTGGGTGTTCGGATTTATATGTCACTTAGTATACATAGAATAAAGGTCGTTTGAACCGCATCTAAGCATTTTAATGTATAATTGTCATGTTATTATTACCAAAAAGCACAAAATGGGTCAGTCGGCAACGTTATCCCAACATGCCCTAAAATATTTTGGTAGCTTAAACCGAATCTGGGGCATATTCAATCCGGAAATGCTTCGTTTCCGAGATACTGGCAAGAATTTAACTTTGCCAAAAAAAACGACTAATCATAATAATAATATTTATTTGCCATTTTACACAGTATGAAAATACACAATATGTTAGGTAATGAATATTCTAGCGCTCAAGATAATCTTGTGGCATTACATTTTAAATATGATTTCTGGCATATGACTGCCACGGCTGGCTCGGATGTAGTCCAATCTGGACGTCCAATTTTCGATGACTTTTTTCAACATTTGTGGCCGTATATTGGCAATAACATGGCGAATGTTGTCTTCCAAATGGTCAAGCGTTTGTGGCTTATCCGTATAGCCCCACAGAAAATAGTCAAGCGGTATTAAATCACAAGATCTTGGAGGTCAATTCACAGGGCCAAAACGTGAAATTAGGCGGTCATCAAACGTGTCTTTCAATAAATCGATTGTAGCACGAGCTGTGTGACATGTTGCGCCGTCTTGTTGGAACCACAGCTCCTGGACATCATGATTGTTCAATTCAGGAATGAAAAAGTTAGTAATCATGGCTCTATACCGATCACCATCGACTGTAACGTTCTGGCCATCATCGTTTTTGAAGAAGTACGGACGAATGATTCCACCAGCCCATAAAGCGCACCAAACAGTCAGTTTTTCTGGATGTAACGATGTTTAGACTTGAGGATTAGCTTCACTCCAAATGCGGCAGTTTTGTTTGTTGACGTAGCCATTCAACCAGAAGTGCGCTTCATCGCTAAACAAAATTCGCTTATGCAAATCGGCAATGTCGTTTTGGGCCCATCAAACGAATCCACGCCTTGCTTGATGATCGTTTGGCTTCAATTCTTGCACGAGTTGGATTTTGTAAGCACGCAAACCAAGATCATTCCGCAAAATCTTCCATAAAGTGGATGGACACAGATCCAATTCCTGTGCTCGATGGCGGATGGACTCATTCGGGTCTTCCTCAATGCTACTCTCTACAGTAGCAATAGCTTCTTCTGTACGCACCGTACGGCGTCTCTGGGGATGCGAGTTATCAATTAGAGGAAACGTGGTGCGAAAACGTTCCATGGTTAATCGATTTTTTTTTTTTATATCGAAACAGCCTAAATGCCGGAACACCGCGGCTGCTATGATGATCCCAAAGAAATTTTGTTAATACGATTTTTGAACTGCCCAAGGTTAGTAGAACTGGGAAAAGCTTCCTCCCGTAGATTGTTCCACAATCTAGACACCCTCGGGACAAAGGAGCGGTCGTATCGGCCAGTTCTGGATGTACGAAGTTTGACACGGTTAGGATGGGACGCCGAAGTCAGGCGGGTCTGTCTGGCAGGCACATCGCGCGGCGGCATCATGGAAGAGAGCTCTGAGGAGCAAAGTCCGTTGGTGTAGCGATAGAAAAGAGCCAGATCGCCGACGGCCCGCCGGTGCGAAAGAGTTCCGAGACTGTCTGTTAGAGAAGAGTCATCGATCAGTCGGACCGCCCTCCTCTGGACAGCATCGAGCATGGACAATGTAATCGGGGCGGCAGCACCCCAAATGTGTGAGCAATACTCGAGGCTAGGTCTTATCTGGGCCTTGTATAGAGTGAGAAGGTCATGCGGAGAAAAGTACTTCTTAGCCCTAAACAAATAGCCTAGCTTTTTCCCAGCAGCTGCAGCTATTGAAGAGATGTGTTCGTGCCAGATCAGATCCTCGGTGATCTGGACTCCGACCAGCCGAAATGAATGGCTCTTTGGTAGAACTCGACCGTCCATCGAAACTGTATGAGCGCTAGGACGCTTTTTGTTCGTCAAAGTACAGTACTGTGTTTTGGAAGCATTGAACTGTACAAGATTGTTGCGTCCCCAAGCAGTGATAGCCTCCAGGTCTCTTGTCGTCGCTAGTCTTCTTTTTTCCAGCTCAGCGGCAGAGATCGGCTTGTCACTCTGAATTCCTGCATGTAGAGTGCTGTCATCAGCGAAGCTGTGGATTGGGTTGATCGTGCAGGAAAGGAGGTCGTTGATATGTAAGAGAAACAGTGTTGGAGCCAATACCGATCCCTGGGGAACACCCGCGTTGACGTTGTGGGATGAAGAGGAGAATCCGTCAATTACGACGGATATCTTGCGGCCAGAGATAAAGTCAGCCACCCATCTGCAAAGCTTTTCTGGGAGGCCGTAGGATGGAAGTTTGCTCAAGAGGGCAGCGTGCCACAGCTGATCGAACGCTTTCGTGATGTCAAGAGCAACGACATGAGCCTCACCATGAGACTGGATGAGTTTACTCCACAGTTGCGTGACGTAAGCTAGGAGGTCCCCTGTGGATCGTTGGTGCCGGAAACCGTACTGCCTGTCGCTAATCAAGCTGTGACGTTCGAGGTAGTCCAGAAGCTCGCGATTTATGCACCTCTCCATCACTTTACTTATAACAGAAAGCAGAGCTATAGGCCTGTAGTTGTAAGGGTCGGTTTTAGATCATTTTTTTGGGATGGGCTGTACATGAGCAAATTTCCAGTTTTCTGGGAAGGTGCCGGATTCATAAGATATCTGGAAGAGACGCGAAAGAACTGGAGCAAGCTCAGCTGCACATCTCTTCAGTACAATGGCAGGAATCAAGTCCGGACCAGAAGCTTTGTTGATGTCGAGCGACAAGAGCACTCGTCTTACGGTCTTATGCCTGAATGTTACCTCCCGCATAGTGTGGGGAACCCTTTGAATTGCGGCACTTGGGCGTTGGTAGGGACGTCCATGGTGGAGTTGGCAGCAAAGATCTTGGCTAGCACTTCCGCCTTGGCCTTTGAGTCGAATACAATAGTTCCATCCTGACACGTAAGTGGTGGAAGGCTACTGTGTGAGAAGTTCTTTTCAATCTGCTTGGCCAGCGTCCAGAAAGACCGACTGCCATTGCGCTGCGACATTACCCTGTGCCTAACTTTTATATCATGCTGGGTTTTGGCATTGCGAACCGCTTCGTTATATTTGTTTCTGGACTCGACGTCGGCTTGTCTGTTCTCTACAGTGGGGTTTTGTAAGTAGGTTCTGTGGGCCTTGATCTTCTGCTGGCGAGCAGTGTCACACGATTTGTTGAACCAGCCGTTGGACCCTGGTTTAGGAACTTTCACTGTGTGAGGGATGTATTCCTCCATTCCGACGTGGATAATTTCGGTTATTGAAGAACAGACAGTCGACGCATCCGCGTCAGTGAAACAGACATCTCTCCAAGGAAAGCTAGAGAAGAAGTCTCTGAGCCCCTCCCAGTCGGCATGTCCGTAATGCCAAGTTTTGCGGCCTGTGCGAGTTTCTGCTGCCACAGCGGCTTCTGACCGAAACCTAACCTCCACAACACCGTGATCTGAGTTACCCAGGGGGGACAGGACAGCAGTGCTGTAAGGGGCAGGATGCGTGGTCAGAAAGAGATCCAGCAGGCTACTGGCGTGTGACGAGACGCGGGGGAAAAAAGTAGGGCTCGTCACCAGCTGGGTCAGCCCTTGAGTAAGAGCGAACGCTTCGACTGCACGACCTGCTGCATCGGTCTTATTTGAACCCAACCAAAGCTCATTATGGGCATTGAAATCACCGAGAAGAACTACCTCTGAAGCGGGGTGATTGATGTTCAGGAAGTCGATCTGGACGGCGAGGTATTCGAGTAGGTCATCCCAGTTATGGTTCGAGGGAGAGCGATAAAGGCAGCAAATAAATTTGGGTGATGTTTTGGAGTTGAGGCGAAGCCACAGAATGTCCTTCCGGTCTGATTCCAAAGAAAGTTCCCTGGAGCAGGAAAGACTGCTGCGGACAAAAGCCACAACTCCCCCGTTCTTTCTCAGATTGGAGTGCACCTCGTAGTTTGGGAAGTTGAGATGGTTGATCGGTGCAGTCTCTGAGATTTTTGTCTCCGTCACGAAAAGCACGGCGGGACGATTGGGTTGCAGGTAGTGATGATGTTGCTGTTGATCCCGCAGATGTTCGAAAAACAAATTTTATCTTCGATGTTGTTCCCTCGAGCCCACCCTCCACCCGGACATTCCGAGAGTGGAGTGAGTTTACGTCCGGAGTTTTTAGTGCTCGAGGGATCCATGATCATTAATTTCTTTGTTTTGGTAGATAACCGACTGCATAGCTTAGGTGTGGAAACATGCGGACATTTATAAGACACCCTGGGAAAAGCTAGCGGGTGGTACTGCCTCGGTCGACTAGTCCTTGTCTACCACCTTCTTTTTACGTGTGAATTAACTGCTCTGATGGACGATTTTGTCGACGATGAAATGGACGTAGTGCGCGATACGTATTCCGCACAGAACCATTATTTTCGAAATAAAACTGTACAATTTGCCAGCGTTGTTCAGGCGTGAGTCTATTCATGATGAACTGCCAAACCAAACTGAGAATAAATCACTTGACAGCTGTCAAATCGGTCGCCATCACTGCCCATTTGCCCAATCACTGTTACAACAGTATACATTCATACACAAGTTTGATGTATAGGAGCTTAAACTAAAAACTATCAAAAAACTGTTGCGACGTCTATGATCTACGAGGGTGAATCAAATATGAACCGGACTTTTCTGTTTAACGCGCCATAGGTGAATGGAGTGGGGCGCCGTCTTGGTATATGTTGGGTCTGGATGTCAGGAAGAGGGGAGTCGGTAGGTTTGGCGCACCGAAGTAGATGAGCTCTGGGCTGTTAGTAGAATCTTGTCTGAGCAAGAGTTGCACACGCCTTCCGAAATTTTGCGTCGATTAATAGCACAGTTTGGCGATAAGCCAATTTCAAGGACACAAGACCAGTCTTTCTGCAGGAAAAGTTCTTCCAACCGCATTTTAGGATTCCAGAGATGTGCCTAATGCTAGTTAATTTTCTTTACGATCGCCGTACAGTTAATGCTGCTTACTACTGCCAACTGCTTGAAGAAGTGAAACTGGCCTATCGGCGAAGAAGGTCAGGCATGCCTATTCCTATTGACCAAAGAAAAGTTACGTTAAATTCATTGGGAAACACTTGAACACCCGCCTTACAGTCCCGATTTGTCGCCATATGACTATCACATGTTTGGGCCATTTAGAGAAGGCCTGGGAGGTCAGCACTTTGACGACGACGAAGGTGTGGAAACGTTCGTGCACAAGGGGCTACTGGCACGACCAGCTTTATTCTTTATTCCGATCCGATGTGAAAAATGCACCAATAGGAGAGGAGATTATGTAGAAAAATAATATGTAAATAAACTTGTATTTACTATTCGAATAATATTGCTAAAACAAAAGTCCGGTTTATATTTGATTAACCCTCGTAGATTGATGTTTGTTTTTAGGTAAATCCGAATTCGATCAGTAAAATTCAGCGCTACGATTCATGGCTAGCCCCGGCTAAATAGTTTGTTTGCCAATTCTTCACCCCAAATCCAAACATGACTATGATATTCAAAGCGCGCTATATGATGCGCGAATACTTTTCTCATCGCGGGGAGTCTGTCTACAGTTGAGCCTCCGTATAAAAATTCGAACGACCTTGCTGGTAGAGTGACCTGATCGCTCCTTCGAGGTTGAACGGCCGAATATGACCTACCCAATCGTACAATTTTGTTTTATGAATTATTACAAAATAATGGGTTTTACTTTTAAAATAATAAAAAGTCAGGACTCGCGAATGCCCACTTATTATCCAACCCAGGAGGTGTAAGAGTAAAAGAATGCTCATGCCGTTGTTCGTTACACATCGAGCTTCATACAGGGTGACATAAAGAAAATGCCATAAAAAACACATTAGTGGAAAACTGATGAAACAAAGCAGGTATTACGAGTATGTGTACGTCTTATTCCAAACTTAGTTGTAAAAGCATATTTTTACTGGCAGAAAATGTTTTTGACTGACTCGTCCTTTGGAGACCTCGCTTTGTGCCGACTATGTTCAGAAAACGTTTTGAAACAGAAATGCTGCACCTTTGTTTCCGAGCCCTTGCTTTTGCCACTGTGAGAGGATGTCACATAAATCTAGATTAACCCCCATTCGTGTACAGGGAATTATATGTATATAACAAATTCTTTCAAAGGTTTTTCTACACTGTGCAAAGTAATGTGTCAGGTTCAGCTCTTGTGGCACTTAGCAAGGCCTCTAAAGAATAAATTCAGCGTATATTATCCACTATACACATGGCTTTGTTGTGGACACGCATGTTTCGACCACAGCCTAGATCTCGGCGCACCTCGACAAGGCGATAGTAAAGACACGGCTAATGCCATCTGACGGAGGCCCCAGCAGTGAAAACCGCAGGATTTTGGCAGGGGTGGCAAACTATTGTGCTATACGGCGCTCCTATACAGGGTGTCTGCGAAAGGTTGGGAAATGTTGGAGCTGGAGATACTACAGACCAAAATCTGTGAACTGACATAAAAGTTACAATTTTCCTTATTGCTTGAGAAGTATTTCAGATTTTGGCATAAAACTCGGTAAAGAGAGGTCTGTAGTATCTCCAGTTGGCAAGGCCTTGACGAAAAAGAAATATAGACAGCTAATACTGAGAAGTCAGCGGAAAGTGATGCTGCGCGTGGTATGCGCTTATAGAACGGTGTCGACCGATGCACTGCTGGTGGCGGCTGGTATCCCGCCAATTGATTTGTTGCCTGTAGAGAGATGTGCGCTCTATAAAAAAGGAGACGAAGCAGGAGAGATGGGATGCAACTCGTCATGGCTGATCACAGATATTAAAACTTGGATTGTCAAGGGAGCGGTGCGGATAGATTACCATACTGAACATTTCCTCACATAACATGGTTGTTTGACAGCTACCTGAAAAGTGTAGGAAAGAGAGAGTACGCGAATTACGTATATTGCAATACGAGGAGGATACTCTTAATCACCTACTAGAATGTGGTAGGTGGGTTGACTACCAGACACGGTCACAACTGACGCTCTGCGAGAGGCTAACTGCTGACAATTTTGCCACGCATATACGCGAGGGAAGATGGGTTGATATTCAACCAATAGTGAAGCGAATGATCCTGAGTAAGGTACGGGAGAACAAAAATAGACCAAGGAACTAATAGTAGGTTTCTATTTTGTTCGGTTGTACATGTACATAGGTATAAAAGTATGTATGTGTACGATAGAGAAAATATGACTAATACCTACGGTATGGAAACGTGTGGTGAGTATGCCATTTCTGGAGCATCTCACACCTCGGGCAGGATTGCGATAGTAAAGATCAAGCCTGTCGTAAGCTTTACGTACAATATAGAAGCAAACGGTAGCAGCACTCAATATTTGAAGTTAGACGTTTTGATGTTGCTATCATACGAAGTCTGTCCAAAAAGTAACCGAATTTTTTTAATTGCACCGCAACCAAGTAACGTAGCGCTTGCGATTGACAACAATATATTCGCAATATTTTCCCACGTAAGCTGCTTTTTACGGATTCTTGAAATATTACTTCTTTCCGCGTTATTGGTTTTTGAGTGCAACGTGTTTAAAATGTGCGATTCTCGGGAGCAACGTTGCAACGTGAAGTGTTGTGTGAAACCATTGCATAATGTTTAACAGACAACAACTTGAGAGAAAGGGAAAATGGGCGCGGGCGGGGTTTGAACCCGCACCTCCTCCAATTCATACTACACGCTTCTCGTGGTATATGGATTTCTCTGTATGAACATATATGAGAATAGAGGCTACAATGCCATCTGGAATACACTAACCTTTTCAAAGTAGATTTCTGATTATTGCGTAGAGGAAAAAGCTGTAAAAGTTCTTATAGATGATGTCATTCAGGTATATTACGTCAGTCAATGATGAACTTATACGGAAACATTTTAATTTCTGGAAGAACCATTTGGAGATAATGTTCTATGTCGTACAACGATGACTCTCGGCCAGGAAGATCTTCTACCTCAGCTGATGACACAACTCTAGGATCTGGTGCGTGCAAATCGGCGACTGAATGTCAGACAGCTAGCAGAAGAGCCATAACATTCTGACCGACAAATTGAGCATGCATCGATTTGCAGCAAAATTTGTTTCTCGTTGATGACCAAACTGCAGAAAGGAAATCGTGTAGAAGTTTATCGCAAACTCATTCAACAAGTCAACGATGATAACATATTCATGAAGAAGCTCATAAAGGGCGACGAGGGTTGGGTTTACGGATACGATTTCCAGACAAAAGTCCAGTTATGACAGTGGCTCTGCAAAACATCTCCCCAATCCACAAAATCACGACAGTCGCGATACAATACCAAGGCGGTGATTACATTTTTGGTTATGTCTAAACTGCTTTACTGTTTCATCCTATTTTATCATTGTCTTGACTCCATAACAAAAACCAGATTATAAAAAATTCAAAACTGTTGATGTCGTTTTGTTTTCAGTCTTCGTAGGTACAGTCGGGGTTGCTGAAGCTCAAACATCTTTTCAAGTTTTTAATTTTAGTTTTTAGACATAAGATAATCATGATTATGTACCTAACATGTAAGTTAGTTCCTCGTAGAGATTTAATTACAAGATGGTTACGCCATGATGCCCACTTCAATATTCCTCTTCATTATATCAAAGATATTGCCGTTCAGTTATATGTACAATTTACTCAGTACGTCCAACAATCAAAACATTTCACATGCCTTTAAAAAATCGGTTAGAAAACAGGGCTGAACTATACTTTAGCGCATATCGCAAATATTTTACTTGTTATTTAAAATGGAAGTTTAGGAAGTAACTTGCACGAAAATATCATTTTTTCTTCAAGGAACCCCCTGCTTGCTATTTTTTACTGTCGTATAGAATACTGCTTTATAAGCTGTTTTTTTCTTGTTTACACAAAATATTGTTCAAAATTATATGAATATAACATACACTGTAAATTACTGCGACACTGTTCATCGCAATAATGCATTTTTGCACTATTTTAATGATGAAATAGTTCATTGTTAAGTAGTAATTTCTTTTATTTCAGATAAATATTCCCATCACTACACCACCATCACTATCATATTCTCTCCATCTAGTTGCGATGTTGCCAAATCATGGATAGTTGTATACCTTAATTTGGTTTGTCAAATTCTTACTTATAAAGTAGCGAAAAAATGTGCAATCGGCACAGAATTTTCATGAAAATGCGATTTGGAGGTGTGGCCCTTTAGGTTTTACTGTGCTAAATCCACCTCGTGCTCTACGATAGGGTTAGCTAAAGACACTTTTTTGAAGAATGCCTTAGGCCCTTGACAAAACTTTTATTATATTATAGTTATAATCTATTTACTTTTTGTATGTATGTACTTGAAGAATTATTTAAAGTGAAGCTGATGTCAGAAAATATACCTAATTAAATGTGATATATATGAGAAACAAATGAAAAAGTAGCTGTTGCCAATCACTAAATAATGAAAACATAACAAAGAACATTGCAAGTTTTTTAATGATTTGATGAACTGATCGTTGATCTTTATTTAACTGTAATATAGGACGATGATATGTTGGGTGCACCTAGCGAGGTGGTCCAAATCGACGAATCGAAATTGGGTATTTTTATATGCAATGACCGCTGGTGCCTTTTGTATTTTTTATGTCACGCGAGCCGCTGGTGCATTTTCCACTGTTTAGACACATGCTGTTCAAAATTTCATGTAGTTTTCGGTAAATATTGGGACAACTTCTCATAAAACAAGCCATTCACAATAAATTAAGACTTTTATTTTGCAAATAACCTCCTTTTTTATTACGTATTTTCCCAAAAAGTACAACTTGGCAACAATGGACATCATTTATCTTATCTGTCAAGAAATGAAAGTTATAAAATGGCCATTGAAAATTGTTTGTACTTTCAAATATTTCTTATAAACGCAGACTTTGATCTTATTGAAAATACGCGAAAAAAAATGTTCAAGGAATTTCAAGACATTGAACTGTTATTTTACCTAATAAGCTAATGTGTAATAACACGGCTGGTTTTTAACCTTTTTTTAACAAAGAAGGATTTTTTACAGTTTCACATCTATTTTCCTTAGTACTATTCAGTGTATGTTATATTCTTATAATTTAGAACATCCTTTTGTGCAAAAAGCAAAAAGACAGCGTATAAAACAGTATTCTATTCTAGACTATTACCTCCAAAAATGCAATTTTGAAGCAAGCAGAGGGTTCCTTAAAGAAAAAATGATATAGTCGGAAAAGTTACATCCTAATCTTTCATTTTAAAGTAAGAAATGAAGTATTTGCGATATGCGCTAAAGTATAGTGTTACCGAAAATAGCTGTGCTTGATGCTTGTTAACCTTTAATATACTTATTCATTCGCTTATGTTTCTAATATTACTCTTCTCTTTTTGGCTATACTTGTAAATACTATAATTCCATATCTGTTCTGTAATTGTTTTATGTTGCATGTGTAAACTTTTTGTTGTATCGTCCATATTGTAGATAAGGAGGAAAGTAGCCTTCAACATAAACTTCCATGCTCCACTTTGTCTACTTTTCTTATTATTATTATTTTTGTTTGTGTATCGAGTGTATCTTTGTTAGTTTCTTTCACACAGTGAGGTTAAGTGTAAAAGTAGCATTTTGGCTAAACTTCTCCTCACTGATGTGTATTATTATTATTTTCCTTCAAGGTTTTGCAGGGGAAGGATTAAACTTTAATTTAGACTTTTGGCAAGATAAAAACCCAATTTTTAAGCCGTGAATTAGGCCATTTTCCTGAGTTTCAGTTGCTCATAACGCGAAAACTTTAGAGACAAGCTACTAAGGATATTCCGTATACGACGTATTGTCATTGTTTTTGGATCAACCTGTATAGCTTGTATCAAGGATAAGATATACTTTAGATGGAGGATAAAGAGAAAATCCCATTGCATGAAAATAGGGATGTTTACCGAACATGCTATTGTGCACAAAAGAAGAGAAACTTGGTTACTGACGCCTCGTGGTTTATTTTCTGGAAAATATCACGTGTAAACAGTATTCAAGAGCTCCATGGATTTTCTAGCGATTTCCGACGAGAGGTATTGTCTGGTTTTTAGCAAACATGTTTATCAAGAACGAACTGTTAGGGTGTTTTTGTGGGTGAAAAGGCTTGTGCCATTCTGCTGATCTATCTTAGGGGATTTTATCAATTAGTCTGAGGAATGAAGGCTGAATTCAACATGCAGGTTTCGAGAATTGACATCAAACTGTGATTATTCAGCCTGCGTATGAATTACAAGTACGCCAGCGTTGGGAGTCTAATTTTTGATGATGAATTGTTGAGTTATAAGCGATTTAATGTAAGAAAAAGCTCAACTTTGACAGCTTGTCAATCTATCATTTTATATTTGTAAAATATTACAGGATGGCACCCTGCCACCATCTTAAAATATGCACCTGTTGTTTTTACAACATAGTAATCATGCGTAAATTTCATCACTACGAATTTGAGCTTGCGAACTTCACCAGTCCAAAAAATAAGTAGGTGGGGGGAACCTGAAAATACTGTATAGTCGAGCCTTGAGGGCTGAGTGCGTTTTTGAGGTTTTCAAAAAATCAATAAAACATTGGGAAATCCAGAGATGTTGAACATTTTTGAAAAACTTGTAAATTATGAAAACATTGAAAATTGCAACAATGAAATTTGGAAATATTCGAACTTTTGAATATTTTGCAATATCCGGAAATTTCTGAAAACTTCGGAAAAAAACATTTTGAAAACTCACTAAAGGGTGCGTTATTATTGGTTTAAGATCCAAGGGTTGATGAGCCCTCAATTAACACTCAACCGTCAAGGATTTTGGCTAAGAACACTTCTTTCAACACAGAATACGTGAAAAACAGATTTTACCAAACAAATTGGCAATACATCAGTAATGTAGTTCATAGTTCAATATCCTTCAGTCGCTCATAACAAATTCTTCAATATTCACGTACGTTCTGATAGAAATTTAATATACCATTCGCACTCTAAAGCTTTGCAAATCCCAATACAAGGTCAAACATTCATGGAAATATCCGGCAGGATCTGCACCTCAAAAGGTCGACGATCCACATATCCTTTTATATTCATATCTTCCATCCAAGTTCCGATGCCTCGGAATTACTATTTACTTTTTTGGGAATCCATCCAGAACCGGATCCTACGATGTTTTTTAACTTTTTGTTGAAAATAACGGAACAACTTTAAAAAAATAGAGTTCGAAATTTTCTCCCACGAGTGCGCCGTTTTGGTCTCATCTAATAAAGACCCTCGGCCTCTTAAATGGCTTAAAACAAGGCGTTTGCCGCATCCTACCGGTACGGTTTAAATCTCTAAAAGTTATAATAAAGAAAACGAAAGCTCAATAAACATCTAAATGCAAGGTTTAGATGTAGATAAAAGGTTCTAACTATTAAACGTTCCTCGATTTATACATCAAGCCATTTTTAGGTATACGTTATCACCAAGCTCTTGAGTAAAAACCAAGTCTGTAATGCACTCTACGCTTTCATTCGAACAAATAAAAAAGTAGTAATGAAGAGCGGCCATTAGAATGTAAAATACAACCTGGTAACCTTTTCAGTGCCATTAGCTGAGTATAATTCTTGGAAAATTATTAGTAAACTGCAGAAGAACTCGTGTTATTGCTCGAATAACATTAATTCTTTAGACAATCCTGAAACTTTGCCTATTAGCTCGTTCTAGTTTCGTGAGAAAATATATGTAAAAAATGTTAGGTAAAATGTAAATGGAACGCCATGAGCTTGAAAGACTCATAAAGAGTTTAGAATTTCTTTTGTACTTCGCTCTTAACAAGGACTTCCAGTACCGGCCCCATTCTTTTCTCCCAAAACGTGTATATCAATGTATACAGGATGTTACAGAATGTCACAGGTTGCAGGAAAAATTCGTCTTTATAATAGTAATTATTTATACACTGAGAACCAAATTTGTCTGACGGCTTGAGTTGAAAGTGTACAAGAAAGAAGTGTGTTAGAAAGAGACAGAAGCCGCCTGGATAGCGAAGCTCATCACTGTTCCTTGAATTAAGATGCATATTGAAAATGCACAGTTTAAAAACACTTCACATTACAGTACCTTTGAACTATTCCATCAGCTGTTTCATAACAAGTCTCCTGCAAGGCACTATAGTTTTACTGCAATAAATTTCATCAGTTGAATTATAATAATAATAATAATAATAATAATAATAATAAAATGTCTTTATTAGGCACATTATATACACTACAACATAATGTGACCTCTACGTAGGCGAAGTCTAGCTCTTGGCTACTCTACTTAACCTACCCAAATACTAAATTGAAACACTCAATCAAAGGAAACTTTGACAAGCAAAAGACGCTTCAAAACAACGAGCTTGATAGCTTCCTAGCATACATATATACACACATATATTACGTAAAATAAAATTAAATGTAAGAATTAAAAACTAACTTTTCCACAATTACTACAATGACAAATAAATCTGTTTCACATGCTTACGAAATCTGTTTACTGGCCAATCCTTTATATTGTCATCTAATTCGTTATAAATCAGGATAGCATTGTAAGTGTATGAACTACGAAATAAAGTTGTTTTATACATAGGGATCTCTAGTCTTTTTTTGTGTCTGAAATCAATGTCTGAATTATTTCGTCTGAAAACAAATTTCTCATAAAGATACAAGGGGGATCTAGAAGATATGATCTTATGTGTAAACACTGCTATATGGTACTTGCAAGCATTTTCTATACACATCCAACCAAGCTGAAATCTCTTTAAGGAAACATGATCATACTTCTTGAGATTAAATACAAATCGACAACAAGTATTTTGGAGTTTTTGGAGTCTTGCTTTTGTGATAGAATCAAGACAATGATAGAACACAGTGCTACAGTAAAATAAGCTTGGAAATATAATAGCCTCACATAACTTTTTTCTAACTTTAAAATTCAAAATAGAGCGATTGACATAAAAACACTTCAACGTTGCATAACATTTTTTTAAGATAGACGAAACATGCTCCTTAAACCGTAAAGTATAATCAATAATCAACCCTAAATTTTTTGTAGTATTTACGACAGCTAGACGCTCCTTGTCGATTTTTACATCAAGAGAATTCAATACAGTGTTACGTTTGACAGCAGGACAAAAAAGCATCACTGAGCACTTATCCTTATTGAGCTTAAGATTATTACCATTTGAGTATCCTACTATTGCCTCCAAATCATCATTAAGCTCATTGATTGAAGTATGCAAAGTGTTACTATTAAAGCTTTTATATATCTGTGTATCATCGGCATAGCACATCACAGAAGAGTTTTTCACAGAGCTACCCAAGTCTATAGTATAAATTAAGTACAACAAGGGCCCTAAAACTGAACCCTGAGGGACACCTGATGTTATATCAATCGGACTAGATATAGTGTTGTCTATCTCTACTACTTGTTTACGATTTGAAAGATATGTTATAAAAAACATTAGAGGTATGTCTGAAAAACCAAAAAACTTCAATTTAGCACATAAAAGCTCATGATCTATTTTATCGAACGCCTTAGAATAATCTAATGATACAAGTGCTGAAGCATCTCCCTTATCAAGCGAAGCAATGATGTCATCTAAAACCCTTGCTAAAGCTGAAGTTGTACTAAAACCACAGCGGAAACCAGATTGACACTTGGGAAAGAAATCATTATTAGAGAAATAATGATAAACCTGATGTTTAATCAATTTCTCCAATATCTTCGATATAACAGGAATCAAAGTTATAGGTCTTAAGTCTGAGAGACATTTTGGATTTTTACATTTAGGCAAGGGTTTGACAAGAGATAGTTTCCAAGCATCAGGGAAATACCCAGCCTCCAGGCAACAGTTCAATAAATGCGTCAGGGGTAGTAATACTCGAGGCAAGCAAAGCTTCAGCATTGAGACTGTTATACCATCCGAACCTGCTGCATTAGATTTTAGGGACAGAATAATGTCTAGCGCATTTTGTGGGGTAGCAAAACTAAATTCAAATCTAGCACTTTCATTAATTTTATAGTAGTAGACTGGTATCGCAAAATTTAGGTTATGTCTGAGATTTCCAGGTTTACCAGTTTTAAAATACTTGTACACGGTGGCTTTTTAGTGCGAACTACTTTATGGACACACACACCTTCATATCATAAACAAACTGATTCCATCTTCAGCCAGTTGAAATCTTGAATCCATATTTACGAGGTCCAAACACAAACCTGCAGCAGTTGTTTTGAAGTTTCTGTAACCTATACCGATCCGACGAACCCAGGTGAGCACAGAACAAAATTAAAGAAGATTGCAAATATGAGTCTCAACGTTTAAAATGTACCTGTTGGAATGTGAAAGTTTCAATTTGGCATAAGTTTTTGAGATAGGTAACTGTGTCTATCAAACTTCAAGGTAGAGTGCAAGATAACACCCAGGTTTTTAGAATGTTCTTCTAGGGGGATACGCTCGTTATTTATAATAAATACATTTTCGTCCTTTATGTTATTATACATGTATTTAGGAGAAAAAAAAACATGATTGAACTCTATTCAGGATTTATTCTGGGACAGTGCTGTTTTCTAATTAATTTTAGACGACACTTCATTTAATTGAGAATATTTAAAGTTAAATGATAATTGTGTGTCATCAGCACACGTTTGTATAGAGTAGAGAAAAATTCCACACATGAGTGCAAATCAATAGTATCAGGTAACCAAATAAGTTCGTGCGGTTGCTGTCGCACATTGCCATGGATGTTGTTGATCGATAGGATATTCGACAGGTTGTGGACGCAAATTCCAGGACAACGTGCCAAGAACTTGCAGAAATGTTCAGAGTGAGTCCTGAAACTATTCGCTTGCATGTTCATCAGCTAGGAAAGACGTGGAAGTTAAGCAAATGGCTCCCACATGAACTGACAAATGATAACAAATTAAGTCGTCTTACCATTTATCCAGTAAACATTTCACGCAACGCTAATGAACCATTTCCTAATCGGTTATTAACCTGCGGCGAAAAATGGATCTTGTATTTGAATTCTAAGTGTTCATATCATTGGTTGTCGCCTACTGATTCGGTACCACACACGCCCAAGGCTTCCTTGCACCCAAACAAGGGTTTGTTGTGTGTTTGGTGGACAGCAACTGGAATTGTCCATTATGAGTTTTTGGAAAGGAGTCAAAACATCACTGCTAACTTGTATAGTGAGCAGCTTCAACGAGTACAAGCAGCACTCATCCAGAAACAGCCTTCTTTGATCAATCGGAAGAAAGTGATATTCTTGCAGGATAACGCCAAGTCTCATACCGCAAAAGTGACCCGAGAAAAAATTTCTGAACTCGGCTGGAAAACGTTACCGCACCCGCCATATTCTCCCGACATTTCGCCCAGTGATTATCACCTTTTTTGTCTCTTGACAACTGTATGAGGCACCGACAGTTCACAACTCGAGATGGTGTAGTAAATGCAGTCCGCCAATTTTTGGACTCCAAATCCAAGGAGTTCTACAATACCGGCATACAAAAATTGGTTCCACGTTGGCAAAAGGTCATTGAATGTAATGGTAATTACTTCGACGAATAAATAGTCTTATTGTTTCTCAATAAAAAATTCTACTAAAAACCGCACGAACTTATTTGGTTACCTGATATAAACTAATATAGCAGAGACCCCAGAACTGATCCCTGCGGAATGCCCGATGAAACCACCAACTTCGGCGCATGTTCTGTGTCGTTGTGAGGCTCTGAGCTACTACAGGCAGACTATACTGGTGTCATACACTTTGGATCCCCAGAATGCTAAAAAGCTGGGACTCAGGGCTATACTCAGCTTTGCTAGACGGGCGGAGCTTAAGGCTTAGAGAATGTAGGGTTGCATAAGTGTCCGCTTAAGTGGCCTATGCGTCGGTGCCCATGGTGTCCGGTATGCCTCTAATTTCTTTATTCATTGATTCATTAATTCATGGGCCTGTTTGACTGGCTTGATCCGTATAATTTCTCGATTGTACTTGCTCGTAACTAATTTTTGCCAGGTGTTCGGTATTTCATTGCCAATAAGCATGAAACGGCACCGTACACGGCTGGCTAGACGGACTAGAGCAGTTTACATTTTTTCCTTCCTTAATCCAGGCCTGTGTACGCGGATTTTGGGGGTACTTTAGTCAAGTTTAGGATTTGAAGTAGTATGAGAATGTGAAACGGTGCTTATGAAATGATTTAAAATACAAAGGCACCTAAGACCCACGTTGCTCGAAGAAAACTTGATAACAGGGGGAAGGTGGAAGATCGACAAGTCCTTTATTTCTGGGAAAAAATTAATTATCTCCTTTCAAGGCTATTTTCCGTCGGCGTATCGAGAAAAAACAAAATTCACGAACGACCCAATGACGAGTAAATTAATATTTGATTCCACACTGGCAAGGAAACGACGCCATCACAAGTAAACAGCTGCACAAGTGATCTAAGAGCCGTTTTACACACAAGAAAATTACTCCAAAAATTATGGTCATAGTTATGCCGAAAATTTGCATGGAAAAAATATTGAAGATTTTACTCTACAACCTGTATGACACACGCAAACAAAATTTTTCCGAGTAATTCATATGATACGCCTGCGCATTAGAATATTTTCGAATGGACATAACCTTAACGGGTATGACGTCCAATATAATCGGAAAGACAACAGACGTCGTTGATTTAAATTTATTTTTGAAATCGAGATCTTGGTTAATATTATAAAACTTCTCAATGCTTGGACGATCGCATCCAGCGCCTGACGCCGTAAATTTCTGTTCTTCTAATTGGGTGACTTCCCCTTGTACAGGTTTGGTACCCAATAACAGTGTAACTTCTTCCAGAATCCATGATATTATGAATAAACAATAACAATGAACCCTTCTTCGTACGACTCGAACAGGACCACACCCACAAATGTTAAGTGAGGTTATGTTGTTGACGTTGACATTTGATAATGACATGTACGGAAATAACCATCTGCGCCGATTCTCGCGCATATTCTATAGAACGGGTTTTATATTTTTACCATGAAAATTTTCTTAAGAATTCTTTTACGTGTAATACGACATCAAAAGTTTTCGGCATAATTATGACCATAATTTTCGGAGTAATTCTCTGGTGTGTAAAACGGCTCTAAAAGCATAATCCATTTGTGACTTTATCCATGTAGACTCTGGATATCTTAGCAAACCGAACAAAGGTGTTAAGACCCATCCCCTCACGTCATGAGCATCCAAAAGTGTTCATCCTCATAGTGATTAAGTCTCTTTCTTTTTATTTACATAGAACCAGCCGCGATTCTATGAGGATCTTAAATAAACTTTGTTAATCCGATTTTTGAACTGCCTAAGGTTAGGTTAGGTGTCTTGTGAGTGCGTCAATAACGATCCTCCACTTCGGCTCTGTGGTCTATTGTGGCTCACACCTATTTATATTTCCCCCAGTAGCTCCGACCTCCTGCTTGGAGTACTACGTCTCCAAGTATGTTGTACCTGATTCTGGCAATTGCAGGGCATCTGCACAATACATGCCTGACCGTTTCATCTCCCTCCATGCACAGTCTGCACTCAGCGTCTTCCGCCATGCCCAGCCTGCTCATGTGGTGACGCAATTTGTAATGACCAGTGTATACTTTATCTGAAGTCACTTGAAACACTGTGAAATACTGGGTGCGTTTTATATATCTATATTTAACACGCTCTGTTGCTGCAAAAATCGCCAAATTTCGCAGCAAATATCCCCCGTATAAGATCAAAGGCAGTTTCACCAGTCCACGTGGAGTAAAGCACGCCTATGCGAGGACATAGCCAATGAGAAAGCGTGTATTTCAGAGCTCCGAACAAGTGCAGGTGGCTACTGAAAATTGAAACAGTTTAGCCAGTGCCGTGTAGCGGTGAATAAACGTGTTTTCTTTAGTCTGTCCGTGTTTTTTCATAGATTTTATTAGTTTGTGTGTTTTTGACTTTTGAATACTCAGTTTACTTGTTGATTTAATTGTTGTGTTGATTGTTCTTGTGTGTCCTAAATATGGCTCTTTGGAGACCTTGCGAAAATGCTCCAAGCCACGAGGAGATGGTTGATGAACTTGTGCAGGCAGAATTCTTTCATAAGATTAGAGAACAGACCCAAAGAGTAATCCTAAATATGTATGATTGTCTGAAAAACGAAAATCCAGATTCCTCGCAAAATCAAATTTTAAACAGAATTTGTATCCTGACAAAAATCAGTCGGTCTACCATTTATCGGGTTATAAAAAGGGGAGATGTAGTCAACCATTCCTTCCACAGAAAGCGCATAGGGCAAAAATTAAAAAGAATAGACGTGGGTTTTCAGGAACATATTCGTCGTATAATATACGGATTTTATAAAGAAAATTTGGTGCCCACGTTGGAAATGATACGGGATAAATTAAAGATTATCCTGAAGATTTTTATAATTACAAATGCTTAGACTCACTGCACTGTATTGTAAAACTGTGTGGTTTTCAATACAAAAAATTAGACAAAAGAATGGTGATTATGGAGTCGTCTCGAATCGTTGAATTGCGCTAAGAATTTTTGCACAAAGTTAAAATCTATAGAGAGCAGAAAAGAAATCTGATTTACCTGGATGAAACGTGGTATGATACCCATGATGTTGTGCAGTACGGCTGGGTTGACGACAGCAACAAGTGCATTTTAAATGCACCATGCAACCGTGGAAAACGAATCATTATTCTCCATGCTGGCAGTGATCATGGATTTATACCTAATGCCTTGCTGTTATCTGCCAAAAATATCAAATAATCATGTGCCGACTATCATGAGGACATGACCTCCGACTTATTTGAAAAGTGGATAGAGCAGCAGTTAATACCAAACATTTCCCCAAATTCAGTGATTATTATGGACAATGCGCCATACCATTCCCGACAGAAAAGCAAAATTCCGAATACAGGCACAAAAAAACAAGACATTATTGATTTTATGAAGGATAAGGGAATGGAAATACCACAAAAATCAACCAAAGCCATATTATTGGATCTTATTAAAAGACAAAAATTTGAAAAAGAGTATGTTGTTGACAATCTGCTTCAGCAAAATGGCCATGAAGTATTACGTCTACCTCCCTATTAGTGCATTTTTAACCCGATTGAGTTGGTCTGGGCTGCTTTAAAAAAAAAGTAAGAAAACATAATCAGACCCCTCAATTAAGTGAATCGCTATTGGCCACAATAAGAGATGCAGTATCTCATATTGCTGCCACAGACCTATGGAAGCAGTGTTCTAGGCATATTATTGAAAAAGAAAATGAATATTGTGTTTTGCCTCCTGTAAATCCCGTTGTTATTCCTCTACAAGATGACTCTAGCGACAGCTCCGAAGGCGAGGATGATATATAAATACCTATAATGTAAGTCTTTATATATCTTTTTATATACCTACCTGCTATGTAAATATTTGCCTATGTCAAACGTTGGAATTCTGTAATTTTTCCATTTCTTAACTTTCAGTCAACATAAATTAAACTCCCAATATAAGTATTTTTTATCCCAAATCAAAAAAATAAGAAGATAGTAGAATCCATCTATTGTGATATAAAAACATTATTATTATCGTTCTAAATAAATGACCGCACGCCTATGATACGTCATGAAATTACAAAGGACGCGCCGACCAAAGGTTTTTATGCTATTTCAAGTGACTTCAGATAAAGTATACAGTCCTACTAGAGCTTTGAGGCTATTCCTGTTCAGTCGTAGCAAAGAGTCTGTTACCTTCATTGTCAAGATTGGTATAGTTGCCCTGGCAATGGGTTAACTCATGCAAATCCCTCCCAGTAATGATGAATCTTTCTGTCCATCTCTGCAGAGATTATTTGTTTAGCCGTACTGTAAACGATCCCAATCGCTGGCTCAGACCCCATGAAGGGTGTGCTAGCCGCACTCTTTGCTAGAGTATCGCGATTACAATACTTCCCCGCCAGTACACGTGGGAAGTGAAAATTAAATTTTCAGTGATCATGTTAGGAGTACACGGAAGCAAAAAGGCGAAACGCGTTAGTTTGCTATTAAAGCCGAACAACGTTTTTTAAGTCGCTGAAACCGACTCCGGAAATCATTTAGTAGGGGATTGTGGAAAATTATTATTAATACTTCGCCATCTTCGACTGAACTGAATGGTAAGCGTATAAAGAATATTCAATGTTTTAGAATAATGGACCTTCCCATTATCTGAACTGTTTGGAATAGATTTTTCTTGAAGCCTTTTTAATTCCTCACTTGGACGGAGATAACGCCTTAGATTTATATACCCTTTTCCGTTGGTGTCTCTTAAAATGCATATAAATCAAATCATTACGAATTCCTTAGGATACCAAATGCTCATGTATCAGCTATGATAGAGAAAACCTATCTGAGCTTAATGGTATATTTAAATCAACTGCCACTGGCCTGTAAGCTACTTAAAAGTTCATTACTCTCAACGTTTTCGATCCATTTTCCCCAAATCCTTCAGAATAACTGCATTAAACGGCCGGATGATATATTACTGGTAAATGTCATTTTGCTAATTTTACTTGCCGCGCAAGGGACTTCAGTAAATTGAATGAATTTTTCCCATTTATTCAGCTGATGGGTAGAGAGGAAATCACATATCCATAAGAAACAAGTTTTCATGCTGATCTCAGATGCGCAAGGATTTTGGACCGACTCTCATATAATTTACATTATATTAATTCTTTCTTGGACGGACATTCTCTTGAACGGACGCGGACACAAGAAAAGGTTCTCCTAACCGGACAAAAAACAAAATAAAAAGAGTATCGCTATAGCATTTTCGCTGTGACTTTCTCGAGTAAACCGGGGATTCCCAGACTTTAATCTTTCTGTACAAACGCAGAGCCTATGTGGTCCATTTCTGCCCAGCGTGAATTAGGGACAATTATGAAAAAGAAACATTTTGTTATTTTTAGAAAAGACTAAGACTCAAACACCGGTTAATGAACATTGAAACTGCTGGTACAGCATTTAAGTTAATAAAGAAAATTACGTCATTGGATGCAGTTTATTTGGCAAAAAGAAACAGGGCAAAATTGCTTCCGCAAAGCAGGATCTAAACATGAAAATATGCAAAGTGACCAGTTAAATGACGGTGATACATATTCGACAGTATCTCAAACCCAGAATGTTCATGTTGGAAATAACCGACGTTTTATGATAACCAGAACTGTTACCGATATCTCCAAAAGGTCACATGGATGGACTAAATGGATTCCAAAAGAGGTATTATAAACAAGCTTAACATTGTTGAAAGAATATTGATCATTATTAAAATATAAACAAAAGGAGTCTCAATAGAATGCATTCAAATAACTTGGAACACAACTCCTTTGCGATTAATGAGCTCCGGACGTTTTTGCATGATGGATTGTTGCAAACTGTCCAATTGCCGACAATACACAGTTGTATCGATGGTTTGGTTCTTTGGCAGGAGTTCGAAAAACACGATCCCTTTAAAATCCCACCAAACAGAGAGCATCACCTTTTCCTGATGACTCTCTGCTTTCGCGATCGTGTTACGCGTATCTACACTTCGGGACCAAGACCGTTTGCGAACCACATTGTTGTAAACAATCCAATTTTCATCTCCCGTTATCAAGCGCTTTAAGAAAGGATCGTTTTCCTCACGTTTAAGGAGCATATCGCAGATGTCTACACGCGCCGTCAAATGAATCTCTCTCAGTTCGTGTGGTACCCAACGATCGAGTTTGCTTACATATCCCAGTTTCTTCAAATGGTCGTGAACGGTTGAATGATGGATTTTTAAGGTTTCTGCAATTTCCCGTGTGGTGTAATGTGGGTTTGCTCCTACCAATAGGTTTATTCTTTTTATTCCTGGAATCTTTATTTACACAACTGCACAATAAGATACAAACTAAGTTTGCATTTTTACAGCTAGGGGCATTGTTTTATAACTGGATAAACATTTACAGGGGTGGAACAGTAACACTGATCGTGGACGCCCGCGGGAATTTTTCTCATGGAGTAGCAATCATCGGCAAGAGATAACTTTTTGTGAATGTGTAGCTACCTCTAAAGCTTTTCGAAGAACAGTGAAGTCAGTTTATCTGGGGATTGTACACTTTTCCGAATTATCAAGAAACTAAGATAAACTCGTATTTGACCTTGATAATCAAGTCCAAGGTCAAGTTCAAAGATGGTCAAGGACATATTAGAGCACAATTTTATTCCCTGGCCTTCAAATGACCTTGAAGGGCAGATACAAGGTCACCATTGGATATCATGAACATAATGTCTCGGTAGTTTCCTTATCAGAATAGCTACAAACGAACACCGATAATTTGCAACACAATTTCGGATATGATCACACTAGAATTAGGTACATGTCGCAGGATCAGATTTTTGTAAAAAAATTATCCGCCTGAGACTATCCGTTCAGTTCAAAATTATTTAACAATTTTTATAAGAACTTCTGCACTACCTATTTCTCGAATACTAAATGTCCATAACACGGTCCAGCCTGTATACCTATACACATTATCTGAAATTGTAGGATATTCATTTCCATATTTTACCGTGAATCATATTTTATTTTCATTGAATCAAATAATGTTACTAGCTGAATAAAGCTTCATTATCAACAGCCATCCAAAAGTTTTCACAATAAAATTCAAATGAAAATATTGTTTACATATGTATGTTACATAGAACCCCCTATTTACTCCAAGCGAGTTTTATTTTTTAGGAAATTCACCCACCGTACGTGATACGTAATATTAGTTTTAAGCGTACAGTTTTGTTAATCCGATTTTTTAACTGGCCCAAGCTTAGTAGAACTGGGAAATTCCTCCTCATGTAGATTGCTCCACAATTTTGATACCCTAGGGTCAAAGGAGCGGTCGTATCGGCCAGTTCTGGATATACGAAGTTCGACATGTTAGGATCAGAGGCGGATCTGTTTGACTAACTTGATCCATTTGATTTTCACTTAAACAGTTCATAATCCTTAATGTACTGATGTCACCGCTGCGTCGGAAATGCAGAGTCAACCTACTTGACACCATTTTTATTCAAACACTCCTATAATTTCGCTTAACGGCACCATTTATTCCTAGCACCGAACACCCGATCAGGGCAGCAGATGCGGAAGGATTTTTGAAATACAAATTAGGATAGAATTTTAATATATTGGAAACAGTGCCTGTTTAAATACGTAAATTAAGTGATGAGACTGGCAATGCAACCTTCGATCTGTCAACACTGTACGCGCCGGGCTTGGAGGGGAGTCGTACATGTGACTCGACTTCAGTACAAGCTTGAACTTCTTAGAATCATATGGTTGTTCGTAGCGAATTTTTTTTTTTTGTTTTTCCTATTGTCAAGAGCCCAAGCTTTTCGGTGGTTTAAGGGGGAGAGTCGATTGGAGATGACTCACGAAGCGGAAGGGGCTTCTTCTTCAAGAACCGATGAAAATATCGACATAATCCGGGATCTTGTGGAATAGTTAAATCTGACTCGCACTACTATTCATCAGATCAAGAACAACCGGGTGTTGCATCGCTATAATGCTCCTTGTCACACAGAAATATCAATAAAGCAATTTTTGACCAGTAAAAACATTTTTTTCTCCTACCAACGTTGAAAAATCACCTCAAGGGACAATCGAGAACATTCAAACGCCTGTAACCGCCCAGCTGAACGTTATTCCAGTATCGGAGTTCCAGCACTACGAGGAGTGGAAGAACCCTCTCCAGCGCTGTGTGGCTTCAGAAGCAAGTTATTTTAAGGGTGACAATATAAAATTGTAATTACATTTGAATCAAATATGTAAAAAAACAGTCTCATCGCTTAAGAGTAAACGTATTGTTGGGCTCACACCTAGACAACGCACCCCTTTTTTCCTACCATTTACCCCTTACATGGTCATTGAATTGCCTCCTAGGCATAGATACTGTGTCGGAGCATGCTAGAAAAATGCAATAATTTCGTGCAAAAACTGGATTGAATTTGCATGTAAAATGAAAGTAACTTGATTGGTTTTTCAGATTTTATTCATTATAACCGTACAACAGCGTTTTTTAATTTCCATGCTATCAGTCACAGCGGAATTATGTGTACGTTTTCACTTTTCACGCTGAATTGTTGAAATCCAGTTTAGAAATAAGCTGTTCTTATACGAAAATCTGGACAAAAATCCTTGTTTATCGATCTATCAGATGTTGAATTCTGAGTGTCACATGTAGGTCATATGTCAAATACAGTCAGCTATTTTGCACGTAATTGAAATAATCCAGTTTCTTGAAATACAAAATGAAATAAAAATGTAGAGACCATAAGTATTGTAATCACGGACGGCTCGATCACAGAAGAGTACTCTGGAGCCGGAGTCTTTGGGCCTAGAACTAGGCTATCTTTGCCTCTCGGTGGATACACGACTATTTTCCAGGCGGAAATCTTTGCGACTCTGGCCTGCGTATCCCGCATTTTTGAGGGGGAAGTGAAATGAATGATATGGTTTTTCGTGATGTACATGTCAAATAACATCCAAAGAACCATAATATCTCAATTTCGATTTTTTTTTGCGATTACAATAATTCCTCGCCAGTTTTGGAATAGGAAGCGAAACAATTCGGTAATAATAAGATGGACAAACAAGCCCCCTATATTAATTTGTAACAGTTATTAAGACTTCCTTGAAACAAGAGCCACTTGTTATTAAAATGCACTTATGTTTGTTCAGTAATAATTAATATCTCTGTTCAAATATCAAGCCAAAAATCAACATTGAGCAGTTTCAACAGAAATGTTAGCTAGTATGTATGAATCTTAATTTGGTGGTAGTAGAAGCACATAGCGGCTGAATCATGCATTTAGGTGTATTTTGGGATATTGGAGTTTAGAAACAAAAATGCATTTATCATTCTTGGTAATAAGTAGTATTTTACTGAGAGATTTTATTTAAAGCTTGGTTTAAAGACAAATATAGCAATTGTTATTCAATCCTAGGTTCTAGATTCTTCTATATAATGTTTGATCACTGCTAGTAACAGCTTTCTCTGTTCAAGCAATGTAATAGAAAAGCCTAAAGTGTGCAGTTTCTTGTAAAAAAGACTATTTGAAAAGTGAACTTGTTATGATGAAAAATCGTCCACTAATGTTCAGACACTGATACGTTATCCTTACCCCTATAAAAAACATTTTTGAAGAGAAACAAAGTATGAAACCGATTTCTGGAAACAATACAGAAGGGAGCATAGATACTTTGTTTTGCAAATAACAATGCAAAGGATGCACAGAAAACCAAATAACCATGATGTTAATCTGTTGATATCTCATATATGTGAAGATAAAGCTTTCGCTATAAAAATAACACATGTTATGATTTAAAATTCTGCACTTACGTTCATATAGTATTTTATCTATCCAAATTGGAAAATTATTGCATGACCACAAAAATGTATGTACATTGTAAATTTCGAAGTGTTAGAGAAGTTAGCATATTATTTTTGCAAAAAACTACCTGACATCACAGCGACCTACAGAAAATCTTAATATGTTAAGTGGTGCATTGAAAATGTGAAACAAAGGTCACTCCACATATTTCTGAAGATATATGAGATTCCTTTAATCACAAATGTTACTTGTTATGATGAAAAATTCCTCACTTATGTTCATATAGCGATCATATCTTTATTCAAATACAAATCCAAAACTGACACAGCATTGAACTTTCAATTTAGATATTGAATAAACAGTAGTGGAACCATAGACTTAAACATACACATGAGTGTGCGATCAGGGACTCAAAATATGCTAAGAAAGAAAGCATTTTTGCATGAAAACAGGTTGTAGGCTCTGTAGTTTGAAAATAAATGTGCAATATATCCGCCGGTGGCCATTTTTGAGACGATATTCGGTAATATTTGGATTTAATAACATCAATTAAATGTTATATTCTTTCCTTAACATCGTATGCTACTGTTGATACTATTGTACATAAGAATACAAAATAGTTCTCAGTGGAGAAAAATGTGAAAAGGTGGCGTAATTTTGTTGCCAAAAAACGTTTTGATGTAGAATAACTGTGAAAGTAATGAGAATAGTGATAATATAGTGGACTTACCTGTGCAATCCTCAGCGATTTGTGAGACAGTCAGTGTCACTGGTCATATTTTACTGTATATGATACACACAATGCACCTGAACCACTGTTATCAACACAAGACACAACCTAAAGGCATACATTTATTGCTTATTCGAAGTTCCAGTCAGATGCAATTTCCCGTATTCGTAAAATCCCTTTACATGAATATCAACACTCGAAAGAACTGGTATACTTGACAAACTACTTTTCTTGTATCTTCAGCAGCCACACACTTAACGATTGCCGAAGGAATGTGCTTGGAAGTGAGCTTAAATCGTTTTGCATTTACGATACACAAAATGTTCTACGTGCAAACACGGATAATTGTTAATTCATTTGGATATTCGGGTCCGAACAGCAAATATACCATCGCTTAGTGCACATTTTCTTATGACAACTCAATACACACTACTGATTACTCAAGCTCAAGCTCCATTCCATTCCCTGCACAGGCGGACATGCAGCGACATCTTTCGGAGCCGCCTGAAGCAAAGTGCAGCGACGTCACGGAACCGCACGAACATACCCGAAGCCGTCCAATCCAACCAGTTTACCCGGGAACTTCGTGTTAGGTACGTGTTCTTATATTTTTTTCGTTTTGAAAAAAGATCTGGAAGAAAAAGCGGATAATTACACACGACTCTGCACCAAAATATCTGCATTCGAATACTACAATTACAGAACGTTTTTGGCGCCCCAGAAGCAGATGTGAGTTTGGGCTCCTCTCAGGGTATGTATTATAATTTGTACAACGAAGGTATCATGCAAACTGTTTAAAGGGGCAGTTGAAAATGCGTTTACAAATGAGAGTCTGAGGATTATACAGCGGAATGTACGGATGTGTGCTTCCCAATGTTTAAATCTAGGGAAAACCGCGTGGTTTTACTAGTCAAAAGTTGTAGGGTGAATGTGCCAGTGGGCGGATAGTTTAGACAAAAGTGGAATATAAAGTAATTACGATTTTTTTGTTCAAGATAACACAACTAATGCGTTTGGAGGTGATCAAATATCATATTAACTTTTCGCCGACAACAACTACGTTGCTTATAGATATTCCTGTAATTTTATAAAAAAATATTAATCAAAAAGGTGCTATTTTCGTAGTACTCGGGCAGAATAAGGTGCTACTAGTCGGCCAGTTAGTTTCCAATTGTTGGGCAGCAGTTGGTTGGTCAGTTTTAGACAGAGCGGTATTTAAAAATTTGTAATAGAATAGAAATTTCAAATCAGCTGTCATTAGAACTTTGACGAAAAAATTAAACACGCTCATAATGAGTCCATTTCATATAGATATTTTTATCATAAATACATATAAACTAGGTAAAAATGAACAAGAAACTATTTTTTTCCTTTAATGCGGTCCTGCACTGTCGACACTTGTCCGACTATTGGATTTTGAATAGTATGATGATAAAGTCAGCGGCCACTCCATTTCAAATACTCTGATTTTTACCACTAATATAACTTATTGAAGAATGGGTGGTAGTAAATTTTCCACAGGGGTGGGGGGTAAAATCGTAAAAATCCCCAAAATTGTACACAAAATTATGCTAAATATGCAAGCTATAAGGTCCAACGGGATTCTGAAATTCGCATATTTAGCATGATTTTGTGGACAATTTTGGGGATTGCTTAGGCGGCGACCGACGAGCCCAGCGCTGTAGTGTAATGCTGACATCGAGCGCTACATTACAAAGATTGTGATTTCAGTCCAGCGAATGTTCACTTGGAATGCTCGGCTCAACAGTGCTCCACATTTTTTTACTGCAATCTATGTCGAAATGTCAGAACTAGAAGTAGCTATTGTTGCGTTCAAAATCGAAAAATTCTACACCCTGTGATGGTCTTTTTGTCCTCATTACTAGAAATTTCAATGTTTTCTCAAATTTGTGTTGCTGTAAATTGTTGCCTAAAATTTAACGACAGCTGCTTTACTTTTTTCCCAAACAAGTTTCCAAATGTATAGCGTTTATCAATTTTGTTGACTATACTGAAAAAAAACCTACTACGCTGGTCTGACAAGTAATTTTAAAAGTTGGCACATTCAATAAGGATTCCAAAATGTTATGACACTTGCAAGATTATTTCTTGAATTATGTGCAATTTTAATGTTTGTAAAGAATCTCAGTTCCAAATTTTTTTCTTAATTATTTCAAATTCTTCTCGGAGCCGTAACTTTAAGATACATACTACAGTATATTCAGATAAGAGATAGACCGGACATAAACAAGACCACGTGATCATCGAACGCTGTAACATTCGGCAGGGACGTATTAAGAGTCACGCAGTACATATTTTAGATAGTAGATGCTGCTTTGCGTAACTTTGTAGTAAATTATCACAATTCGATGTGTATACGATTGGTGATGGATATAGGATCATGTGGGGGTGGGGTAAGAAATATATAATGATGTAAATATACATAAGGGTTTCAAAATTTTCGCTTCGATTTCCAGCTTCGGATGCCGCCTGATGTTTGGTGAAATACAGTCGAATATAATCTCAAAATGGCGTTTAAATTAGCCTAAATTAAAAATAATCGTATGTCTCTTAAAATTGCTTTTAGAATATTGATTAGTATATTTTTTGATTTCTAGGTAAATATGTAACCAAATTAAAACGTTCAAAACGTAAAAAAATGTGCATGGTTGAACATTGTCAGAAAGTAGATTCTTGAATAGGTTTCGCCAAAATGGGTTCAAAAATGTCAATAATTAATTAAAAAATACAGTAGCTTTATAATTACTTATAACTTACCGAATTTGATGAACGACATCTTTTATTGGAAAGATGAGCTTTCATCATCGCTACTGCCTGAAGCACCAACGTCAATAATGAATGGCTCGACTTGTTCCTCTAAAATATTGTCCAGTTCCCACATTCTCTTTTCAACTTTGTCTTTCACGTGCTTAATACAGTTTTTCCATTTTTGCGCTGTTATTAATTCTAGTGCTTCTTTGAAAAGTCCTTTGAGGTCACAAAATTTAAAAGTTGTATTGTGCTTAGCTATATAATTTTTAACATCTGCCCATATGAGCTCAATGGGATTGAGCTCGCAATGGTATGGAGGTAAACGGAGCACAGTTTTATTTTGACTTGCGGCCATTTCGTCAATGGCGTATTTTTGATATTCCGCCTTGTGATCCTTGACAATTCTTAATAATTGTACTTTCAGCATTGCTTCTTCAAAGTTGATATTTTTCGAGCGGAGCCAATTTTTAACATCAACTTTCCTTGAAGCCGTTGTTGGGACCTTCTCCATTCTTCGAGAATGATAAGGCGCATTATCCAACACAATTACTGCGTTTTCCTCTAAGTTCGGTAAAATTTTTGAAAACCACTGTTCAAACGATTCGCCATTCATTTCCTCGTGGTAATCTCCAGTTTTCTTAGACTCAAAGCACCACAGACCGTCAACAACAAATCCATCCTCACTGCCAATATGGCAGATAATGAGCCTTTTCCCTTTACCTGGAAATCGAAGTACTAACTGGTGTAGATTTATTTCAATAAGCGAACCTTTTTCAAATGTTTTCATCACATTCAGCGAAAAAACATTGAGACATGAGTATCAGATTACTATAATTGGGATTATTTAGTCATATTGAAAGAAAGAATATTGAACGTCGTATGATTACTCAGCGCTTCACAATTTAATTTAAAGTTATAAACCTTTAAAAAATGAATGAAATACGCGCAAATATTAATATTACCAAATTATAACTTTATAAAGCTTAAAGTATGAATTAAAATGATTAGAAATATTAGGAACGGCACACAATATAAAACTTAGTAACTTTTTTTAAGTTTATAATATTCGACATATTTTAAGATTATATTAAAAAATTATTGAAATATCGAAAACACATAAAAACATGGCTTAAAAAAGTTCTAACAAATGAAAATGACAATAAAACATCCACGCATTTTATCGAAAGTTATAAAAGTTTTGTTACTTGTAATATGTTTTATCTGCCCCCTGGAATTAATGTTTAGAACCTTGTTCCCAAGGTTGGAAAAACATCCGACTGTTGTCTATTACTCGTATTTACCTGCTGGATTTTTTAATCCGGTGGACAGTCCATCTAGAAAGGCCCTCCTGGATGAAGTTACAGAATCATCAACCCATACTTTACTTGTAGTGTGTCCTGCGTTTACCCACGTTTCATCAAGGTAATAAATCTTCCTGTTTTGATTTCTATATTTCCCAATTTTTGTTAAATAATCCCTCCTCCATAGCACAATTTCTTCTCTATCCAGTAGTAAACTATTACGACCCCGTTTTTTCCATTTGAAATTTAAATGCTTCAGTAACGCATGGAAAGTTGATCGTTTGAAATTTGGCAACGTTGTATCTCCATTTACCTCCTGCAGTACTTTATCTATAGTAGGTATTTCATTCCTAAAGAAGAATTCATGCACTTTCCTCCTAATCGCATGCTTATCAGCTTCATCCAATGATTTAACAATACTTTTGCGATGTTTACTGGTCATTGGCTCAGAAAAGGTGTGATTTTTTTTGTATTGTCTTAACACATTAAACACTGATGCGCGACACACCCCAACTTTGTGAGAAACCTTCACAACAATTTCTTTGATGGTTGATGCCTCGTTCTCCTCGCGCTCGATCTTATATATATTCAAAATGACCTCTTTCATTTCTGCACTCAGGTGTCTTTTTTTAGAGCGTTTCCTAGGTGGACTACAGGAGTTTACAACTTCATCGGCAGTATCTGTACTACTGGGCATTTTGCGCAAGCAGTTGATAACAATAACAATCAATAACAAGGTATAACAATAACAACGACAAACTCAACAACTTAATAAGATAACAAACGAAAACGTCCAAAGAAATATCAAATTGCAATGATGCACACGACATACGTAACACGTCTGAACCTGAATGTGACTCTGCCTTGATACGACTGCTCTGCCGCTCGGCATAGGCATTTAATTGCGAATTGACCAATGAGGGCTCCTGTTTTACGTCGAGACGGCGGCGTTAGCGTGAAAATCACCCGAACCTTTTGTTTACATCCGGTCTATCTCTTATCTGTATATACTGTAGTTTGTATGTGAAAGAGTTATTTTACAAATTGTGAACGAGATAATAAACGTGTCATTTTCTTCGAAGCTGAGGCAGCTGGCGTTCAATTTTATGCAACAATTCACATCAGCATTGTTCAGGACTACCTGATAAAGATAGAATTGAGAAAAAAATTAAATTTGTAAATAGTAACGTGTGTAGACTGTTTCTGCAACACTGACTTGTAATGTAACCAGTGATGGGCGTTTACGTGTATACATTAATTGTCTACGTATCGATGTATACAATGCGTATACAATGTACACATTGCGTATACAATGAATACAATGCGTATACAATGAATAAATACAATATATACAATGATGAAGACAATGTATAGAATAGCATAAGTGAGGTTAGGTTTATTCGCAAACGTCAGAGAGTTGGTGAACAGGCAACTTTAAAAAACCATGGTTGGACGCCCCAAGAACAAACAAATCGATACACTGAGGTTCATTTTGTTTAAAAATGGAACGACATATTCCGTAGAGTGTAGTGTCCACAAAATAAAGTATTCCAATTCCGATATATCTCGATTGATCACACAGGTGAGTTAATTTTTATCGCATCGAACATGCGGCGATCAACGCGCTATTTAACAAATTTCTGCTTGCCTAATTACTAGAAATTATATAGCAAAGTTCTTTTGAACTCGTAGGAATATTTGCAGTCAAAACATAGCCCGCAATGTAAATAAAAAAACTAACAACTGTAATAGGAGCCGAAGTCCAACAGTTCCCAAAGCACAACAGACGTTTATGATACTGTCGAGTATGAAGTGATGGAGGACGTGGTGTGTGGCGCACTCTTTCTACACGAGTGGTGCTCATTTCTCCCCTCTTTCTCTTCCTCGTGCACATGGAAATCTAAAAGGGGAAGCGACTTGCTCCAGCACTGTATGCAAGTAGTTGAACTATGATTTGCTATTGTATACATTGTATACGTCAATATCGAGTCGTATACAATGGTAGGATGCGCCAATCACCGAATGTAACTATCAAAGGGATTCGTCAAAATATCGACAGTTGAGTGGAGCATGATTTGCTTGAAATTACCTAGTGAATCGCTAAAGCGAGCGTCGAACAGAGCCGCTCACGTCGAGCAAATCGTGCTCCACTTGACTCGGTTTTTTGACGAATCCGTTTGATGGTTACATTACAAGTCATTACATGTGGCGACTAGTTCATCTGTAATAATTTTCCAAGGGAACAATCGCTAGACTCAAATCACGAACTTTGTAATGTAACGCTCGATGTCAGCATTACATTACAGCACTAGGCTTCAGTCAGTCGCCGCCTTTAGGATAGTAACAATAAGGAGAAGTTACATTTCCTCTCCCTTGGTAAATAACGAATCTGTACGGTATAGAGCTTTTGTGGTAGGGCACAAAATTATCACGACTATTTTTTAATATTACTGATAATTGTTACTGTTAGCTACAAGTCTATCTCAAACGTGAAATTATTGTTGTTTATTGTATTTATGTATCAAATTATTTACACAGCTTAAGTCTCATGCTACTTGACGAACACAGCATCCGTCTCCAAAACGCAGTTCTGGGATACATCTGTGGATGCTTCGGCTTTATTCTGACAGTGTTGCCGGATGTTGAGAAATTTCTCAGATATGCTATATTTCAAAGTCTTGTCAAATTGAGTGTGATAATATAGTAAGTAGCGAAAAAATACTATACATTCCTCGGTCGAAATCATTATAGTCATGACATAGGTACTTCTCATCCAGCAAGGTATATAATGTGTGTAAATCCGTTTATTGTTATTAAAAAATTGTAATAGACCTGGCGCTTTACTATTAAACCTTACAATACACTCCAACAGATGCTTTTCTAACATAATCAACCCTTTAAGAAAGCAGCACTTATTTTTGCGATAATTAGTTGCTTAAAATTTGAATCTTGAATAACCGGTATCATAGAAACGGGAGAAGTTCTGGACTCATGTTTTTATGATTTTTTTTTCATTCCTAACCACATTCTATAACACCTCGCCCGCAGGATTTTGTTCTATTTCTTTGGTCATTTTTGATCGCAACATAAGTATACGGTAATCGATAAAGTCCTGCCATCCTTATCTTTATAACCAATTTAGTTCATATGTGACCTGATTAAAAAATACACACCCTAGTTCTCAGGGAAGGAGCGTGCAAACATTATCTTTGCATGCAATCGATTTTTCTAATCGCATTTAAAACAAAGTAGGCTTTGAAACCACAAACATAGGATCAGGGTCTGTAAGCGGAGTTTGAGTTTCAAGATGATCGCTTATATGAAATTTTTACATTTAAATATTTCAAAATTATTGATAATTGATAAATAGTTGTAATAAACATTCCTGAAATCTAAAAAAGTCACTTTCCTTGATGTTTGACAACTCATGTTTAACTCCCAAGGTCCCAAGTGACAAGGCACATATACCCAAGGGCGGATCTAGCATTTGTGTCATGATTCATATTCAGGGAAGATATTCGCCTCCAGGGGGGCGGGAGCGATCAAAAACTGACGAGCGGGGGGTGGCACCCTACCCGTGTAGTCATATAGTGTAGCCTAAATGTGATTTAAACAATAAATCTAATTTAAAAGCAAAGTTTTTATTGTTAAATAACAAAATTTAATTCTTTTCTTTGTCTTCCTGCAAACCGTTTTATGGCTTCTTCCGTATCGACATTAGTCTAATCATATTAGCAAATTTCCCCGAAATAATTGTAAAGTCTGGTTTTATTGGTGCAAGTTGTTCAAGGGGGTATTCAAAACATGGACGCATAAAATGGGTACACCAATTTTTATGGGAAAACTATTTATTTAACAACAAATAATGAGAAAACGTGTTTTTTGGGATTCAATCGAAAGTGTTGACAGGAACGAAAAAACTTTTCATATAAGATTTTTAGGTATTTATGAGACCTACAAAATGAGACTACACGTAGAGAGATCCGACTAATAGCAAACATTTTATGGCCGAAAAACGAGTCAAAATGCAAGTTTTGGCACTTGTTGGTAATGCGACGATAATTTCACGCAACTACTTGAAACTCTTCAAATCCGTAGGATTCCTACTACTAAATAACAACAACAAAATTGGATTATATTGGTCAAGTAGTTTATTGAGAATTTCTAATTGTTTATCCGAAAACACCTGTTTTTCGGCCATCACTACTAGTTTTTTGAGCAATATACAGGGTTATTTCAAATGGCATTTTATTGCAAAATACACGTGTTTACCTTGCCGATATGAATCTCAAACCATTCTGAAAGATAAATGTTATTTTTATGCGAAAAACGAAGGTTACGTTTTTTCTTCTAAACAAATTCAAACATTTCGTATTTGTGAGTAATTGAACAAATGCTCTACGATGTTCGAAAAACATACGTTACAATAAACATTTTAAAACAAAGCGGATGTGTCTATCATCTTTTGTTGCGAATTACTCACAAATACGAAAAGTTTGAATTTGTTTAGAAGAAAAAACGTTACCCATCCTTCCGGAATGGTTTGCGATTCATATCGGCAAGGTGTATTTTGCGATAAAATGCATTTTGAACTGAGCCTGTATAGTGCTCAATAAACTAGAAACTAGAAAACATTTATTTTGGGATAGACAATTAGAAATTCTCAAAAACTACTTGACCAATCTACTCAAATTTTGTTGGAGTTATTAAGAAGTAAGAATCCTACGGATTTTAAGAATTTCAAATATCTGCGAGAAACCATGGTCGCATTACCAACAAGTGCCAAAGCCTATACTTCGAAGTTGAGTCATTTATTTTAACAGTGAGTAGATCTGATCAAAAGAAATGTTTTTTTCCTTTACCATTTTTCTGGTAAAATTAAAGTAACAAAGTTATAGCCCTTTGGAAGTTTGAGTACCGCCCTGTCTCAATAATAATATTATGTGCTCGTGTTTGGCGACAACGGATATAATTCGCCTTATCGGTTCATCGCATCGGAAACAAAAAAGCGAAAGAATTTGGAACGATGTTTTTACAATTATTTCATTCAGTTGTATACAGTCAGTGTCAGTCGGTAGTGGATAGTGGTGTCTGTTGCGTGGCTCAAACGAAATAAAAAATGGCACATGTTTATGCGGATCGGTTTCCCAATCCAGTGCAACCAACCCCTCGTGCCTTTGTTAATGTAGTACTACGGGTTCGTGAATCATTTGACTTAAGACCTCACATATGGACGACATGCCGGTGCTCCAAGACCTCACGATCAAATACAGGTCCGCACTGAAATACTTGTCGGGAGGCTACTTTATAAAACAAGGTAAATTTTTTTTTTAATTTTTTTTTTATTTTTACACACATATTTTGGTTTATCTTCCTTCTACAATCATTATCTGCAAATTAATGACTCAACTTCAAAGTCACCCTATATACAGGTTGCCTCCGTTTTCGGCCATAACTGTTTTGCTATTAGTCGGTTTTTCTACGTTTGGTCTCATTTTATAGGTCTCATAAGCACCTAAAAATCTTACATGAAGAGTTTTTTTGTTCCTGCCAACACTTTCGATTGAATCCCAAAAACACGTTTTCTCATTCTTTGTTGTCGAATAAAAATTTTTCCCACAAAAATTGGTGTACCTACCCATTTTAAGCGTGAATGTTTTGAATAACCCCTTGAACAACTTGCAGCAATAAAACCAGATATTACAATTATTTCGCAAACCAGAGGTATTTTCGTCTAATATGATTAGACTACATATACATCTTTATAAAAGGGCAAGTCCAGTTAGGCGATCTTCTGCCATAGAGGCTCGCAACCACGTCTTGAGCCTGCTGAGCGTCGAAAAGGACTTCTCTGGTAATGTAGCAAGGATACATAAGAACTTTTTAATGTTGAGATACATTTCGGTTTCGCAATTTTCAATAAGGGTAGGAGTCGACCGCGAAATATTCTGCACTCGCCAGTCATTAATAACCGATATTCATCCACAATTATTGAAGTTGGCGTATTATTGTCCAGGAGCGGTTGGTACTCGATTACGAGTTGCTTGACGGTTTCTAGATTTTCACTAGTATAAGTGACTCTCGGAATGAAAACACCCAACTTAAATAAATTAAGTGCTTCTGGGGACAGTCGCTCCTAAATACCACATGATTAGAAGGGGGATATACACAGCCCTCCCAAAATATTCTTCCGGCAACTGAGCAGGTACCGCCTCCTTTCAATCAAATGAAACTGCTTTTCTCTGATTTTGTCCGTCAAAAAGTAAGAGTTAAAGGCGCGTGCAGAAAGATGTTTTCTTATATTCATCTCCGAATGTCTGAATTGTCAATTAACTACTTCAATCACAGAGGACATGAGGCTCAAATTCCAATCAAGCACTAACGGTCATGCAGTGCTACCAAGCCGAAATACGCATTTATATTTGCTGAACGTATAGGCAACCCTCTTATTTCCATGCGCTTACAAATTGATCGGGGTTGCCAGGTATGGTGATTTTTCACCAAATCTGGCCATTTATATTTGCAAAAGTCTGTATTTTATAAAATTTATCAATTTCGAGATTCGAATGTCATAAATATCAGTGGTCAAACTAGATTCGCCCAGGAGCGGTCATGATCCCCCTGGATTCGCACTTGCACATTTTAAGACGCGGTCTAACGATAAACAGCCCTCAATAACCCACGCATTCGACCCTTGAAACATGTTTTTTGACATTAGATGATGTGTAAATGCCTTCCTAATTATAGATATATTGACAAGCGATTTGCTAAGACAAATAACCGATAACGTTAATGGCGTTAATATCAGTATCAAGTATTTATAGGGCAATTAAGGAAACTTTCTGTTCAACTCTATTTTGTTTTTTGGAGTCTTTAATCAATCGGCATCATTAGGCATATTCATTATCCTTTATTACAAAATATCCAGCCTTCTCTGTTCTGTATTCTTCTACGTAATCGTCCTAAAAGCCCCCCGGCAATCTAAAAATGAAGCCAGGCTAGAACTGGGAGACAAAACGTAGCAGGCATTGAAAAGTGAAAGCGTTGTTTCGTTCAGAAGCGATGACTGTATAGTCTGTTGCCTATAATGCAGGATCTTGTTGGTTTTTGATAGAATAAACTCCAATGTGGTAGAAGGATAGGTGGTTTTTTTTTTCATCATATCGTTCGGTCATATTTCCGCTCTTCTGCCTCAATACAACACAACATTGTTTTTTAATTTTCTTGAGAACGATTCACAGAGATAAGATGTCTTATTTTTTATGTATTTCTGAAAAGAAGCCCCTATTTTTGGAAAGTAGTACATCCGTGGTATGCTCCAGTTGAATATCCAAGATGAGGATCCTTTGTATAGGAATCTCAATACCTGTGAGAGATACAGCTAGGGTTGAATTAGGAAAAACCTACGTTCTTTGGGGCGTATTTACATGCCTTTGAGAAAAATTTCATGGCTTACTGAGATATTTGGGAAAAACTAAAATTTTGCAAAATCATTTTTATTTTTCCTGACTTTATTTCAAGAAATATCAAAAAACTAATGGAACTTTTTCATTGCTACTTTTTAGGCACTACATGATGGTGTTTTTAAAATTCCTGCCCGACGTTTTATTTTTGAGAAACCATCATCAACTTTATTTTTTATATGGCCCGAAAAAAAATATCTAATTGCATTTTGAGCCGTCTAAATGCAAACCCCGCCAAGTGTAAACCGTGCAGTTCCAAGAAAAATGCGGAAAACTGTTTTGCCTAATACTATCCCCAAATTAATTTACTTTAATATCTTGTTGATGTAGATACTGTTTCTTGATACATATCATTCATCGTCTTACAACAAAGAGAGCATTAGCACTGTCAAATAAGAAAAATAAAATGCAGTTGGCGGGATTTGAAAATAGATGTGAAAAATGGCGTGTTTTGCAGCCGAAATCAAGTGTTCTTAAGCACAATGAGAATCTCAGGAAATGGCACGAAGCCCTGGGAAATCGAAACACACGGTCACGAGACCAAAATACGACTTTCCTTACACGCACTTGGCGGTTTAAATCCTTTATGAACTGATGACGTCGTTGCGGAGGAAGTGCTGAGTCAACCTACTTGACGCTATTTGTTATCGTGACCCTAGGACTGTTTGACTATAAAAACGTATACTTTATCTGAAGTCACTTGAAATAGCATAAAAACCTTTGGTCGGCGCGTCCTTTGTAATTTCATGACGTATCATAGGCGTGCGGTCATTTATTTAGAACGATAATAATAATGTTTTTATATCACAATAAATGGATTTTACTATCTTCTTATTTTTTTGATTTGGGATAAAAAATACTTATATTGGGAGTATAATTTATGTTGACTGAAAGTTAAGAAATGGAAAAATTACAGAATTCCAACGTTTGACATAGGCAAATATTTACATAGCAGGTAGGTATATAAAAAGGTATATAAAGACTTACATTATAGGTATTTATATATCATCCTCGCCTTCGGAGCTGTCGCTAGAGTCATCTTGTAGAGGAATTACAACGGGATTTACAGGAGGCAAAACACAATATTCATTTTCTTTTTCAATAATATGCCTAGAACACTGCTTCCATAGGTCTGTGGCAGCAATATGAGATACTGCATCTCTTATTGTGGCCAATAGCGATTCACTTAATTGAGGGGTCTGATTATGTTTTCTTACTTTTTTTTTAAAGCAGCCCAGACCAACTCAATCGGGTTAAAAATGCAGTAATAGGGAGGTAGACGTAATACTTCATGGCCATTTTGCTGAAACAAATTGTCAACAACATACTCTTTTTCAAATTTTTGTCTTTTAATAAGATCCAATAATATGGCTTTGTTTGATTTTTGTGGTATTTCCATTCCCTTATCCTTCATAAAATCAATAATGTCTTGTTTTTTTGTGCCTGTATTCGGAATTTTGTTTTTCTGTCGGGAATGGTATGGCGCATTGTCCATAATAATCACTGAATTTGGGGAAATGTTTGGTATTAACTGCTGCTCTATCCACTTTTCAAATAAGTCGGAGGTCATGTCCTCATGATAGTCGGCACATGATTCTTTGATATTTTTGGCAGATAACAGCAAGGCATTAGGTATAAATCCATTTTCACTGCCAGCATGGAGAATAATGATTCGTTTTCCACGGTTGCATGGTGCATTTAAAATGCACTTGTTGCTGTCGTCAACCCAGCCGTACTGCACAACATCATGGATATCATACCACGTTTCATCCAGGTAAATCAGACTTCTTTTCTGCTCTCTGTAGATTTTAACTTTGTGCAAAAATTCTTGGCGCAATTCAACGATTCGAGACGACTCCATAATCACCATTCTTTTATCTAATTTTTGTATTGAAAACCACACAGTTTTACAATACAGTGCAGTGAGTCTAAGCATTTGTAATTATAAAAATCTTCAGGATAATCTTTTAATTTATCCCGTATCATTTCCAACGTGGGCACCAAATTTTCTTTATAAAATCCGTATATTATACGACGAATATCTTCCTGAAAACCCACGTCTATTCTTTTTAATTTTTGCTCTATGCGCTTTCTGTGGAAGGAATGGTTGACTACATCTCCCCTTTTTATAACCCGATAAATGGTAGACCGACTGATTTTTGTCTGGATACAAATTCTGTTTAAAATTTGATTTTGCGAGGAATCTGGATTTTCGTTTTTCAGACAATCATACATATTTAGGATTACTCTTTGGGTCTGTTCCTCTAAATCTTTATGAAAGAATTCTGCCTGCACAGGTTCATCAACCATCTCCTCGTGGCTTGGAGCATTTTCCCAAGGTCTCCAAAGAGCCATATTTAGGACACACAAAAACAATCAACACAACAATTAAATCAACAAGTAAACCGAGTATTCAAAAGTCAAAAACACACAAACTAATAAAATCTATGAAAAAACACGGACAGACTAAAGAAAACACGTTTATTCACCGCTACACGGCACTGGCTAAACTGTTTCAATTTTCAGTAGCCACCTGCACTTGTTCGGAGCTCTGAAATACATACTTTCTCATTGGCTATGTCCGCGCATAGGCGTGCTTTACTCCACGTGGACCGGTGAAACTGCCTTTGATCTTATACGGGGGATATTTGCTGCGAAATTTGGTGATTTTTGCAGCAACAGAGCGTGTTAAATATAGATATATAAAACGCGCCCGGTATTTCACAGTGTTTCAAGTGACTTCAGATAAAGTATACCTCTTTGAGGAGCTGTAGACAGGTACGCAAACAAGCTTCGTTCAAAATACGCTGGTTACCATGAGCACGCATTGTTTGGCTACTATAATATGACATAAATTCTTTCGTTTGTTGGTTTTTAAGAAATCTTGCATATAAATGCGACTATCTGCTGATTTATTCAAATGGATTGAACGATTAATGCGAAGTCTGAAACGACGATCTTGTCTGCAACAAAGAATCAATCTGTTTGAATCATTATACTATTGTGATCTGACCATGTATGTTGATTTGCAGCAACTGATATACCAATGCCTTATTATAAGGATGTCTTGTCTCGATGGTACCTTTTTATGCAGATAATCGCATTTTAGTCCGGGTCGGCTGTTACTCTTTTCTCTATTTTTTACTCCCACAAGCTATCTAACCTATAATGGAGAGTTGAGTTAGTGGATTGTCTGATTACTTTCCGTGCAGTAAGGTCTACTCACTCTACCATTGAATGGTGCACGAGGTCTGTAAATTAAGTGATGAGACTGGGGCCGTGGCAATGCTTGTTCCGGAAGTTGTTGAATCCAGTATACAAACTTCCTCCCGTTCAAGTGATTGTACACGCGTAAAGGAATATCTCAAAAAGAAGGTGGTAGACAAGGACCAGTCGACCGAGGCCGTACCACCATCTAGCTTTTCTTATAAATATCCGCATGTTTCCACACCTAAGCTATGCAGGGTTATCTTCCAAAACAAAGAAATTACTGATGATGGATCTCTCGAATACTAAGAGTTCTAGACGTAAACTCACTACACTCTCGGAATGTCCGGGTGGAGGGTGGACTCGAGGGAACAACATCGAAGATAAAATTTGTTTCACGAACATCTGCAGGATTAACAGCAACATTGATGCTGGTCATCACTACTTGCAATCCAATCGTCCCGCCATGCTTTTTTTGGCGGAAACAAAAATCTCAGGGTCTGTACCGATTAACCATCTTAACTGCCCAAATTACAGTCTTTCCTGCTCCAGATATGTTCGTACATCCAAAACTGATCGATACGACCGCTCCTTTGTCCCGAGGGTGCCGAGATTGTGGAATAATCTACAAGAGGAAGCAATTTCCAGTTCTACTAACCTTAGGCAGTTGAAAAATCGAATTAACAAAATTTCTTTGGGATCATCATAGCAGCCGCACTGTTCCGGCATTTAGGGTTCTGCCTGCGCGGCTGCTTCGGTATAAAAAAATTGTAGCGTTTGATCTGGCAACGTTGGAGACGCTGGGCTTGGAAAGGGGACAGGGCAACATGTGGTCCGCTTTCAGTGCAAGTTTGAACTCGAGTCATTTGGTTGTCTGTGCCGATTTTTTTTTGTGACGTAAGGCATTTTCAGAAGGGAGAGAGTCGATTGAAGATGAACCACGAAGCGGAAGGCCTTCATCTTCAAGAACCGATGAATATATCGACAGAATTTGCGATCTTGTGCGTTTAGGTCATCGGTTGGCAGTCCGATTAATCGGGGAAGAGGTAAATTTGACTCACACCACCGTTCACCAGATCAAGAACAACTGGGTGTTCACGATAATGCTCCTTGTCACAGAGCGATGTCAATAAACGAGTTTTTGGCCAGCAAAAACATTCCTGTGGTTCCTCAGTCTCCTTATTATTCGCAGGACTTGAGTCCCTGCGACTTTCTTCTTCTTCCAGGCATTGAAAAATCACATCAGGGAACTCATTTTGGAACAGTCGAAAACATTCAAACGGGTGTAACCGATAAGCTGAAGTCTATTTCAATATCGAAGTGCAGTGCTATGAGGAGTGGAAGAACCGCCTCCAGCGCCGTTTTGAGGGTGACAATATAAAATTGTAATTAAACTTAATAAGAAATTAAAAAAAAACAGTCTCATCACTTAATTTGCAGACCTCGTATCCTACCTTAATACTTTAATCAATAAAGGCACCTTTATCATACTGTAATAATCTATTCATTCCTCATTTACTCTGCGGCAAAACAAACATGAGCACTAGATCGCTGGTACTATTCGCTTGTTGCTGCATGCCCAGGCATTTACGGCCACCCCCACCCCCCGCGTGGGTGGTCTTCAGCGCCCACTTTGAGAGACGACAATCAAACTGACAGACAGACGGAAATTGATGACATGGTTGTTCGTAGTGTACATGTCATGCAACATTGATAAAACACTTCCTCTCCAAGTGAAGGTAAAATCGAGTCGGCAATTTTTTTCACGAATGCGAGATTTTCGTCTCGTCTAATTTGAAACTTGAAACGATCGAGTCTAAAAACAATAAAAGTAAAACCTTCCTATTTGTTACATTTCCTTCACATGATTTAAAACCTTAGTAACACACTGACTTTTTTTATAAAAATGTTTGACTGCACTATAGATTTGGTAGGGGGTGTCAGATGGAAAGAAGCCATTTTGTTTCTGTTTGATTAGCAAATAGTATCATTTGATCTTCGGATCGATGTAATTTTTTATCGGTACATTGCTTGAATGACAGGTAGAATTATTGCCGTACCTACCAAGTTTTCCCAGGTGTTGGAAGTTTTCCTTGACACAAAATTGTTTTGCGTGCCCGAAAAAATCAAAGCTGACATCAAACTCTGAAGTTTCTCGATACAAAATTTTAATTTTAGTAACATGTATGTATAAGCAAACGAAACTCTGGTGTAATTTGGGTCGCGCATTCCGGATATGATTATCAAAAAACACAGGGCTCTAATCAGAGCAGGAAAATGGGCATCCGTACATGTCCATGGAACAGATTTTGCCAAGGCTGCAACATACGCTAGAATTCTTGAAATTTTTCTTCAATAGTACAATCATTAATGCAAAATAGATCCTAAATTGGTACGTACAGTTTGAATTTCCCGGGTACATTTATGTTGGTAACAGTTTTCTGTGATGTGACAATGTCGCAAAGCTTGTTAGGTAATTACGCCAACGGCTGTTATTTATTTGTGGTATATTTTCGTTCTTTTTGCCTCAATATTTGCATTCTTATTACATAAAAACAGTTTTTTTCAAAACTTTTGGATGTCCTTTTAAGCATTTTCCTAAAATCCCGAAACCTCTGGGACGACAAGCAAAAGAATTCGTCATTTCTTTGACGAAATATTTTGAGACCAAACGAAATCAAAGCGTGCTTGATATATTAAATGTTACAATCATTCTATTAGCAACTATCTATGAGAGGAGAGTTATGAAAATGTAGAAAAATCTACCCCACGCTTTTTACTCCGAATTGGATTGTTCTGTTAATAACTTACATTTTATTATAAGTTTATTTTGAGGTCATTAATTATCACTGATCAACAGCCAAAAAATATCCTAAATAAAATCAACAAAATATTACTATTTTTAATGTGCTAAAACCGGAATGAAACTTATTTTTTCAATATTAGTTCAAGTTTTAGAGATACGGTAATTATATGTGATCTTGCTGTGACAGTGTTAATATACTGTAATTCACAAGAATGCACGTGCTATATTTTTATATTCGGCAAGGAAAGATTATGTAATCGGCATGATTGTGTTACGTTATACATACGTGTACATTATATTGTTTTATATTAGCCATTTTTTCCTCAGTTGGCTGACAGCGTTCATGCAAGATGTCTCGAAAGTGTGTAAACAATCCAGATCAGTTTTGTTACGTGTGTGGTGATGTGACTTTTGCGTCTCAGAGACGGTCTATTACTCCACTAATAACAAAGGCATATCAGCTTTATTTCGGTTGTAAACTAGGTGATCAAGACAAACAGTGGGCACCCCACATCTGCTGTAATACATGTGCTTCAAGTGTGAGGAGCTGGTTAAATGGCAAAAAACAGTCTATGCGCTTTGCTGTCCCAATGGTTTGGAGAGAAGCCTACAAATCATATTAATGATTGTTACTTTTGCATGGTACCTTGTGTTGGACAAGCCATCAACTTCAAGAGATCCTGATTTTATACCGAGCACGTCATGCCACCAACCGCACAAAATAACACAGTCAGAATTAAATGATCTTGTAAGAGATTTAGAACTTCCAAAATGTAAGGCAGAGTTACTTGGATCAAGACTGCAGCAGTGGAACTTGTTAGAAGACGATGTTTCGGTATGTGTTTTTCGTAAACGCCACAAAGACTTTGAACCATTTTTCAATATGGAGAATAACCTGGTTTTCTGCAGTAACATTAACGGCTTACTGGCGGCTTTAAATATAAACTATAACCCAGAAGAATGGAGATTGTTTATAGACAGTTCAACATTGAGTTTAAAGGCAGTGTTATTGCATATTGGAAATATTTTACCATCTCTTCCTGTAGGGTATGCAGTTCACATGAAAGAATCATATGACAATATGAAGTAGTTTTGCTGTTTTATGTGTGAATGGGACAGTCGGGCAAAGGCACTTCATTACACCAGACAAAACTGGCCTGTTCGTCAATTCCTAGAGCCAGGTCAAAAAAATGTATAGCATATGCCATTAGTAGATTCGAAAAAAATTGTATTACCACCACTGCATATCAAGTTGGGCCTAATGAAAAACTTTGTCAAGGCATTAGATAGAGATGGGTCAGCTTTTCAATACCTGCGTCAGAAATTTCCAAGACTAAGTGAGGCAAAGGTTAAAGAAGGTATTTTTGTTGGGCCACAGATTCGAAATATTTTGAAAGATACACAGTTTGAAAACACTTTAACAGGTATTGAAAAAACTGCTTGGAATGATTTCCGTCTGGTGGTCACTAATTTCTTGGGAAATAGAAAAGCTGACAACTATAAAACCCTTGTCAAAAATATGCTGTCATCGTATCAAAAGATGGGCTGTAATATGTCTCTTAAGATACATTTCCTACACTCACACCTGGACTTTTTTCCTGACAATTGCGGAGCCGTAAGTGATGAGCACGGCGAACGTTTTCATCAGGATATTTCAACAATGGAAAAAAGGTATATATAGTGATTCTTATAAGTATATGAATCTTGTTACTTTTTTTAATATATCCTTGAAAATAAAAAGCTTTATCTATACCGCAATTAATTTTTTTATTTCATTGTCATTTTTGGATTCAGCGCCCCAAAATTAACAAAGAAATGCATTTTTCCCACAAGATACAATTAAAAAACTAAAATTTGTTGTCCAGTGTTATGATTCATTACTACTGTAATATAAACTCTTTATAATCAAAAATTATTTTCTACTTATTAGTTCGGTTAGCTATAAAAGCGTGTTTTTTTAGTTTTTAAACTATTTTTTATTTTTCATTTTTTAGTTCGATTTATCAATTATTTTTTTGTAGGCATGTCATGATATTGGATTGTCATCGGTCCTTGATACGTGTGCGAAGTTTCAAATCAATCAAACTTATTTATTTATTTATATTTCATATTTCCTACAGGTAAAACTCAATTACAGGAAAAGCTCAAATACATTAACAAAAAGAAAATAAAGAGACACATTGAAAACTTAAATTAGTATCAATTGGCCTAAGTATGCTCAGAGAGCAATCGATGACTTATAGCAATTTATGATTGATTTGCAGCTGTCATTATAAATATGACTTCGAAGTTGAGTAATTTATTTTAACAGTGAGTAGATCTGATCAAAAGAAATGTTTTTTTCCTTTACCATTTTTCTGGTAAAATTAAAGTAACAAAGTTATAGCCCTTTGGAAGTTTGAGTAGCGCCCTGTCTCAATAATAATATTATGTGCTCGTGTTTGGCAACAACGGATATAATCCGCCTTATCGGTTCATCGCATCGGAAACAAAAAAGCGAAAGAATTTGGAACGATGTTTTTACAATTATTTTATTCAGTTGTATACAGTCAGTGTCAGTCGGTAACGCGTGAGTGAATAGTGATATCTGTTGCGTGGCTCAAACGAAATCAAAAATGGCACATGTTTACGAAAATGCTGAACTTGTGGACATGATTCTTATTTACGCGGCATCACGGATTTATGCGGATCGGTTTCCCAATCGAGTGCAACCAACCCCTCGTGCCTTTGTTAATGTAGTACAAAGGGCTCGTGAATCAGGTGACTTAAGACCTCACAGGGGAGGGCATGCCGGTGCTCCAAGACCGCACGATCAAATACAGGTTCGCACTGAAATACTTGTCGGGAGGATACTTTATAAAACAAGGTAACATTTTTTTTTTATTTTTACACACATATTTTGGTTTATCTTCCTTCTACAATCATTATCTGAAAATTAATGACTCAACTTCAGATCACAAATATAGTTCATCAGACTGCACATTACATAAACTGGACATTTCAACATTACGTTCTTTCGGCCTGCTTGACAATAAAAGGCTGATTGTTGACGACTTTCAAGCCTTGGAATACGGAAATATATTTTTTCAAGTAAATCCGGACAGTGAATTTGATTGTGCATAAGGCCACATAAAAACGATAAGGTAAACATATTACGTCTAATTGATAGTGAATCTAGATCGAAAAAATTCAAAAGGGTATGATGACAAAAACCTTTTTCTGGATAAGAACCAGTACATTTCAGGTAAAATTACTTAATAGCCTTACGTTGAATGCCTTCAATCATTGAAACTGAATTTAGATATATTGGAGACCAGATCAGGGTTGCATATTCCAGCTTGCTTCTGACAAAAGTAACGAACAATGTCATTAAAGTACTGACATTGGAGAACCACTCCCAGTTTCTGATACAGAAGCCAAGTAGTCTGGTGGTAGCCGATGAGATATTAGGTATATGTTCTCTAAACATTAGCCTGCTATCAAAGGTTACTCCAAGGTCCTTAAAAGTGTGGCATCTATCTAGAACCTGACCGTTGACGTTATAAATATATATTAAATAACACTGGACAACAAATTTTAGTTTTTTAATTGTATCTTGTGGGAAAAGTGCACTTCTTTGTTAATTTTGGGGCGCTGAATCCAAAAATGACAATGAAATAAAAAAATTAGTTGCGGTTTAGAAAAAAAACTTTTTATTTTTAAGGATATATTAAAAAAAGTAACAAGATTCATATACTTATAAGAATCACTATATGCGCTGCCTTTGTGCTGTTCTTTTATGGATCGTTTCTGGAGCATCTCTACCAAGAGTCCAACAGTAGTCTGCAAGCATGGAAGGATTCCACTTTCCCTGGTACCTTTTTTCCATTGTTGAAATATCCTGATGAAAACGTTCGCCGTGCTCATCACTTACGGCTCCGCAATTGTCAGGAAAAAAGTCCAGGTGTGAGTGTAGGAAATGTATCTTAAGAGACATATTACAGCCCATCTTTTGATACGATGACAGCATATTTTTGACAAGGGTTTTATAGTTGACAGCTTTTCTATTTCCCAAGAAATTAGTGACCACCAGACGGAAATCATTCCAAGCAGTTTTATCAATACCTGTTAAAGTGTTTTCAAACTGTGTATCTTTCAAAATATTTCGAATCTGTGGCCCAACAAAAATACCTTCTTTAACCTTTGCCTCACTTAGTCTTGGAAATTTCTGACGCAGGTATTGAAAAGCTGACCCATCTCTATCTAATGCCTTGACAAAGTTTTTCATTAGGCCCAACTTGATATGCAGTGGTGGTAATAAATTTTTTTTCGAATCTACTAATGGCATATGCTGTACATTTTTTTGACCTGGCTCTAGGAATTGACGAACAGGCCAGTTTTGTCTGGTGTAATGAAGTGCCTTTGCCCGACTGTCCCATTCACACAAAAAACAGCAAAACTTTGTGTAGCCTAGCTGCAGCCCAAGTAAAAGTGCAACAACTTTCAAATCGCCACAAATATGCCATTGGTGCTCATCGTATTTTATGCATGTCAATAGGTACTTCATATTGCCATATGATTCTTTCATGTGAACTGCATACCCTACAGGAAGAGATGGTAAAATATTTCCAATATGCAATAACTCAATGTTGAGCTGTCTATAAACAATCTCCATTCTTCTGGGTTATAGTTTATATTTAAAGCCGCCAGTAAGCCGTTAATGTTACTGCAGAAAACCAAGTTATTCTCCATATTGAAAAATGGTTCTAAGTCTTTGTGGCGTTTACGACAAACACATACCGAAACATCGTCTTCTAACAAGTTCCACTGCTGCAGTCTTGATCCAAGTAACTCTGCCTTACATTTTGGAAGTTCTAAATCTCTTACAAGATCATTTAATTCTGACTGTGTTATTTTGTGCGGTTGGTGGCATGATGTGCTCGGTATAAAATCAGGATCTCTTGACGTTGATGGCATATCTTCTTCCTGACGAATCACTCGATCGCCATGATCTGATTCGTTTTCTGATTCGCAAGTGTAGGATTCTGGGGGTTTTGGAATAGGATTTTCGTCACTGTAAGGCACAGGTCTCATCGCAGATGGTATGTTTGGGTAGTTAATAACCGATTTTTTTTTTCTTGGACATACCTGTGGCTTGTCCAACACAAGGTACCATGCAAAAGTAACAATCATTAATATGATTTGTAGGCTCTCTCCAAACCATTGGGACAGCAAAGCGCATAGACCGTTTTTTGCCATTTAACCAGCTCCTCAGACTTGAACCGTATTACAGCAGATGTGGGGTGCCCACTGTTTGTCTTGATCACCTAGTTTACAACCGAAATAAAGCTGATATGCCTTTGTTATTAGTGGAGTAATAGACCGTCTCTGAGACGCAAAAGTCACATCACCACACACGTAACAAAACTGATCTGGATTGTTTACACACTTTCGAGACATCTTGCATGAACGCTGTCAGCCAACTGAGGAAAAAATGGCTAATATAAAACAATATAATGTACACGTATGTATAACGTAACACAATCATGCCGAATACATCATCTTTCCTTGCCGAATATAAAAATGTAGCACGTGCATTCTTGTGAATTACAGTATATTAACACTGTCACAGCAGGAACACATATAATTACCGTATCTCTAAAACTTGAACTAATATTGAAAAAATAAGTTTCATTCCGGTTTTAGCACATTAAAAATAGTAATATTTTGTTGATTTTATTTAGGATATTTTTTGGCTGTTGATCAGTGTAATTAGTCTTTTTTGTATAAGACACAACTTTACATTTAGAAACATTTAAACTATGACAGTTTCGCGAGCACCATGAAGAAATTAAGTCTAAATTATCCTGCAGCATGAGACGATCATCATTTGACTCGACCGATGCGTAAATCTTCACGTCGTCAGCAAGAAAACAGATGCAAACACTTGAGCTCAAGAGACAAATCGTTAATAAAGATCAGGAACAATAATGGGCCTTGAGGCACCCCAGATGTGGCCTGATAATAACTCGACCTATAACCACCATATTCAACAAACAACTTTCTGTCCATCAAGTATGAACTCAGGAGCGACAACGTCCCTCAGATAGACCTACGGTCCTAAGCTTATCCAGAAGTACATAATGATCAAGTTGATCAAATGCCTTCTGAATATCTGTATAGATTTCGGTCGGATTTTGATAAAATTTCCACACAAGGATGAAAAGGCTTATTTATGATCTTATTTCGTCTAACCTTCAATTTGTGTTACTCCATCTATGATGGTTCTCTGTATATCTTGTCAAGTAGATTGACTCCGTACATATGACGCATTGATATACAACAGACACGGAATGACAAACCGACATAAATGAGAAACACGGTTTAGTGCGATGCAGATATCTCTAAGCAACAGAAAACTTCTAAGCTGAAGTTCGGATATTTTCGCGACCTTAATACGTCCATCGTTTAGGTTGTGGTAGATTTTGAAATAAAATCGCAGGAACATAGTGTTACGTTTTAGAGATTCCTGCTCATTTTCAGCCATTGTTTGGAGGTTATGAATATTGTAGGTTGGAACCTGTATTTGGCAAATGGTTGTAAATTATTATTTATATTTGTCTTATATCTGAGGTTGAAGATTCATTGTAGCGAAGTGAACCTACCAATCACGATTCGATTTCGCTTTTTGAAACGATTTGACTCATCCCTGTCGTTTGAAACCTCCAACGAAGGCGTAGGAAGTATAGAGTCGATCTACTTGACGCCATTTTCATTCAGAATAATCAAAAAGCCTACAAAAACGTGCAAAGCGAGAAAACATTTTTGTAACATGTTTAAAATATTGTTTAATCCAGTTAGCACCGGCTTACCGCCCGGCGACCCCTTGGTTTCTGTCAATTGTGGATAGTTTCCTCTCACAAATCCCAGGTGTTTGCCTCGCCTAATACGAAGATAAATTTCAACCATCATCCAACAATTAAAACGGAAATAATGTTGAAAGACGGTGTTATAAATCCTATCTCCACCTTTTAATCAGCTACTTATATTCCAAGCGCTAGTCAGGTGTCTTCCTCTATTTGTTTACATACGACAGTATCATTCTTCAGGTATGAATAAAAACATTAAATCACATCAGTCTCATACATTTTTAATATAAATTATTAAAAAGAAACATACGCAACAAGGAAAGTTATACTTATACACGAAAACTCATTTAAATTACAAAATATAAAAAATACCTAGCGCATATAGTCCAGTCAACAAAAGATCCTTCCATTGCAAATATAGACCCAGCCTTTCAGATAAAGTTTAGTGCGTTTTTTAGTGGTATAGTCCGTTATAATTTCATCTTGATCTTGATGTTAAAGAATTAACAGCATACAGGGTTTTTCAAATTCGACCTTTACCATTGGGATCTAGGAAACTGTAACAGATGCGAAATCGCTTAAATGGAGGCAAAGTTGCGTATTTAGGTAATCAACAAAATACCGCTTAGAAAGTTTCGAAATTAAAAGTACTTCCGGAGAGAGACGGACAAAACCGAATTTTCCCAAAATCGTTTCAACTTTTCTTCCTAACTGTATTTGTAGTGGAATTTTAAATAAATTGTACACTAACATCGCCACTTTTCTTCCCTACGCGATGGCATAATTAAAATTTCAATATGACGTTTTGTGTCTTGTCCTCCAGTATCAACTTTATTTTTTCTCATGAACGCCATATTGGATTCGTGCATAAATTAAGAGTTTTTAATTCTGATTCCAAAAATGTATAATACGTCATACATTGACATTGCCAAACCTCTGTTATTTCGAAGAAAAATTTGAAACTATCAGATAGTCATTATTTGTTTCCCATACCAGATTTATGCCAAAATCACTTTTATGTTTTCCTGACTTCATTTGGGATGGAATTTCAAAATAAATTGCATATTGTCAATGTTATTTATTCTTCTCTACAAGGTCGCATAGTCAAGTTTTCAATTCAACATTTCTTCTTTAGACTTCCACCACCAACTTTGCTTTTTTCATATGGACGCTATATTGGAATTTTGTAGGTTCCAGCGCCAAGAGAAGATTTAATGGTCAGGAAGAATTTTAAATCTTTTACGAACCTAATTACAATGGAATTTTAGATTGAATTTAAATAAAAAACGCATCAATAAAACCCAAACCCCCAAAGGAAAAAATTGCGGAATTAAATCTCGCTATCAAATTGTTTTTCTTAAATGATTAAATTCAAATTGTCAGCAATACGTGTATGTAGTTGCTAAATATTAACAAAATTGGAAGAGTTGGTGCAATTTTCAAGCAAAAATGATTTTAAAAATAATTTGAACCTTGAAAACGAAGCATTACCGAATATATTTATATAAAATTTTCTTAGGATCATCCAAGGAATCAGAAGTTTGGACAGGTAATTTATTATCACGCTATATAACTTTTTGAAGAACAGTCATCATAGCAAATAATATGGACAATGGTTATAATCTTGAGGACTAGGTAATTGTTGATTTTATAAATATGAATTTATTCTTATATAGTTGTGGAATCAAGATTTTCGTGAGTATTCTTTTGCAATGTAAGATCTATTATACAAAATGTGACTGGTATACGACTGATATTTGGCTCGCAGTTATGACGATATATGAAAAACGTGATAGATAACAAGGTTCCAAAAATTAACAAGAACATTTCCGGCTCTCTGGCTGGCCGTTGGAGTCCTTGGTTAGCGAGAAATGGTCGGTTTCTTTATCTCTTTCATTGTTGATTAAAGAATCACATTCCAGAATCTGGAAAATAATAAAAATGCATATTATTATAAATGTATTTTTCAAAAAGGTCTCGCGCAACCATTTTTTGAAGGGGCCAAGTTAGCAAGCCGGAATTCGCAGTGGTGAATACTGTATTTTAGTATCAAAGTGACAGTTGGAAATGTTAAGATGGCGGGTGGGCGCCATTTTGTACATCATTTCAAACTTGGAAGGGTTCAACCGAATATGTAATAAAAATTTTTCAAAAATAGTGATTTTATATTACATGGTTATAAAGCAGGTCCTCATACAGAGTTGCAAAACATAAGGTATCGCATTTTATTTGAAAAACAAATGTTACATCCGGTTCTCTGGGAGCTAATTTTGGTCCTGAGATCAAATGAAGAAATGAATTTTTGTAGCTAAACCATTTGATTGATAAAGAACTCGTTGATCTAATACGGAGATTAGAGATCAATTCTTACACTAATCGTCTAATTTGTTCAGTAGTTTGAGAAAAATTTCAGAAGAAATCGACTCTATTCATAGATCCAGTACTCAAAAACGCCTTCTGATTGGTTCCTAGGTAGCAATGGTCTCATATAGTAGAGATGCTCCTTTAGCTAATGCTCTCACCAGTAGCAAAGTCTGCAGCTGACCAAAGCTGCTACATACAGGTAGCATTACGCTACTTTATCGATAACTAAGTATGCTCTGAATGCAAAGGATTTCTGGGCGTAAAGCTCTAATTCAATGAGTTCACTAACCTTTTCTACCAAACCTCGAGCTGCTTCATCAATATTGATATTATCTCTTGCTGAAGTTTTAAACCAGGCTGCGAATCCATTCTCTTGACAATATTCGTCCATTTTGCTTGGATTACTCACGATGCCCTCTGCAGGCTGATCGCACTAAAATCAGAACAAAAATAATTTTAATTTTTTATATTCTGTTGCTCTGCACCCAGAAGGTGCTTTTACATGTCTAGGTTAGTTCCAACGACCGACAGTTTTTCTCAAACGGCAAAATAACCCTGGGTCCGGCTCATATTATAAGTTCTGATTCCAGCGCACTAGATTCTAGCACAGTCTGCTTAGTCTATTCTGAGGCCTAGAAACTTTTTCAAATGTGGATGAAGGACTGTTTCTCACCACAAAAACGAATCATCAACAACCCTCATGGTATGGAGGTTTTTGATACCTTAGATTTATCAGGGCTCAATTATACAGTATTCAGTAAAATGTATTGTTTTTTAAATGTCAAATATAATCTGAATATATGTACTTTTAAATTCTAATAAAATAGGCAAAAACTTTTAACCTGAACTAATTAATATCAAATTTAGAGAAATCAGTTCAATTGTTTTACGTGGAGAACGCAAACTAATTTTAATAGTTCATTGATTTTAAATAAATTGGTGTACTCAATCTAAGTAAACGGCTTAATAAATTTGATTAAACGATTACGTTTTGATTTAATGAGACTAGTTTCTTAGATCAAAGTAAACTGTTTTAAAAATCGGAGTTTATTCAAACAAATTGAACTTGTTAGCTGTAGCATAGTTAACTAATTTATTTAATTGGTTTAATTGAAATTTTAACTGGTTTAATTAAATTTATTCTCAATGCGAGCAGATCTTATTCGATTCCAAGTACATTGTCCCTATATTGGATAGGAAATATACAGGACAATTCCGAGACACTATGGATGTTATCTGATAAGCAGTCATTGTGTTGATAGAAGCAAATACTTACCTTATTCGCTAGGAGAACACACGGTATTGGAGATCCATCGGGCAACTGTACTTTTGAATCCAAATCTGACTTCCAATTCACTACTGACTCAAAAGTAGTCCTTCTGGTTACATCGAATACGATGAAAGCTCCAACAGCTTCCTTATAGTACACTCTTGTCATGTTACCATACCTCTCTTGACCTAATAAAGATAAGAAAATTATCTATTTTCAAAATCAAAAAACATTTGATGAGACTCCAGTGCACTGAGACAACGTGGTCAATCAAACAATTGTACTGGAAAAATTTTCATTAAGCGTAATAAATATTTTACTTATTCCAAGTAACTAAATTACTTGATTTAATCAAACTGAATTTTCTGGAACCAGTTTAATTGAAAGTAATATACTGTTTAACTAATTTGCTTGAAAATACCAAACCATGAACCTGATTTATTGAACTGTTTGATTAGTTCAAGTAATTTAGTTTATATAGAAAAGGTACGTTTCGAACAACTAAACACTTTAGTAAAAACAATTGAACTGTTTATTTGGATAGCGGACTCGGCAGGACTCGTTCCTTAGTCCTAGTTTGTTTAAAGTGATGTCGAAGTTCATTATACGAGGGTTGTTTCGAAAGTAAAGTTTCCAACGCTGTAAGTTTGCCACGCGTGATGTTAGGCGAAATGTGGCAACACCGTCGTGTTTGTCGGCTCACTCACCATCGATCCCAACAAGAAGCATCTATTGGCGACACTCAGTACCGGACTGAAAGCCATGCGCAATGTACCTTATTTTTGAGACAACCCTCGTATTTGTAAATGCGTTGCTTGCGGGTGAGTGCAATCTTGCTGTATTATTGAAAATAAAAATACAATTTTGGTACGCATAATCGAGTGGCCTTATTTAGTTTCAGGCATCTCTTTCCCTACTTTTTGGATTTAAAACAAAGAATTGCTTCTAGTGAATGGTGGTATACGTATTATAACCTGTTTCTGGACAATCAGATGAATAATTGGTAATACTTGGTATACAATAAGTTCACAGTTAATGAAATTGAAAATTCGGAAGCTTTATTTTGATTCAAAAACATCAACTATCAATATCAAGTTTTAAAAATTTTTGGATCCCTAGGATTTGTCAGAGTAGTTATAATATACATCATCCAGAGAAATGCAATTTTTTCTTTTAAATTCCAAATATTATCCAAATATCCTGTTAAATCTTAAGAAAACAATTAATTGAAACTAGACAAATATTTTTACCTAAACTAATTAAACAAATTTAATCCATATAAATATAAAGAGTTCATTAATTTTAAATAAATTCGTGTATTCTATCAAAGTAAACTGGTTTAATAAATATAATTAACCGATTGCGTTTTCGGTCTAACTAAAATAGTTCCATAGAATCAAGTAAACTGTTTTATAAATTGGAGTTTAATCAATCAATTGTTGTAGTGTTGATTTTCAGGGCCGACAAATAGGCTCCAAGGGTTCCTAGTTGCCAGACATATTTTGCTAACACTACCGATATAACATTTATATTCGAGAATTGCAGACTAATTGCAAGCCCTGGCATCCATTTTGTGTAAAATGATTAATTCATGGAGAAACAAATGTAGACTAACAAGCTCGAAAATAGATTATTCCAGTTATTATTCGAAAGTGAATCCAGTTATTGTAGCGGATTGACCATGCAAACGCACGTAATACAAATACTGAAATACTGATCCGTGTGTACAAACTAGAATTTAATTATCCCATACCTTCGCAAAATGTTTCTGAAATGAACAGAAATCCGATGAAACCATGACCAATAGGTTTGGTTCGATACTACGCACACTGGCGCACTCACAAAAATCTGTTAGGTAAATATACGGTACGTTTAGCTTTTTGTCGACCCCGGAAACCAACACTGAAATTAACAACCCAACCAGCTTAAAGAATTGGCGTCGAACCTGCCAGATATTCGAATAAAAGTCGCGATATTTGACCAACAATTATACGTATTAATTCTCATATTAAATCAAGAAATAGGTCATAAATCATTTGGTTTAGCTGCACAAATTTTTTGATTTGCGTCCAGACACTACATTAGCGGCCATGATCATATAATGCACCAATGAAAAAAAAAGCGGTTGTGCCATACTCGAAGCATTAACACATATCTAGATTCATATGATAGCAATTAAATTTCCATTTTATTGAAAATAACAGTGTCTCACTGTTACTGTTCAAAATCTGCTTGATAAATGCTTTGAGAACAAATGAAATTACAGAATGCTTATTCTTAAACAAGCATTGAAGTAAATATTCAATCCACTTGACTGTTTCTTAGGCCAGCCCTGTTAACAGGCAGCTCTCGCGCCCTCTTCTGGGCAGTAGGACGACTACTAGCATCACGGTTGGTCGCCAAGTTTTGATGAGAAAGTCGCCGGAAATCGCCAATCCATGAAGTGCAAATTAACTAGGAGTCTAACCATAAAACTCAAGGTTAGAGATTGGAATGGATTTGTCGCCCGGGGAGGTGGAGTAGTTACTGGCTTAAGCGCCTAAGTAGCTTTCCTGTTGACGATAACTGAAGAGCGAAGTTGAGGGGGGTTAGGCGTAATAATACTCCAAGAATCCATTGAAAAGCTGGGGGTGAGGTTGGGGGGTTGTTAGACACGTGTAATATTAACGAAACTATAAGTTCGTTTACAGGGGGCGGATTCATAGAGACATTTTGAGGTGGCGGGACTTCTAGCGAATGTTACCGACTATTAAAAATTGAAGAGCGGGGAGACAATAATTTTATGCATTGTTACCTTTCCCCAGTGATCTTTGGGGGCTCTCTGTTCCTTCTCCCGGTTATCGTTCAAAAATTGTAATAATCTTACATCAAGCCACACTTTGTCAAAAGTGTTAGGATGGGATGTCGTTGATTTGCTTGGGACACGTACTCCTTGACGTGACATTTGACCATAAGCGTCATTGTGCTTAGAGAACAGAACTTCTGCTGGTCCTCGTTTCATGTTTCATTGATCTCCACTGAAAACCAAATTTATCTGACGGCTTGAGTTCAATGTATTCCGGACAGAAGTGTCTATTAACATATATGTTAGAAAGAGATAGAATCGGGCTGGTTAGCGAAGCTCATCACCGCATTGCCTATCAGCGCTGACGCGGCAGTCTGCCTCGTTGCCATTGTGTTACACCAGTTCCTTGAATTAAGGTTCATGTTGAATACATGCGTTAGTTTAGTCTCTACGCCCAAAATGATGGTTTTATTTTGAGCGTAGACAGTTTTTAGTTGTAAATTATGTCGAATCTGTTTAGGATCGATTCCAGATCGGCCCTAATGGCGCTGCATTTTAGGTCGGAATGAAAGGTCAGGATCGTCATAAATCCTGCAGGACTGCATCATTGGTTCGTTTGATGACACCGGATCTTGTACATTCCAAGGCAAGGTTTCGACCTCCATGATCGTAGACGAGCGATTTTGGTCAGTACCCATCTAGCGCCCGTTGGGGAGTGTCGCCCTGCTTCAAATAGGTCTCCTTCTTGGGTTTGACAGTAACCTACCCTATACTAGAAGCCTGTGCGAACATTTTCTGGTATAACATTTCGGCAACGCGGAATCTTGCACAAGCTTCTGCGTTACCGTTGCTAGGCAATGTGTGGTGAGACCTCGCTTTCAGCCGGCTTCTATCTCTTTAACATGTGTTGGTACATATTTCTCGCGCTTCTCTCGTACACATTGAACTCAAGCCGTCAGACAAATTTGGTTTTCCCTGTATACACATATCAGCAAAGATTGATTACAAATTTATTGGCGTCAGAAATGTTAAAAATCGCCAGATATCACCAGTTTGCTGGATACTGGGCGCCATTAAGTATCCAATCGCCAAGCTATTCATTTGAAGCCGTCAAATCGCCAAGTTTAACGAAAAATCGCCACGCCTGGCAACCCTGACTAGCATTGCAACCGTCACCCTGGCGCAGCGTGGTCGCCTAGGTCATCATACCATCCAGTACAGTGCACGACATCTCCCTGTTCACACAAACAGGGCTGGCTTAAGGAACTGGGTCAAGTAAATTGATTATTTACTCAAAGTTTGTTAAAGAATAAGCATTCTGTAATTTTACTAAAGAATTTATTAGGCAGAATTTTATACGGCAACAGTAAGATAGTGTATTTCAATTAAATAAAAATTACTGTAATAATAAATTTCCAATAAAATGCGTAGTAATGGCGCCATGTCATCTACTTTATCAGGTGTGATCTATGTTTTGAGTAGGCCGTAAATCCTTTTTTTGATTCGTGGAATTTGCGCCAACTTTTATTTCCGGATCACAGATGAAAAATTTGAAATATTTCTTGATTTACTATGAGAATTTAGAGCCCATATTTCCAAAATAAATCATTCTTCTTTTGAAGAGTGATAAGTGATAAGAATAAAAGTAATCATTCGCTTCATCCTTACGTAAAAGTGGAATATTCATATACAATTTCGGAGCTGTACTAATATTCGTTAACAAGTTACGATTGAAGAAAAAATGCACAATAAAATTCCAAAAATGCATTTTTTTACAAAAAAATTGATGTTTTTATAGTCATCTCTATACACACCATGAAATAATCAGATGAAAAGATTCCGAATACAGTTGAAAAAAGAGACACGTGACCTTAAGAGCTTGCTTTGCGGGTGCCCAGATGTTCTGGGGAGCGTTAACCCTCTATGGATAATGAAAGAAGACATTCGCTGGATCATAGCATCACCTTCTCTTGACTGATGATCCAACCCTGAGTAAGCCTTGGGGAAGACACTAAGGGCCCAATGACTGATCACCCCTATTCTAGTACAGAATCCCTATGACATGCCACTGATTAGGTAGCTGTATAGTTGAATTTGCAGCCTCCAGTTCGAAATATAAAAACACTCTTTTTTAGATACACCGGTGGCTAGTTTGATTATAGGGCACTAAAAATAAAGCAAATGGTTGGTAATAAAAGTGTCCAAAGAGGGACACAAAACTCCTAGATGACGACAGAGTTCGACGACAAAACTCATAATGGTTCATTCACTTGATGCCTCCTTATTATGAGAATGCCTCATTTCCTTGCATAGTCATTAAATTTAAGGCTACTTTCTTCAAGACACTAGGGGCATACTCATTTTGATTCTATGTCTATAGAAAACATATTCAGCATCAAACTTCATATTAATAATTAGCAACCGGAGGTAATAAGGAGGTCTCGTATCGAGCAAGACGCATTCTTCGATATTTAACAACTCGCCTGTGAGAAGGCAAATAAAGTATACATACAATAAAGATGCCTCAAAGAATAATAACTATGCATTCCGCGCTTATAATGATTTGAAGATTGAATGTTTGTACAAATGCTTAGGAAACGCCTTGTGGAATATATTACTCTACCTGCAATATCCCACAACTGGAGCCTAATGAGAGTGTTATCATCCCAGTTGAGAACCTTTAAAGCAAAATCAACACCAATGGTGGCTCTATAGTGCTGTGTGAAGAATCGGTGTACGTAACGTTTGATTATCGAAGTTTTCCCAGTGCCGAGATCTCCAATCACTAGTATTTTGTACAGGTGGTCCTTTGGCTTACTGCTGTTCTGGTTTGCATTTGACTGTAAAAAACAAAAACATACACGTAAGCAAGCTGAAAATCTAAGTCATAAGCGATAAAAACCTGGTCACCAGTGGGATTTCAACCCATGACCTTCCAATTCGGACCAGATGCTTTAACCGTCCAGCTGTGGTGAGCGGCTTCAACCGCGGGTTGTGGGTTCGGATCCCATTAATTACAACTTTTTTCCTTTTTTTCTCTTCGATGTTCAGAGCTGCTCACGCATGATACGATTTTCGATAAAATAGCATAATAAAAGAACCTGACATCATATCGTTAGATTAGTACAGGCAAGTAACATTCCTTTTTTGTGAATTAATGCGTATAACACTGTCGTCTAAAAAAATAGTCAGGTAAATTGACTAATTGCTTTCCACGCATTGATTTTTGAACTGTCTAAGGTTCACTTCCTCAGGAACATTGGCCCATTATCTCGACAACCTAGGCCAGTTCTCGATGTACAAATTGCTAGTTATAGGTTTGTTGGTCGTCTCTGACCAATTCATTGAACTTTTAATGAGACCTATTCCTCTTAATGTAGTATCATTGACTACCTTAAGAGCGGCGACCACCATCCAGAAGAATTCAAAATTACATTAGTATGTTGCTGAATATGTATAAAATTGGGGCACAAATAATGAGATATTTTTCATATTGAGGCTACAATGCTCTAAAGCATTTGTATCAGGAACTAATTTCACCTTTGATTTCAAATATTTTCAGCAACCATCTTAGTTAGTTCTGTTTTGTGTTAGTTTGATGGTAACGAAATAGCTCATCTCTATTCCTTCAAAAAATAGATGCCCTCCAATGGTTTTAGTTTTTTCTTTGCAGGTTTCGTTTACAAATTTTGATCCATAATCTCTTCCTCGGAAATACGTTAATCTAAAACAGGAAATCCTACATTTGTCTCTGAAAGATACCAATATGTCTCTTGGCAACTGTCAGAGCACCTTTTTGACGTTTCCATCTGGATAGGTCTTCAGAAGCTGCAGCAGATCCAAATCTTTTTTGGACCCCATTGCGCCAAAAGCTAACATTTATACGAGGTCTGTAAATAAAGTGCTGAGACTGGCAACGTAGCGTTCGATCTGGGAACACTGGCGGCGCCAGGAGGGGAGACAGGGAAACTTGTGATCCATCTGCAGTACAAGTTTGAACTAGCTCGAGTCATTTCGTTGTCCGTAGCGATCTTTTTGGGAAACAGTATGTTCTTAAAATGAGTGACATCAATTTTGAGCAACGGTGTGCTATCAGGTTTTGCTTCAGACTTGGGCATAGTGCAACGGAAACGCTAAACAGGCCTATGACGATAGTGCTTTGTAAAGAGTCCAGGTTTTTTTATTCTTAAAGAGGCTTCGAGAATGCTCTAAAGGTGGTGAATAATACTGCAGACAATAGAACAGCTCTGATAAAAGCTTTAATTAACCGGTGAGAGATCCCAGAAAAGTCGGCCCCAAGTGAAAAAAGAGATCGTACAAAATTGATTTAAACATAACATATAACCACAATGCCTATAAATCCTAGTATTTAGAGACATTATCAAATTTGTAATTTCTAGTCGGAGCAGCATCTCCCCAGGCGTGTCAACAATTATTTGAAATGAAGGTACGATGTTTGTTGAAACAGGAAACTCGATCCATGGTCCAGTTTGACTAGATGTAATCAATACTCGCTATATTTATTCTAGCTGGGAAAATAATATTTGATATAGAATAATAACCGCAGATAACGTAATAGCCTAGATTTTGCGTTTATACAGGGTGATTAAAAAAAAGTGGCAATATTCCTAGGATGGAAAGAACGGTCTAAGATAGCTCAGGAAGTTTCTATAGCGATCGGTCCTGAAGTGCAAATTAAAAGGTTACAATTTGGCAGCTCTAAGAAGCTAATAATATTATTTCGCGTGATAATCCCACATTTCGCCAGTATCACACTAAAAGTAAGGCGCAATGTTATCCGATTTCTCAGGAACTTAGTCGGAAAGCAAACCTTTCCACAGTCTTTACGTGTCCATGAAAAACGCGTCAATTAAGCCAAAACCCTAAACAAAAAAATTAAACTCAAATCCTTCGATCCAACTAGCCATAACTTTCATATTTGTGAGGTTTTACAGGGATAAACATAACATTTTTTGTTTATTTTCACGAATTTTTGCTCATAGTTGCGAAGTGACGGGCCACAAAAATATTGAAAGGAATGTCATTTTGTCTCTAAAATCCGGCAACTAACCTTTTCTTTTATTAGGGAGTTTGCATAGTTTCATATTTTCAATCTGTACAATACATCTTTTGAATAACTTCAGACCCTTAAATTGGTGGGTTTTACAACATATTGCAAAGATGTTGTTTACCCATTAAAAGAGCTTGGAAATGGCATAAAATTGCTATTCTGAAGAAAGTACGTAAAATTAGTTTCCTGTTTTTTTCAGTATTTTGGAAGCATTGTGAAAGTTGAAGTGAATATCACTAGAAAAATTGAAAAAGACTTATTTTCCTCTTTTTGAAAGTAAAGTTTCTATGCATATATTCTGTGACCCATCACGAAATAAACATATAAAGATCTTCATCTAAGAGTTTCAAAATAATCATATACAAAATTTGTAACATATCGATATTTAATGGCAAAGCGAAAAAAAACTCAGCGCTTCTCGGTACATAGCTGGACCTGGACATAGAACCACACATTAGAAGCCCTAACAGATACTTCAGCTAAAGCATCCCAATTCCCAAACTTGAAATATGCGAATTGCAAATTTTAGGATGAATAAATAAATAAATAAATCAGGCGCTTTCACAATATTTTTGGACTCTCCCATTCAGCGGCGTAGCTACTTTGGGTAGCACCCGGAACTTGGTGGTGTCACCCCATCGAAAATCAGAAGCAATAATTTTTATATGATTTATAAACGTCATGGATCATATAATGTTTATATTTAAAATAATGAACAAATAACAAAACACAATTAAAACTAAAAGACAGAAAAAATATTTTTATCTTACAATTAAAATCTCGTTTCTAGCTTTGACAGCTGCAAACTCAGAAATAACTTCATCTAAATTTATATAATATGCTAAGATTACTAAGCTGCGATTGGGTCACTGTTGCCCGTAAAATCCTGTTTCTGAGACCTCATCATAAAAATCAGTAAATTTGGATCTAGCTAATTTCAGTTTGTCAGTATTCGCCAAAAGCAAAGTATTTCTTTGTAAAATCTCAAACTATGAAGCTAGGTCTTGAAGAGACTTCGATCTTGTCTGGAGTTCAACTCTGAATCTGTTAAGACATTCAAACATATCTGTTTGAAGTTCTTCTTTCAGTGTGAGTCCTGCATCACTGGTCATCTCACCAACCACTCGTTTTTTACGATGAAGTCGTCTTCTGATTTTTGGTAGCAACATCTATTGCCTCTTCTATAATGTGACCCCGTTTTCCTTCGATATAAAGACGAAGTGCCTCTATTTTTATAGCAGTTTTGTCAACAGTTAAGCCTTTACTTTGCAATGCAATCTGTGCAATTTTTTTGTTTGTACATTGTTGTTAAAGTTGAGTCACCGGGTGGGTGCGGCCCGCCCCCGTTGCCCCCCCACATTGCTACGTCACTGCTCCCATTCGCTTAAAAATTGCCAGATTCGTCCAGAACGTGATCCTTATTTTGTATCGCTCTCTCCCCTTACATACGCCACTGATTTTTGGCGATACGTCTGTATTTCCCAAAGTAACAACCAATTTCAATAACACCGGCGAAAGGGCTATGCGATGTTATGGAAAAATACTTTTCAAATAAGTTGCCATACATCTTCAAAACGAAGCTTTACCAGACGTTTATTTGAATTGTTGTCCATGATCACCGAATGAATCTATACTATAACTATCTAAAACTGTAATGACTCATCGATGTTCACGTGAACATCACTTAACTACCAGTAGTCGGCTGTTCATAGGCGGGGTATGAATGTTTAACATGGGTGCACTAGATTTGTCACATGCTTAATAAAGAGTGGTTTGAAACATATTGTAAGTCAAAAATTTGGGAATTACCTTTATTCATCGTCGCTTCCACTTACATCTGACAGTAATAAACTGTCGCTATCGCTTTCCTCGTTGAAATTGACTATAACTGGCTCTATGATGGTGTCGATGTGGTGGTCAAGCTGCCACATTTTTGTTTCTTCCTTCACAACATGACGAATAGCATTCTGCCAAGCTTCGGGCGTTACTAGCTGTATGTAAGTCTCAAGTAAAACCTTAACGTCTGGTAATTTGAAGGTTGTGTTATGGTCGCAATATAACCCTTCACTTGAGCCCAGATGAGCTCTATTGGGTTCAGTTCACAGTGGTAGGGCGGTAACCGCAGCACAGTGACACCACATTGACGGGCCATCTCATCAGTCACGTAACTAATTTTCGCTGGTTTGTGCTGTTTTATTTTTTCATACAATTCCGCTTTCATACATGAATCGTCAAACGGGATTCCTTTTTCGCGCAACCATTGCTGCATGTCACTTTTTCGAGATCCCATAGTCGGTACACGTTCGGCTAGACGACTATGGTAGGAAGCATTATCCATGACGATCACAGAGTTGGGCTCAACTCGCTGAAGCACCCCTTGAAACCAGCTCTCAAAGCAGCTGGCATTCATTTAGTCATGGTAATCACCTCCTTTCTTAGAGACGACAATCAAGTCACACTCTTCTAAAAAGCCACTATCGCTACCAATATGAGTTACGATCAATCTTTGGCCTTTCCCTGACGGTCCACGAAGACCTGTTGACAAACCTCCAATGCTTGCTTGTCGGTTACTCACTACGTTTTTGTCTATCCAGGTTTTTTTAACTGTGTGACCTGCATTTACCCATGTCTCGTCCAAATAATAGATTTTTCTGCTTTGTCGCCTATATTCAATCATTTCGCGTAGGAATTTTCGACGCCAGGCGATTATTTCAGGTCTCTCTATCAATACTGACTTCCGATTACGCGCTTCGTAACGAAAATTAATTTCGTGCAGGGATTTCCTCATTACCTCGACGCTCATTTGGGGTATAATTTCATTTTCCTTGATCGCTGCATGTACAGCCTTGAGGGTTGGTATCTCATTCCTAAAGAAGAATGAATGTACGGTTCGCCTTAACGCCATTTTGCTATCGTCATCCAATTTAACGGCCTTTCGTCCCTTCAAATTAAACTTTGGATAAGTAGTAGCTCCAGTTTTCTTCTTTTCATGCACCACCCTGCGAATGGTCCACTCTGGAACTTTCACATCTCCATGCGACATAGTTCTGTTCAGATAATTGACCACGTTGAGCACGATTTCTTTCGCGTCCCTCTTCAGTGCTTTACGAAGCCGTCTACTTGTTCCCTGGCTTTCAGTACTTCCACTCGTGCCATTTGTACTCTCCATGGTTAAGTATAACCAAAACAGTAACCACAGGAAACCATAACAATACATCACAACAATTTTTATAAAAACACACAATATGCGATCGCTCAACGAAACACGTTCCAATGCGTTGCCGACGCCTATGAGTCTGCCGGTCAAGGCGCGTCTTTGATTTCATTGGTTCTACCGGCAGAGAACAATCAGCCATTATTTCATCTCTGTCTGTGCTGTTGACCACCGCAAAGCCACAGAAACGATATATGTCGTACGCTATACGGCTGTACTGGAAGGAAGTCGGGATCGAGCTCTGATCACGTGTTGATTACGCCTATGAGTCATTACAGTTTTAAATAGTTGTAGTATAGTATAGATTATTCCACATTATTTATGGATGAGTAATACCAGCAGGCTGTAGATATACAGACTCTGTATTACAGAGCTCTACCAACTTGAGTGTGAAATTAAAGCCTACTGAGGTGCTTTAGCAGTCAAAGAGATTGAGTAATTCGTGGTGGAAAGTCCAAAGGAACAGTCTGTTCTGTATATTGGTAAAAATGGAGTCAAGTAAGTTGACTCTGTAAAGGATTATGTTTAGCAACAAGCTTTAGCCCTTCTGAGAAAGAAGCTACGAACATGTATAACAAAAAATTAAATGACTTTCCTCCTCCCCTGGGAGAAATTGCTGCAGGCGTACATGCTCGTTGTAATGACCTATCCCGCTTGCGGAAGCGATTGCCGACTGTGATATACGACCACCGACGACGTACACTTGTCGATAGGAGGACGACGTAGCACTTATCGACACGGTACTGTAGGGGATATTTTTAGGTTTTAAGGGTAAATGTACGGGACCGTCTATAATGAGTGAAATATGCCTAATAATAACCAACGCCAAAAAATTGAGATATGCTTTCCTCAACCCCATGCAACTCCTAACCCTCAATGTTTAACCCCTACAAAAAATTTCTCCGAAAATTATAAGGAACGTCAAAAAACGTTTGAGAGATTTTTATTTTATCTTTTGTTTTTGGCCTTTTTCTCCGCCGATTTTGAAAAACTAAAAAGTGCGTCCGTGGCATAGTAGAAACATGTGAAAAAATTCCATCGAAATCCGAGTGGTACTTTTTAAGTTATAGGCGGTTATAAGATTAGCGGATTTATAAAATCTCATATCCAAAAAGGATAATGCAGTGGGACTCCTCTAACTCGAACACCTCTGTAACCCAAACTTTTTTAAATTCCGGACACCTTTATTAAGTTTGCATACATTTTAACCTCTTTAACTCGAATTTCTCTAACTCGAAAAGAAATCGGGCTTTTGTGACTTAAAAACCTCCCTTACTCGAAATTTCTGAGAAAACGAGTACGGTGTAATTACGCAATCGGTTGTTTACAACTGGTTGAAACCAGTAATGAACGAGACAGATTCGGGGAATTACCGTTTCTTGTTATTTACATTTAGGTTCGTTTCCATCGTCATTTGTGTGTGTGGTGTGTATTGGAGCGGTTACGTTTACATATATCATTGCGTTAAAATGCCTCCGAAACGGAAACTGAAAAGTTTAAGTATCGAAAAAAACTTGAGATTTTAAAGAAAGTGGAGAGTGGAGTTAAAAACAACATTGTCGCTGCCGAATATCAGATAGCGCAGAGTATCTTCTCAACCATAATTAAAAACAAAACGTACCTATATTCGGAATTTTGCAAATTGCCGATTTAGGACAGATATGAAACGAAATAGGGATGTTGCAAACAAAAATGTGAATACTGCTGTATTCAATTGGTTTACATCAACAAGCGATGCACATATTCCTGTGTCAGGACCACTTTTACAAGAGAAGGCATTAGAATATGGTCAAAATGTAGGAGCAGCACATTTTAAGGCCAGCGCTGGTTGGCTTCATAGATTTAGAAAAGGTAAAATTTTATAATCTGATGTGTGTAAAAATTCTAACTAAAATGTTTAGGTATGATATATCACAGAAAAGCATATGTGGGGAAAGCTCAGCAGTAGATGAAAACCAGGTTAGCGACTGGATCAAAAATATTCGGCCGGTGATTTTGAAGCCTTGTGATAAAGATAATATTTTCAATGCTGATGAGACCGGCTTGTTCTTTAGGTGCATGCCGAACAAAAGTTTGGTATTTACAAATGACAAATGCTTTGGTGGGAAACTCAACAACGAACGGATCACATGCCTCCTTGCATCAAATATGAATGGTACAGAAAAACTGATTCCTTCGCTTTCTCAATTAAGAGAAAGCTTGCTGACTGACAAGCAAAATGCGTTTGAACTCGATGAGTTGCTTAATGATTTGGAAAAATGTTAAAAAAATATTAAATGTACTCGATTCTTTTCTTGAAATTGAACATTCACATCCAAAGTTTTCTATATCTCGAATTTTCTCTAACTCGAATTTTTGGGCAAAACTTTTGAAGGATTGAGTTAGAGAGGTTTCACTGTATCTCATTTTGAAAATTTTTTGCGTGACAAGTAAAAATAAACTAAAATTTACCCTAGTAGCCGCTTGATCCACTATAAGCTCCCCATAAGCTGGCATATCCTTGAGATCCTCTAGAGACTTAGTCTTTTCAGGCAATTTCTCCTCTGGACTCAAATATGCCTTTCCACTCTCTACTGTTAATACGCTTTGCTCCGAAGATTGTTCCGCACTATCTTTCAAATCCTCAACTTTCCAAGTATCCAAATTCGTTTCAGACGCCGATTTCGTCAAAATAAAATTGTCGTCCCCTTCCGGCGTCTGACGCTCAGCGGGTGCCAGGTATCGTGTGTCTGATGGCCCCGGTACCTCCAGAGTGAGATCTTTAGCTTTTGGTTTGAGTTTTAGTCTTTTGATAAGAAGCGCGGACCGTTTGAGTTTAGGAAGCTTCGGAGGCCTCAACACGTACTTTTTTTCTTTATCCGGCGAATTTTTGTCGCTCATTTTACGCGGCGATACATCACGTGAAAGTAGCGCGCAAACTGGAATGTTTTATGTCTCAGGTGAGGTAATGAAGTCGTCTAAGGTATACAGTAGAATAGAGGGGGTGATAACTGATACTCCAAGGGCGGAGGTTTTTTATATCTCCTATCAGCCGTGTTAGATTACTTCATAATACGATTTTGTAACTGGTACGCTGGATTGCCTCAAGCAATCAAATGACGATCGAGTTTTGCCAATCAGTGGCGCATCCACTAAATTTTTTAGTTTTTTAGACTAAAACAGCCTTGAACACAAGCTAAGGTCATTAGAACTCTTGACGAAAGCTTTTTCCTTTAGATTGTTATACAGTTTTTCAGAAGTTTCCCTCTACGGTTTAAGTTACCAAGGGTGATGAAATTGATTCATGAATACTATCTGTAATTTATCTCACAATAGGAACACGGGGAAATCGGTTTCGGCTTTAACACCGATTAATAACCTTCATTCCTGCACGGTAAATCTGATACAGAAGTTTTGCGGATGAGAGCACTTTGTATGCAGACATTCAGAGTGCCAAACAAATCCCTATGGTTGAACTGATAAAAGTGGTAGCGACCTTCTTTTTGACGAAAAAGCTGATGCGCCCTATGAAGCAGCAATTTTTTTAAAGGTATTTCTGTCCTCTACAACTCTTCTGAAGACCACCTCGACGGTATTTCGTAGTTTCTTGAATATACGAGAAAAAGTGTTGAACGTTCAATAAAAAAGTTACGCAGCAAAAGCCACTACCTTAAATCCGGATGAAACTGTTTTGAACTTACTACCTACTCACGTTATTGAAAGCCACTACCTTAAATAACACTCACCACAAACTCAAAACAACTCAGTATCATATTCAAAATAAGCTCGCACCGATCGTAGCGGCACTTGAAATAACTCTTTTTGTAAGCAGATTTTCTAAATAAGGCGCCAAGTATTTCCCGTCAAGTCGCACCCAGGAGCCAGATGTCATTTTTCGTACATCGTGAGAACGATAGTTAAGAAACTATCGAACTTGCTCAACATACAAAGGGTACTATAAAAGTTTTGCAATACAGCTTTATTTATTGACTTTAAGTAATTTCCACCTCCATCCGCCAAAACCGCTTTCCTTTTAGCTTCATTTTCACATGCGGTAACAGTTCAAAGTCGCGGGAAGCAAGATCTGGGCTGTAAGGAGGGTGCTCAATAAGTTGCTGTCCAGTAGTGGTGAAATACTGCAGGTTTGGCCGGAGGTTTTTCATAGACTCTATGACTTTAGGCAGGCACTGTTCCGTGTAGCACTTAGCTGTGACTGTCTTCTGTGTGTCCAAAACGTCACGCTCCACAAACCCGCTCGATTTGAAAGATACAGCTATCATTTTTTTCTTAACAGATCGGGATTTTCTAACAGCTACGGGTGTGTCCTTATCATCAAAGACCCAAACTTTGTTTTGAGCCTTGGTCGGCACATCGTAATAATAGAGCCAAGTATGGTTACCGTGTCACGATGCTGTTCACATACAGAGAGACCAAAGTTTCCTTACGTGTTAATGGTAATGCATGAAGGTGTAAGGTCTCCTCTATCTGTTGGTATGTCACTCACCGGTCTTCGTCAAGCATTTTCCTTGCAGCAGTAATGTCCTTCCTCTGTTACTGAAGTTCGCGGCTTCCTCCAGAGTGAAATTTCCCCTTTGAAATTCTGTATACCATCTGAATATAGTCGTACGATGGGAACCATCATTCTTCAATGCAAGCGTCATTTCTTATAAGCACTGGCCTATGCTTAAACCACGCGTAAAGTTATACCGTAAAACTTATCGCACTAAGTGGCTACGATGCCATAGTCCGCAGTTTACACTGTCAATACTACTATACAATATCAACAGACGTGCTGCTGGCGGCTACTATGCGCTCATGGACATGCAGCCTCCTGCGTCCATTTTGCAAAACTTTTATAGTACCCTTTGTACAACAACCACACATTTCTTTCACGCTTGTAACAAATTAAGATAGCAAGTTCCGATGTGAATGCTGTGTTTATGTAATGATTAACATATTCCTTGACGTCAAATCACCCTAATTAACACTTGTGAATATTTGTGAACGCAATTTCCGAGGTCCATCTCTAGTATTCGTTTTCCTTCTCTACTCTTGACAGTTGATACATTTGTAGTGCTGTCAAGCTAATAACAGTAAACATGAATAATATGTATTAACAAACAAATATTTGTTATTTTAACACATAGTAGTTGAATCTAATAACGTTCTTCCATTTCCCCAAGAAACGTACATACTCTATATGCATACTGATATGATTACCAATACTTTGAATAAATGTCGCGAACACACTGAGGATGTGTGTGCTAGACAGTAACTCATATATCTACAAATTACAACATTAGACGGTAATTTAATCGACAATCGACATGTTTCGTAAGTCCTGGTATTAAAACCGTCGAGTTTGGGTTCAGAAATCCTGACTACTGAATTGTCTCTTACTGCGGGTCGTTCCTTTGTAGTGCTCATTAACACCGATAATTTTGAAAATGCGGAATCGAAATCGAAATTAAAAGGCATCGTAAACGGTTTTGAGACCAGAATGCAAACCATGGCATCGAATCACTGAAAAGAACCAGTTCACCCAACTCTAGCCTGAGGTAATTTTTGCCAGTTTTAGTAATCTCAGGCAGTCCAATAAAGGCGCAATTCCACTGAGACAACTTTTGGGCAACATGTAGTATACGGCATTGACGCATGAGGCAACACAAAACGACAAAAAATATGTCTCCTTGTCGCATGCCACAAGTTGCCCGTTGTTGCCTCTCGAGGGCTCCGTCAGCGACATGAATCCACCCATGCGGATCGGTGCGGCTTGGCGCAGGCGACAAAATGGAGTGGACCAATGAGAAAACGTTATGTTTAATTGCAGATCACCACAATTCGGGTGAATTATAAAACAACAAATCGGAAAGATGTAAAGATGCGCGACTAAAGTAGGGTAAATTACGGGAATTGTCAGGTGAATATAATTATGACAGGCCTTGTACGATGACGAGGAAAAAAACGGCTTTCCATCGGGAACGAAAAAAAAATACGTGAAGAAAGTATGGAGGCAACACTAGGAAACAAGTATCATGCCACGTGTCGTTCACTGTTGCCTCAGTGGAATCCCACCTTTATAGAATAACAAGAATTTATAATATGTCGAGTTACCTCGGTACTTGGTTCTCCCAACGAAGCTGTTTCAGTATAAAAAAAATCTGAACTAATACTGCCACCAAGGGTGTACCCAGCTAAAAACGGAAGGTGGGCAATCCGAAAAAAAAACTTTTAAGTTCTACAAATCGTATCTACATGCTTGATCTCTTTCTTTCTATTTATATTTTATTTATATAGTCTTCTACGGCGATTTGACAATTCATATGGATATAGAAAACTAGTATGATTACTTTTTTTGGAACGTACAAGCAAACATTGCGCGAGATGCTTTTTTAAGTAATACACTTGAAACAGTATATGACTTATAGCCGAAAATAGTTTTATAGAATATGTACCTAGTTTGTTCTAGAATGATTTGAAAAACAAATATGTCATCTTTTCGCCAGTGTGATCTGGAAACGGTCGGAAATACGGGTCGATTGAATGGTGGAAAAGTTGCGTATTTATATATAAGTTGGCCCTTCCACTATCTTCAGAGAAACACAGAAAGTGGAACTAATATTCCGAAAATCGTTTTTAATTTGTTCTGAATTTATACTAAGTGACATATAAATCCGAACACCCAGTTTAAATGGTTTTATTTTAATAAAAGTTGGTGAATGTATTTACCTTACTGTAAATAACAAGTGAAAAAATTTTCAGCCTTATCAGTTGGACATTCCGGTTTTTATACTGCTTTTTTTTAATTCACTAACGCTCTAAAAATGAATATTTCAGCCGCAGTAAAGAATCAACGTTGGCGGATTTTGGTTCTTGACATCCTTTACGATCGGTTACGATGCCTAGAGTACGGAGACCTGTACGATTTCGTCAACTTAGTGAGTTTGATAGGGGCCGTATAGTGGGACTTCGGGAAGCTGGACTTTCTTTTCGGGCAATTGCAGTTAGAGTGCAAAGAAGTGTAGACACTGTGGTTAGGTGTTGTCAGGCATGGCTTCGAGAAGGCCGTACGCAAAGAGCAAGGGGCACTGGACGCCGCCGTAGAACAACAGACCGTGAAGATCGCCGCCTAAGATTATTGGCCTTAAGGGACCGTTTCTCCACTACCAGGTCCATTGCAAATGAGTGGTTTGCAGAACACGGAAGACCTATTGGCATGCGAAGTGTTTACCGACGAATGAGAAGTTTTGGCTTGTTTTCATACCGGCCACACTGGGTCCTCCCTTTAACTCGAGAACACCCACGTAATCGCCTTGAGTGGTGCAGACAACGGTCACTCTGGGATCAGGAATGGAACAGTATTGTCTTTAGTGACGAGTCTCGATTTTGTTCAGGCATGCACGATGGTCGTGCCAGGATTAGAAGGCGACGTGGTGAAAGGAGGAATCCACAGTTTTTTGTTGAAAGACCTGTTCATCACACTGTTGGAGTTATGGTTCGGGGTGCTATAGCTTATGGTTCCAGGTTACCTTTAATCTTCATCTGAGGTAACATGAACGCGCAGCGTTATATCCACGAAGTTCTAGAACCCCATCTTTTACCCTATCTTGACATCCTGGAAGATCCAACTTTCCAACAAGATAATGCCCGACCACATGTTGCAAGAGTCACAATAGACTTCTTTCAACATAATGATGTCACATTGTTACCATGGCCACCAAGATCTCCCGACGTATCCCCAATTGAGCACATGTGGGATATGATGGGTAGGAGATTGCTCAATTTGCAACGTCCTAATCAGACTCTAGAAGCACTTCGAGAGGAGTTGGAGGTTGCCTGGAATGAGATACCACAGGAGGACATTGACCACCTGATCAGAAGCATGCCTAGGCGCGTTGGAGAATGCGTAGCACATCAGGGGGCATCCACACATTATTAAAGGTCAAATGGCTTTAAAGCAGTGCAATCATTTTGAAATTTGTATTATTTACTTATTATGCTTCATTAAGTACTTATACAAAATTTTATTAAAATAAAACCATTTAAACTGGGTGTTCGGATTTATATGTCACTTAGTATATTTGCGATAGGATTTCGAAATAAACTGCACGTTGATATTGCCATTTTTTGATCTCTGCATAAATAAAACATTATTATGATTTTTCATCTCTCATCCCCAGACTCAACTTTGATTTTTCTGATTTATGCCATTTTTGCACAGGCGAATAGCTTTTAATTCTGATTTCAAATATTATAACATGGCATACATTTTTATAACAAAAATGTTTCCTGAGTAAGCCTTCAAGTGCCTAACTTCATATAGTTGGTTGGTATATTATTTAAGGGTAATAATGAAGACATCGAAATCCGTATAATTTTAAAAATCTGAGAGCTGAAACGTCAGATCGAAATTCTAATTATGCTATCGTGTAGAAGAGGAAAGTGGTGATGTAATTTGTTTGAAATTTGTAGACAATGTGGATGTTTGATAAGTTTTGTTTCGGACTAAAGCCAGGATAAAATAAAAACGGCAGAGTAAATTCGGAAATACATTCTTTGAATTTCCAAACTGTCCAAGTTCCATTTTTTATTTACCTATACAACTTGCCCCCATAAAGTGCTCCGCATCGTTAACGCGAATCTCACAAGATCAGTATTTACTGTGATCCTTCAATATATTTATCATGAGATGTGATATATTTTAGCAAAATTAAATGTACTTTTAACTGATCCTAGTCATTTCTCATCTAATACACGTTGATTCAACTGGTGGAGAACTCTGAATTAATAATTTAATTTTTGTGAAAAATACTATCTCTATTTGATTTTTGCCAAGCTGGGAAAAAGGGGCAGGCGCCCTCCTTGCCCTCCCCCCCTGGGTACGCCCTTGACTGCTGCATTGAAAATATGGTGTTAATCTGTCCCATTTTTTGATAAAGTCATCGAAAGCAAAGATTACTTGGATCAATCAGTGCTTTGGACTTAATCAATTGCCCATACTCATTTAAAGGTCATACCAGATATAACGTATAAGAGTGTTTGTCGCCTTTCTGATTGACACTTCTGACACTTCTTCTTCTCCGAGTAACACATACATACATATACATTTCACAACTACAACTAAGTATTATTATGGAATTTGTGATCTGTAAATAGCATCTATATTTAAAAATATCAATATTATTTCGAGATATAGATGTTTTCGATGTTATCAAGTCGTAAATGTGATTGAACTAAACATTACGTGATACCATTTAGATTCAGGGCCGGCTCACTATCAGTGCGGTCGAGGGATAACATCAAGCAATTAGATTTAAAAGACGTTTGAAGAAGTGTACATCAAGTTACTGCCCGGCAACCTCTTGATTCATGTTGAAAAAAATGGCGTCAAGTAGGTTGACTCTACACTCCACATGCAACGCCATCAGTTCATAAAGGAATATTTTCAGCACAAGTTAAACCCTCTAGGAATAAGACAGCGTCATAGTCCTTATATCTTGGATAGAGGTAATTGCTAGACTTTAGTTCGTTGTCCCCTATACCGTGCTGATGAGTTGTCAAAAAACACGAAACAGCTGTCTGTGACTGGCTATCTTTGATTGGGCAGTCGAAAGCAATGAGTTTAAGTTAGACTCTCTAAGAAAAAACTCAATTACGAACATGTGTAACAGAGAAATTGAACGTGAAACAGGTCCGTACAGTTAGTCTATAACATAATTTCCCTGCTCTACCCCTAGAACCGCCCATCTGGCAACGTCGCGTCGCCTCTCCCAATATCTGAAAGCATGATGCGTCATACGCGGTAGAGCGACCACCAGCCATGCAGGACCCATCTCAGGGTTGTCTCCGAAATAGGGTTCCAACATTTTTTCAGACACAAGGAATTTTTTATTTGAAAAAACGAATTTACCATTGGATCTTAAGCTATTTTTCTACATAATCGCCGTTTTTTCTACGCATTTTCTTAAACGTGGAATGCACTTTTTCACTCCCGCCTCAAGGAAGTCAACGCTAAATTCAGACCTTCGTTTGTTGTGAGTCATGCAAATGCGCACTGTCGTACGTTTTGCAGTTTTACCCTACGACGATTTTGGATTGACCGTCTTAGCTTTTTCAGAAGCGTTGGGAACCTTATTTTTAAAACAACCCTCGTATGAACACCGGCACGCCGGCTGCGGGCGTTGAAGGAGCAAGACGCAGGGACGCTTGTCGAATACATTTTCCTATCGTTCAAGTTTTCAGGGCAACTGTACGGGGCAATATGTGATATGTGAAATTTATTTGGTAGAAGTGTAGAGTTATCGGGGTTGGAAATGTATTAAAATACTAACACTCACAAGGTTGCGTTATACCAGAAATGATCAGGATCCTCTGAAACATGAAAAACGGAGCTTAAGCGATTTTTGCCCTTTTTCTTCGCTGGTAGTAGACCGATTTTCAAAAAGTAATAATATTTTTCATCCCTAGCATACTAACATCTTTGTGTGGAAATTTCATTAAAATCCGACCGGTATTTTCCAAGATATAGGTTGTTCAAGTATTAACGGACAGACAGACTGACGGAAATGAGTGACATGGTTTTTCGTGGTGTACGTGTTATGTGACATCGAAAAACCTTATCTCATTTTAAATTTTCCGCGATTACAATAGTTCCTTATATTATATCATTATATTTTGTACCCGTTGTTTGAAATTTTACGTAGATCTTTTGTAGTAATAAATTAAATAAAAGATCATCATCTTTGTATAAATTATCCCAACGCTTTTTATTTTATTTTATTTTATTTTATTCATTACAACACCCTACAGTAAATATCAATTACAGGGTGAGGAAACACAGAACATAACACATATATAAAAGACAATAATAAGTACCTAATAGACTACAAAGTGTAAAAGATACATGCTGGTTACTTAATGGTATTTTTTATGTCTGCAATTCTGCAGTTAAATATATCAATCCTGTTACTTGCAGAATTGTAATTCCTACACATCACATGTAAAGGGGAATAGTGTAAATAATTTGTCCGTGCCGCAGGTAGATAAAACGTAACGCTTTGTCGGGATGTCAGCCTAGGTATGGTTTATCTGAAGTCACTTGAAATAGCATAAAAACCTTTGGTCGGCGCGTCCTTTGTAATTTCATGACGTATCATAGGCGTGCGGTCATTTATTTAGAACGATAATAATAATGTTTTTATATCACAATAAATGGATTTTACTATCTTCTTATTTTTTGATTTGGGATAAAAAATACTTATATTGGGAGTTTAATTTATGTTGACTGAAAGTTAAGAAATGGAAAAATTACAGAATTCCAACGTTTGACATAGGCAAATATTTACATAGTAGGTAGGTATATAAAAAGGTATATAAAGACTTACATTATAGATTATAGGTATTTATATATCATCCTCGCATTCGGAGCTGTCGCTAGAGTCATCTTGTAGAGGAATTACAACGGGATTTACAAAACACAATATTCATTTTCTTTTTCAATAATATGCCTAGAACACTGCTTCCATAGGTCTGTGGCAGCAATATGAGATACTGCATCTCTTGTTGTGGCCAATAGCGATTCACTTAATTGAGGGGTCTGATTATGTTTTCTTACTTTTTTTTAAGCAGCCCAGACCAACTCAATCGGGTTAAAAATGCAGTAATAGGGAGGTAGACGTAATACTTCATGGCCATTTTGCTGAAGCAGATTGTCAACAACATACTCTTTTTCAAATTTTTGTCTTTTAATAAGATCCAATAATATGGCTTTGGTTGATTTTTGTGGTATTTCCATTCCCTTATCCTTCATAAAATCAATAATGTCTTGTTTTTTTGTGCCTGTATTCGGAATTTTGTTTTTCTGTCGGGAATGATATGGCGCATTGTCCATAATAATCACTGAATTTGGGGAAATGTTTGGTATTAACTGCTGCTCTATCCACTTTTCAGATAAGTCGGAGGTCATGTCCTCATGATAGTCGGCACATGATTCTTTGATATTTTTGGCAGATAACAGCAAGGCATTAGGTATAAATCCATTTTCACTGCCAGCATGGAGAATAATGATTCGTTTTCCACGGTTGCATGGTGCATTTAAAATGCACTTGTTGCTGTCGTCAACCCAGCCGTACTGCACAACATCATGGGTATCATACCACGTTTCATCCAGGTAAATCAGATTTCTTTTCTGCTCTCTATAGATTTTAACTTTGTGCAAAAATTCTTGGCGCAATTCAACAATTCGAGACGACTCCATAATCACCATTCTTTTATCTAATTTTTTGTATTGAAAACCACACAGTTTTACAATACAGTGCAGTGAGTCTAAGCATTTGTAATTATAAAAATCTTCACGATAATCTTTTAATTTATCCCGTATCATTTCCAACGTGGGCACCAAATTTTCTTTATAAAATCCGTATATTATACGACGAATATCTTCCTGAAAACCCACGTCTATTCTTTTTAATTTTTGCCCTATGCGCTTTCTGTGGAAGGAATGGTTGACTACATCTCCCCTTTTTATAACCCGATAAATGGTAGACCGACTGATTTTTGTCAGGATACAAATTCTGTTTAAAATTTGATTTTGCGAGGAATCTGGATTTTCGTTTTTCAGACAATCATACATATTTAGGATTACTCTTTGGGTCTGTTCCTCTGAATCTTTATGAAAGAATTCTGCCTGCACAGGTTCATCAACAATCTCCTCCTGGCTTGGAGCATTTTCCCAAGGTCTCCAAAGAGCCATATTTAGGACACACAAGAACAATCAACACAACAATTAAATCAACAAGTAAACTGAGTATTCAAAAGTCAAAAACACACAAACTAATAAAATCTATGAAAAAACACGGACAGACTAAAGAAAACACGTTTATTCACCGCTACACGGCACTGGCTAAACTGTTTCAATTTTCAGTAGCCACCTGCACTTGTTCAGAGCTCTGAAATACACGCTTTCTCATTGGCTATGTCCACGCATAGGCGTGCTTTACTCCACGTGGACCGGTGAAACTGCCTTTGATCTTATACGGGGGATATTTGCTGCGAAATTTGGCGATTTTTGCAGCAACAGAGCGTGTTAAATATAGATATATAAAACGCACCCGGTATTTCACAGTGTTTCAAGTGACTTCAGATAAAGTATACGTTAAATGATAACTGACCCAAGAAAGCTAAATCATCACTAGCATTATTGATCAGTTTAAATAGAAAAATCACTGACTGGCAAGTGCGCCTTGCTTCAAGACTGCTGATTAGATGTTTTTCAAGTAAGGAATCATGAGGTATACCTATGGGCGGGTAAACGCCATCCACTTTCAGTGACAAATATTTTAAGAAACGTCTTTGAACACATTCAAGCCTACTTATATGAATAATATGATGCGGATTCTAAATTAGCAATGCATACTCAAGCTTCGACATAACATATGCATAATACAGCAACTTCAAGGTGGTACTCTGAGTGAAGTCACGGCAGTTTCTTACAATAAAGGCGTACATGCGGTTTGCCTCGGAAATTTTGCTGTCAATGTGTTTGACGAATGATAGTTGGGAGTCAAATGTCACGCCTAAGTTTATGATCGATCTCGCCTCACATTCTTAACAGAGCCATATATTTTCCCCAATCTTCGCCTCAATCCCTTGTCCATTGCGTAAGGCTTCCCTACGTTATGCGGCTTCCAATGTTTCACAATTCTCCGCTCATTAGCAAATTGACCTAAAAATTCGTATCAAGGTGGTTGACTTTCCGCTTCTCGCACACAGAACAAACTTTTTATTAGCGTTTCGTCATTTGCGAAGTACAATATGGATGACGTAAATCTGAGAAGCTACTTGCTAGAGACTCTATGGGTACGCATCCAACAGTCCATAAAACACTGGACTAATTAAATAGTCCTTGGAATGGTGAGACTACAAGTCAAGAGAGATGCAAACAAAGTAATAAAAATAATTTATATTTATAACTGATTATACCAATTTCTTTCATCGAAGCAATCGGTCATACAGGATCCCAAAGAAATTTTGTTAATTCGATTTTTAACTGCCTAAGGTGAGTAGAACTGGGAAAGGCTTCCTCTTGTAGATTGTTCCACACTCTCGACACCCTCGGGTCAAATGAGCGGTCGTATCGGCCAGTTCTGGATGTACGAAGTTCGATACGGTGAGGATGGGAGGTCAAAGTAAGGCGCAGAAAAGTACTTCTTAGTCCTAAGCAAGTGCCAGATCAGGTTCTCGGTGATCTGGACTCCGATCAGTCGAAATGAATGGCTCTTTGGCAGAACTCGGCCATCCATCGAAACCGGATGAGCGCTAAGACGCTTTTTGTTCGTCAAAGTACAGTACTGTGTTTAGGAAGCATTAAACTGTACAAGATTGTTGCGTCCCCAAGCAGTGATAACTTCCAGGTCTCTCGTCAGGGAGGGAGTTATCGCTAGTTTTCTTTTTTCCAGCTCAGCGGTAGAGATCGGCTTGTCGCTCTGAATTCCTGCATGTAGAGTGCTGTCATCAGAGAAGCTGTGGATTGGGTCGATCGTGCAGGAAAGGAGGTCGTTGATATGTAAGAGGAACAGTGTCGGATCCAAGACCGATCCCTGGGGCACACCTGCGTTGACGTTGTGGGGTGAAGAGGAGAACCGGCAATTGCGGCGGATATCTTGCGGATAGAGAGTCAACCACCCATCTGCAAAGCTTTTCTGGGAGGCCATAGGATGGAAGTTTGCTTAAGAGGGCAGCGTGCCACAGCTGATCGAACGCTTTCCTGATATCAAGAGCAACGACATGAGCCTCACCATAAGACTGGATGAGTTTACTTCACAATTGCGTGACGTAAGCTAGGAGGTCCCCTGTGGATCGCTGATGCCGGAAACCATACCACCTGTCGCTTTTAATGACATTATGTAGGTTTTTGCGAAAAAATATCACCTCGCAACTAGGCGTCATTCACTTCATGTTCACTTTTAGTAGCTGTGCGTGTTGCCTAAACCTTGCCTAAGCTACATGATTTGCTTCTGATGTGATGTAACATCAGCTTCAGAGATGGCACCATTGGAGACCATTTTTAGCTCTTATGGCCAAGCTAAGTTTTGTTGCATTTTAGTGTCCTAATCGGTGTTGCTGATAATTCCGCTGGTTTCACTAAGCATTCTGGCGAAATGTAACTTGCAGCAGCTTAGACAACATGATTGTTGAGCCATTCCTAATAGGTGGCGCCCACAGCGAGTAGGCAAATGGGCTAGCGACCACTTGGTATACAAGTCGACATTACGAGTATATCGATTTTTTACCTCTGGGGAAGTCCTCTTTCACAGAAGACGTACTCAGCTTGATAGACCCTAAAGACTATGGTGGATCTTCTCTAACAAAACATTATGATATAAACCGACACATGAGGTTCTTGTGTCTATCAGAAGAGGTAACGTCTCGGTTTTGCCGAAACGAGGAAATTCCAGTATACTTGCCTCAGTACGAACATCTGGCAAGGCTAAGGTTTCAGATATCTGGAATGACTAATCCAAAAAAGGAAAGCAACGTGCGAAGCTGTGGCTATGGAGTCTGATTAAAGATTCAAATCTGGATACACTGCTCTAGACAGGTATTTGTTCGCTCTAAGGCAAAGATGAAATATTGCAGGACCTCTTCTGGATCCGCCATTGATTGAGGGATTGCGTCCTCCATGACACTGCGCCCTGAGGCGGCTAGCTCACTTGCTTATCGTCTGCTGCCGGCTGTGGCTCTACGCATAAGGGTGTATATGATACAATGAGGAGTTTAGCAGCGGGGCATCCGGTATCATTAGTGTGTAAGCTTGTTGTTGGTCCTGATGCAGTCCTAGGGGTGTCCGCCCAAACAGTCAGGAGGATAACGGAAAACTGGATTGCTAGACAATACCTTCAGAAACGCAGAAGCATCTCTAGACATCTCCGTCAGGCACGGGAGCTTATCTTTGGATAGAACCAACCGAGGATTGTTGGTGGGACTGCTGTCTGCGGGGTAGAGGAAGAGTCCTCGGCGCATGTTCTGTGTCGTTGCGAAGCTCTGAGCTACTGCAGGCAGACTATACTGGGGTCCAACACTTTGGATCCACAGAATGTTAAGGAGGTGGCACTCAGGGCTATACTCAGCTTTGCTAGAAGGGCGAAGCTTCAGACTTAGGGAATGTAGTGGAGCATGCGGGCCCGTTAATGTGTCTTATTATTGATTCATTCAAGACATCTATGGGCTACAATTTTTCCGCTTGGGTCTCAGTGGCGCTCAAATTGTTTGATCCATTTGAGCAGCAAGGCATTTCGGACTGGTCCGTAATGTTAGTTTCCGGCATTAAGAATAAAAAAACAAGACCTTTATGGTTATAGTGTATAAGATGACTGGGGTAATTTTAAACAAACATGAAATATAAAAGTGGCACAGTTTGAGGTAATGTAAGGTCAGAGCACGAGATGCTCCAGTGTAAGTACACTTTTTAATTATTCAGTACTCCATTACATGAGAGGAATAACCCGGTGCTCGAATACTTTAACGCCGCTTTTACTTCCCCTGCCCATCTTCCTGACTTCCCACGTCAATAAGTGAGAGATATGTTCTAATCTTGAGAAATTTATATTTTTATAACAACAATGCGGTACTCGAAATTGACATCTGTGAAGGACCGATCGACATTAGCAGGTTTGAGCTCGAAAGCCATAAAATAACAAAATCACTCGCCAGAAGACTGAATGTAACGTTAGTAGGCTATTTAGTTTATTTAACATCTGTGGTCTTTTGTGATAATTTAATAATGTTAAAAAATAATCGATATTTATTTTAATCTGTGCAACGGTTGAAAAAAACTCGAAGTAAGTGATATGTCGGAGAAAGAGGATCGTTTTTATTATTGATCACCCTATACAAACTGATGAACATTGAAAAAAATACATTCAGATTGGACTCAGATAAAACGCGTTTGTATCAAGCCCGGTCCCAGCAGAATATACTTAAATCCAAATTTGCATATTTAGCATAGTTAGAATATATGCCACCCTCCTGATTTTCAAAGATTTCCAAGGACACTTACACTTTCATAAAAAATTATCTTGTCGCCCGCTAAGAAAAATCCCTGTGTGCGCCCATTATTGCGAGTTGTCAAACTTGAGCGTCTTTATTTTAGTTAATCAACGTAAATCGGAATGTCAGGTAACATATGGGTCATTCCACTTAAGAAAATATATACAATTTTATTATGTGGCTAGAATTTACGACACCGTGTATAATGCGAAATGTTTTCGAAATATATCCCATATTTACTATATATGTCAATCCATAACGGTTTATTTTTTTAGGAGCAATGATTAGTCCACGCACTAATGGTCCACCCTGTATATAAAAGCATGCAAGTTCCCACAAAAATCGATTACTTATTTCTTTAAAGATTGATATTTCTCAAGTCGATTTATATTGAAAAGAGAAAAATCGATTATCAGCACACTGGTATTGGTGAAACAAACATTATCATAACAAATAACCGACAATATTTGTTTAACTGGAGCACAAACATCACAAATATACTCTAGTCGATCGGGAAACCAAGCAGAGCTTTCATGTTTCATATTGTGCAGTTGTTGCACCTGACCCTCTTCAAGACATACATTTCTATTTCTTTTTGAAAATGTTATATTGTTAGAATAGAATAGAAAGGATTTATTTAGCTTTAAGCTATTTCAAACAATAATACATATTATTTACAAAAATATGTTAAATTTACAAAGAGGTCGTCACATGAAACCAAAATAGTCTCTCCGAAGTCTCTTTTTGAAAATTTTAGCATTACTAGATGTTGTTACATTAATAATACAGATTGTTGTACATTTTTAGACCTTCAACATACATTGACTTTTCTAAAACTTTAAATCTAAATCTTTCTATATGGAAATTTTCTTTTGATCTAATGTCGTAACCTTGTATTTCACATCTTTTTTTAGAAACTGTTCAAGATAAGGTGTAGCCTGATTATTGATAATTTTATTTAAAAGAATTAAATTTGCCTCTTGAGTAATTTGGTGTATGTTTAAAAAATTTAATGCCTTTAGCATATCCTGTATATGGGTATACCTGCTACAATTTAACAAAATCCGCATACATTTATTTAATAGAATTTGCAATCTTTGCTTTTGCTCATTTGTGCCTGTAATCAAAAGTTATGCACAATAAGTAAAATGAGGAAAAATTATTGTATTGTAGACTACCCTTCTCACAAATTCTACGAAAATACCCTATCATCATCATGTTTGTTGAAAGTTATTTGCTGATCTATTATAATACCCAAATACTTAACACTATCTACAAAATCAAGTACCTCTCCCTCAGTTTTCACTAGCATATTTAAATCCACCAATTTCTTGCAATTATTCTTCGAACCTATAATCATACATTTCGTTTTTTTCACATTTAATTTAATCTTGTTTGTTTTTAACCATAAACTAAGTTTGCTCATTTCACTATTCATTACATATACAATTGCGTTGCTTACTGAATCACTAACTGAAATTAATGTATCATCTGCAAACAAATTTATAAAAGAATTGCTAAGGACATTCGACATATCATTGACATATAGAATAAACAGCTATGGGCCTAGTATGCTGCCTTGAGGTACTCCATGATCAACAGAAACATTACTTGATATTTTACTTACTTACTTACTAATTTTTACCACTTGTAACCGCTCAGATAAATAATCACCCACCCACAAGAGGGCTGTAGCCTTAATTCCATACATTTCACATTTTCTCAACAACAATTTCCTGTCAATAGTTTCAAACGCTCTTTTCAGGTCAACAGACACACACACACACAATCACTTTACCATCATCTACATATTTTTTCCACTTTGTACATACAAATTGGCATGCAGTTTCACAAGAATGATTTCTTCTGAACCCGGATTGCCTCTCAAAAAGAACATCGTTCACACTTAGATGCTCACTCAGCTGTTATCTCTATAACTTTCTCGACGACTGGCATAAGATTGATGAGTCGCAAGTCTTCTGGCTTACGTGAATTGTTTGATTTGGGTACTGGGACTATAATACTCCTCTTCAACAACGAAGGCGTCGTTCCTGTTCTGAGCGAAGTATTTAATATATTCAAAAGGGGGTAGCCAATTACATCAAACAATTGCTTCACCAAACTGCATGTAAGTGCTTCATCACCCGCAGATTTTTTCTTCAATTGAAAAACAGTTTTGCGTAGCTTATTCAATGAAATTTCTTGAAGCCACGAAAATTCCTCTTCTAAAGGCACTGCTGCCTCTCTAGCTTTCTCTTTACTTGAAGGTATAGTGCTTACTATATCAGTAACACTCTTGATAAAATAATTGTTCGGTTTATTCTCTACAGTGTCACAGCGATTCATTTCTAAATACATATAATCAATGTGTACATGTTTGTTATTAACGAGATCTTTCAAGGTTCTCCACATTTGTTTGCTGTCTCCTTTGCTTCTGTCAATCTTTTCTTCATAATACTGCTTTTGTTTTGATCTTATAAGAGCAACAACTTTGTTACGTTTTTCTTTATATTTTTCGAAGTTGGTAAATTTGAAAATATGGTATTGCATATCTCTTTAACTTTGTGCTCTTTTGACATCAATTTTCAATCAATCAATCCATGACTTGTAATTAGTACTTTGTTGTTCTAAAGGTGCAATTTCGTTAATACTTTTATTCACATTGTCAATAAAACAATTATATAAGGAATCGACATCTCGAGATCCATACTTCCAGTTACGTTCAATGAGCTTCATCTTGATTTTATCAATATTGTCACAAGATAGATTTCGTTTTTTTATAACCGTAATTGTATCTTGAACGGACGTAGGAATATCTATACTTAGTATTTTATGATCAGTGAAATTTGGCAGGTTTCAATCATTTTCCACAATGTCATGGACGTTCGTGAATAAGAGATCTATTAAAGTTTTGGATGTATCGGTACATCCGGTGGCTGCACGAACTATCTGTTTAAATCCAGCCGCTTCTGATGCACGTAATAATCTTCTAGAGTGAGTATCATCATGCAGTAAATTTATGAAGTCTCCAACTACCACAGAATTATTTTGGCTTACATGCTCTTGATCTAATAAATTTTCAAAAAAAGTTTCTAATTCCAGTTTATTTCCATTTGGTGATCTATATATGCCGCAAAAAACAAATTTTGTCACGGATATTCATCTTCACCAAGGCACACCAATATATTCCATACTCCGTATTTCATATACATAGTAACTGCTCCTGTATGCCGGCTATTGGAAGTTGGTTAAAACTTGAATATTTGAAATCCTATACTTGATGGTAATTGGTACCAGATTTATCAACTGATTTGTGACAGTTTCTAAAAATTTCACATCCACAGTTGTCAACTGACAACAGTATTAGTGCCTTAATAACAACATGCATTCGATTTCTCAATGTTTTGTGAAGTGAATGACATAAACTTTAAAGGCAAGTAAAATCGTCAGCTGATAATCACTGGAAAACAAATTTCAGTTTTTTAATTGTATCTTGTGGGAAAAGTGCACTTCTTTGTTAATTTTGGGGCTAAGGATATATTAAAAAAAGTAACAAGATTCATATACTTATAAGAATCACTATATGCGCTGTCTTTTTGCTGTTCTTTTATGGATCGTTTCTGGGGCATCTCTACCAAGAGTCCAACAGTAGTCTGCAAGCATGGAAGGATTCCACTTTCCCTGGTACCTTTTTTCCATTGTTGAAATATCCTGATGAAAACGTTCGCCGTGCTCATCACTTACGGCTCCGCAATTGTCAGGAAAAAAGTCCAGGTGTGAGTGTAGAAAATGTATCTTAAGAGACATATTACAGCCCATCTTTTGATACGATGACAGCATATTTTTGACAAGGGTTTTATAGTTGTCAGCTTTTCTATTTCCCAAGAAATTAGTGACCACCAGACGGAAATCATTCCAAGCAGTTTTTTCAATACACGTTAAAGTGTTTTCAAACTGTGTATCTTTCAAAATATTTCGAATCTGTGGCCCAACAAAAATACCTACTTTAACCTTTGCCTCACTTAGTCTTGGAAATTTCTGACGCAGGTATTGAAAAGCTGACCCATCTCTTTCTAATGCCTTGACAAAGTTTTTCATTAGGCCCAACTTGATATGCAGTGGTGGTAATAAATTTTTTTTCGAATCTACTAATGGCATATGCTGTACATTTTTTTGACCTGGTTCTAGGAATTGACGAACAGGCCAGTTTTGTCTGGTGTAATGAAGTGCCTTTGCCCGACTGTCCCATTCACACAAAAAACTGCAAAACTTTGTGTAGCCTAGCTGCAGCCCAAGTAAAAGTGCAACAACTTTCAAATCGCCACAAATATGCCATTGGTGCTCATCGTATTTTATGCATGTCAATAGGTACTTCATATTGTCATATGATTCTTTCATGTGAACTGCATACCCTACAGGAAGAGATGGTAAAATATTTCCAATATGCAATAACACTGCCTTTAAACTCAATGTTGAACTGTCTATAAACAATCTCCATTCTTCTGGGTTATAGTTTATATTACAAGCCGCCAGAAAGCCGTTAATGTTACTGCAGAAAACCAAGTTATTCTCCATTTTGAAAAATGGTTCTAAGTCTTTGTGGCGTTTACGAAAAACACATACCGAAATATCGTCTTCTAACCAGTTCCACTGCTGCAGTCTTGATCCAAGTAACTCTGCCTTACATTTTGGAAGTTCTAAATCTCTTACAAGATCATTTAATTCTGACTGTGTTATTTTGTGCGGTTGGTGGCATGACGTGCTCGGTATAAAATCAGGATCTCTTGACGTTGATGGCATATCTTCTTCCTGACGAATCACTCGATCGCCATGATCTGATTCGTTTTCTGATTCGCAAGTGTAGGATTCTGGTTTTGGAATAGGATTTTCGTCACTGTGAGGCACAGGTCTCATCGCAGATGGTATGTTTGGGTAGTTAATAACCGATTTTTTTTTCTTGGACATACCTGTGGCTTGTCCAACACAAGGTACCATGCAAAAGTAACAATGATTAATATGATTTGTAGGCTCTCTCCAAACCATTGGGACAGCAAAGCGCATAGACCGTTTGCCATTTAACCAGCTCCTCAGACCTGAAGCACATGTATTACAGCAGATGTGGGGTGCCCACTATTTATCTTGATCACCTAGTTTACAACCGAAATAAAGCTAATATGCCTTTGTTATTAGAGGAGTAATAGACCGTCTCTGCGACGCAAAAGTCACATCACCACACACGTAACAAAACTGATCTGGATTGTTTACACACTTTCGAGACATCTTGCATGAACGCTGTCAGTCAACTGAGGAAAAAATGGCTAATATAAAACAATATAATGCACACGTATGTATAACGTAACACAATCATGCCGATTACATCATCTTTCCTTGCCGAATATAAAAATGTAGCACGTGCATTCTTGTGAATTACAGTATATTAACACTGTCACAGCAGGAACACATATAATTACCGTATCTCTAAAACTTGAACCAATATTGAAAAAATAAGTTTCATTCCGGTTTTAGCACATTAAAAATAGTAATATTTTGTTGATTTTATTTAGGATATTTTTTGGCTGTTGATCAGTGTAATATATAAATACTGTTCTTGTTACATATGCAGATGGCATTCAAAATTTACAAACAAACTTATCTCTTGGAATTAAACAAACCAAAATACGACTGAAGCCCCAGCCAGCGGACGGTCAGCGAAAGATAAAATAACTTGATTAAAAAATGAAATGATTTTTAATCTCATTTTTTTCAAATTTTTCCTGGTACGGCCCATATTCTCGTAGAGAAACCCTTTTCACACGTCTGTCCACTTACAATTCCTCCCAGACATTTTAGCTCTGAAATGTTTTTGAAATGAATGACATCAATATGTCGTGATACAAAATAAACATACAGAAAAAAGACCTAATTGTTCCGGCGTGCCTCAGGGATCCATATTGGGCCTCTTCTGTTCCTCACATACTTTTGATATCGCTAACATTATTCAACACTGTTCAAGTCAATCTTATGCTGCTGATATTCAAGTTTTCTGTTGTTTCTTTCCGAATAACTATCATATGGCTAACAACCTTATAAATCTATCTAGATTAGATGTTAATTCAATGTAATTCAAGTTAGTGTTTATTTGTTGTTTTATAATTAGTAATAAATTATTATAAAAAATAATCATTTCCAAAGGAAACATTTCCCCATATTCCTGGTGTGGTCCAGGTATATGCAATTAAGTGGATTTTCTTGAAAACTAAGCAAGTTACGGAACAGATTCAAGAGACAAAAAAATTGTATTTATATTTGCCTAATCCAATGAAGATAATGAAAAATGCACAAAAATCAGTGGCGGATATTTTTTTGTCACAAATATTCGTTCAGATCCCGCTCGAGACGCCACTGGACTTAATAAATTTAATCGAGTAAGAGCTAAATTAGCTCTTCAATGTTATAAATACCACCGCCAAATTACAAAAAATTAGGTAAAGCATATTTCAAATATTTACGAAAAACCAAAACACTATATCTTGAGAACAAAGAATTTGCGGACCTATTTTTATATGCATTTTGTCTTAAACTTACTCAAAGAATCGTCTGTTAAATTTATGGTACATACTTAACACCCTGCAAAAATGAGATGCAAATAGAAAGAAAAATATCAATTTTTTAAGGTGCTCCCCCCCCTTTGTTTTGAGCTGGGTGCGCCCTTCGCTCTAAATTAGGTTACATAACAAATGTTCTCACATTTCCCATTCCTTTCCTACGGAACCTGAAGCTCCTCACAGTGGCTTGGGCGGATTCCGCGGATGAAGCAATATCACTGTCAAAGTATATCTCTATCTCACTCCTTCTATTCAATAGAAACGTTTGTCTCCTCCTGGTCCTTTCACCCCGACTTCTGCGGTTCACTATACGCGCACTGTATCTCTGTTCTTCGGACATCTCAAAATAATGTGATTTCTCTTTATTATCAGTTATCTTGTGGTAACCGTGTGTATACCCGATAAGAAAAATCTGTTTGCCACTGATCGGTGGCTCTCAATGTCAGTGGCGTATTTATCTACTTGTTGCACCCAAATTAATGAAAAATTCCGGGAGATATATATATATATATACTTAAACTTTAGCTTTCGATGGTCTATGTATGTCTATGACATCATCATCAGCTATAATCCCTATATCCAATTCATCATAGAAAAAGAGGATGAAAATCAATCAATATCTTATTGGTAGACTGGTACATCAAACCCATGGCATCAGGCAGGTTCTTGAACTTCAGATCTTACCATAAACTTAAGATAAAGATAAATTTGTTGAAACAAATAAAGACAAGGGTTATTATCATTTCTGACAATATTTTCCATCTTTCAAATTTACGAAAACTTTCAACGCTATTCATAAATAATGGTTATCCCAGGTACCTGATTAACAGAATCCTGTAATAACAACAATACACATGTTTCCTCAAATTCTAGAATTCTAGAAATCTTCCCTCACAATCAACAATGTGTTTTCCAAAATGGAAGATAAAAGTTCCTCTGCTTAGCTTATCCAATATTGTCTATTCCATCAAATGTAATAACTGCAATCTCACATATATAGATCAAACATCTAGATCGTTAAAAAGTAGAATAACCTCACACAAAAGTGATGCCAGACAGCATCCAGAAACATGTGCTTTGGCTTCACATGATAACACTACAGGGCATTCAATGGGATATAGTGACATTGAGGTCCTTGACAGAGACAAACCTATAAAAACGTTTGTTCCTGGAAATATCTCATTTCTTTATGTCAAACAATTACATGAATAAAAAAGCAGATGTCAAGCAACTAGCGTCATTTATGCATACTTGTTGAACTGCGAGAAATTGGAAAAGTATCAACATCTTTCTCAATAATCGCATTGATTGCCTGTATATATATACTTGTGACTTCGAAGTTGAGTCATTTATTTTAACAGTGAGTAGATCTGATCAAAAGAAATGTTTTTTTCCTTTACCATTTTTCTGGTAAAATTAAAGTAACAAAGTTATAGCCCTTTGGAAGTTTGAGTACCGCCCTGTCTCAATAATAATATTATGTGCTCGTGTTTGGCAACAACGGATATAATCCGCCTTATCGGTTCATCGCATCGGAAACAAAAAAGCGAAAGAATTTGGAACGATGTTTTTACAATTATTTTATTCAGTTCAGTTATACATACAGTTGTCAGTCGGTAACGCGTGTGAATAGTGTCTGTTGCGTGGCTCAAACGAAATAAAAAATGGCACATGTTTATGCGGATCGGTTTCCCAATCGAGTGCAACCAACCCCTCGTGCCTTTGTTAATGTAGTACAACGGGCTCGTGAATCAGGTGACTTAAGACCTCACAGGGGACCTCACGATCAAATACAGGTCCGCACTGAAATACGTACTTGTCAGGAGGATACTTTATAAAACAAGGTAAAAATTTTTTTTAATTTTTTTTTATTTTTACACACATATTTTGGTTTATCTTCCTTCTACAATCATTATCTGAAAATTAATGACTCAACTTCAAAGTCCGTGTATATATAACAACAAGTAGGAAAATAATGGGCAAAATCCGCAAAAAAGGAGGAAAGTGGATTCGAGCAGAAAATAGGATAGGTAACCCGAGCGATACGTATTTCTGCTGGTTGGCTTCATCAGGCCCCAAATGAATGCGCATATGAAACTACAAAACTAGATACACATGCCCACACATCCGGATACGGGTGTAACCTGAGGAAACGAAGTTGGAGGGAAAAAAACGACACACGAAGTCCACAACAAGAGCCAACCTACACATTGTAGTATAAAATGGCTATACGACCTCGAATTTTCAAGGAGACGTCTAACCACCACCACGCGGCCGGTTATAGCCACTTGCTGTGGTACTTCAAGCCCAAAGGATCTACAAAGAGAATATGATCATGCGGAGAAAGGTATATAACAACAAGTAGGAAAATAATGGGCAAAATCCGCAAAAAAGGAGGAAAGTGATGAAGCCAACCAGCAGAAATACGTATCGCTCGGGTTACCTATCCTATTTTCTGCTCGAATCCACTTTCCTCCTTTTTTGCGGATTTTGCCCATTATTTTCCTACTTGTTGTTATATACCTTTCTCCGCATGATCATATTCTCTTTGTAGATCCTTTGGGCTTGAAGTACCACAGCAAGTGGCTATAACCGGCCGCATGGTGGTGGTTAGACGTCTCCTTGAAAATTCGAGGTCGTATAGCCATTTTATACTACAATGTGTAGGTTGGCTCTTGTTGTGGACTTCGTGTGTCGTTTTTTTCCCCCTCCAACGTCGTATCCTCAGGTTACACCCGTATCCGGATGTGTGGGCATGTGTATCTACTTTTGTAGTTTCATATGTGCATTCATTTCGGGCCTGATGAAGCCAACCAGCAGAAATACGTATCGCTCGGGTTACCTATCCTATTTTCTGCTCGAATCCACTTTTCTCCTTTTTGCGGGTTTTGCCCATTATTTTCCGACTTGTTGTTATATACCTTTCTCCGCATGATCATATTCTCTATATACAGGGGGACTTCGAAGTTGAGTCATTTATTTTAACAGTGAGTAGATCTGATCAAAAGAAATGTTTTTTTCCTTTACCATTTTTCTGGTAAAATTAAAGTAACAAAGTTATAGCCCTTTGGAACTTTGAGTACCGCCCTGTCTCAATAATAATATTAGGTACTCGTGTTTGGCGACAACGGATATAATCCGCCGTATCGGTTCATCGCATCGGAAACAAAAAAGCGAAAGAATTTGGAACGATGTTTTTACAAGTATCTCAGTCATTTGTATACAGTCAGTGTCAGTGAAAGTGGTATCTGTTGCGTGGCCAAAACGAAATAAAAAATGGCACATGTTTATGCGGATCGGTTTCCCAATCGAGTGCAACCAACCCCTAGTGCCTTTGTTAATGTAGTACAACGGGCTCGTGAATCAGGTGACTTAAGACCTCACAGGGGACCTCACGATCAAATACAGGTCCGCACTGAAATACTTGTCGGGAGGATACTTTATAAAACAAGGTAAAAATTTTTTTTTAATTTTTTTTTTATTTTTACACACATATTTTGGTTTATCTTCCTTCTACAATCATCATCTGAAAATTAATGACTCAACTTCAAAGTCACCCTGTATATATATACTTTGAAGTTGAGTCATTAATTTTCAGATGATGATTGTAGAAGGAAGATAAACCAAAATATGTGTGTAAAAATAAAAAAAAAAATTTTACCTTGTTTTATAAAGTATCCTCCCGACAAGTATTTCAGTGCGGACCTGTATTTGATCGTGAGGTCCCCTGTGAGGTCTTAAGTCACCTGATTCACGAGCCCGTTGTACTACATTAACAAAGGCACGAGGGGTTGGTTGCACTCGATTGGGAAACCGATCCACATAAACATGTGCCATTTTTTATTTCGTTTGAGCCACGCAACAGACACTATTCACACGCGTTACCGACTGACACTAACTGTATGTATAACTGAACTGAATAAAATAATTGTAAAAACATCGTTCCAAATTCTTTCGCTTTTTTGTTTCCGATGCGATGAACCGATAAGGCGGATTATATCCGTTGTTGCCAAACACGAGCACATGATATTATTATTGAGACAGGGCGGTACTCAAACTTCCAAAGGGCTATAACTTTGTTACTTTAATTTTACCAGAAAAATGGTAAAGGAAAAAAACATTCCTTTTGATCAGATCTACTCACTGTTAAAATAAATGACTCAACTTCGAAGTCACCCTGTATATATCGTGAGCCGTGCTCATTATCGTCTAAATAATCAGTTAGGTGAGAAAAAGCTTTAGCCTTAGTTGGGTACCTCCACAAAATAGAGCAAAGTGTACTGTGATTACTTTATTCTCTAGCTTTCGGTGAACTTTGTCACTATCATCAGGAGACAAGTAGGTGAGACTGTTGCTAAATGTTATTCACTAAATTAATGATAACACTTAGTAGCCTGATGGAAGCTGGATCCACGGTAGCAGTCGTTAACATTTTGTAAAATACACATAGCTATGTGTCAGAAAAACATCACAACGGATTGAAAACTTAAGGATTGATTGTTGAATTTTTTGATTTCTTACATCGTGATACAATCAACAGCTTTTTTTCCTCTTTTTGTCCCGTGCGTCAATCTGTTAATAAAATAAACTTGTTTTTTGTGTTGTTTATTGTTGTCTATTAGTTCAGTATTATATTATATATTTTTTGTTTCAAAGGTTAATTTGAAAAACGCTACTCTTAGTGGCACTTCGCCTTTTCTGTACTTTTGTACGAAATAAAGCCCATTATTACTATTATTTTCACGCTAGTTTGCTATGACAAAATTGGCGATATCAGAAAAAATGTTCATAGAACGCAAATGGAAACAATTAATTAGTATTCATTTGTTATTTGTTCAAATGACACAGCCTTTTTTCCCACAGTCATAGGTCTAACCCTTGTAAATGTTTATCCAATTGTAAAACACTGTCATGTACATAGTTGTAAAAAAGCTTGTATTTCATTGTGTAGATGAAAAATAAATATTCCAGTTCTTTCAATGTATTCCAATTGGCATTCCTTTTTATATTATTTATTAATAAAAAATATTGTTTTAACAACAATTGTTTTGCTGGTTCATCTGACAACCTATTATCCCTTGCCTTATAAAAAAAACATAAATTAATTAAAATTACCATTCAAATCGTTCCATTGCATGTACTCCACATATTTCCTCTATACTTAAGAAGTGGGAGAGGTTAAAAGAAAATGGACCAAAAAGTAGGCCGGCCAGATATCGATTATTGTTCCTTGACCTTTTCTCGTTTGATATCTGTTTATAAAGTGCGGTCATCATATTTTGCAAACTCAATTCCACCCAGCGCCTGGTCTATAGGAATCAACGAAATGGATATATAAAATGGATAAATAAAACTATTTGCAGGACTGCATTTTTTGTGACGATACATAAAGGCCATGCAGATTGATTCATGATATAGTTGACACCAGGAAATAGTACCAAACTATTTTTTGTAATAAATTATTTGGGGAACTATATAAATCTAACAATTTTTTGGGCTGACACAAAATCACGTTGAAACAGCCCTAATTTGTATGTTTTCCGAATTCCAGATCATTTTTGGTGTAATCAAACACTTTTCAAGGGTAAACATTTTTTGAAACAGCATCTTTTGTTTTACACGAATTTTCCAAGATTCTGTTGGAAAAATATAAATTTTGGATTTAATCAAACCTAACTTTTGGATACATTTAAAATTTCAAACCAGTATAAACAGAATCAAATGTTCCATTTTTTTTTCTGCTAAAATGTAACCATTTTACCATCTAATTTCTATGGAGATCGTAAACAAACACACATTAATGAACTCAATCATTAAAAAACTTACGGAGATCATTTACAAATTTACGCGTATCCCTGAGCGCTCCAGTATTGATACACATTTAATTATGTTCAGTAATTATTTTTATCTATAAATATGACATTGTGCATGTACTTCTGTATCATATTAAACGAAAATATTATCTAAGCCTGTATCTACTTCAGTATCTCGTTGACGTAAGTTATTTTGGATCATAATAATAAATGTCAAATTAAAAATATTCTTACCATTTCAATGTGATGCTTGGTTCAAACGTTGACACACATTGGGACTAAAAAACTAAAATAGTCTACGAACGAACTAAGAGAAGATACACAGATCCACAAGAGTCAACTCACATACACATTTTGTAGAACTGATAACAGGCGGACAAGTTTGTATAGTATTATCGAAGAGGTATTATGATAACACATACTTCACAAGAATTCACGATGCTTCTATATTTTACCGATCTATACCGGTTCTGGTATGTTCATTTTGTGCTCTCGATAATAAGTAAGTCGTTTTTGTGCTGACCAAAAATTTGGTCTTGTCATGGCAGGATCATTCCACTTGATATTCGATTATTAGCTATTCGATAGAAAGTGGTCTACTAGCACGTTGGCTATATCAAAATATTATCATACCACCTTCACTTTCACGATATAAAATTCAGACGTGACTGATTGCGTTTTAAGTTTTAAACAAACGTGGTTGCAGTGCATGCTTTAAGAGGGGCGTTATAGATATCGGTAATAATCGTTTTACAATGATTAGAATCCTTGGTAATCCGAAAAACGTTTTGCAAGGCTATCTCGGATTATCTAATTTGTCGGCTATATAGAGTGCTGTCTAAGACCTTCTATAGTCCGGATTTTTTTCCGACAAATTACAAATGAAAGAATCTATTTCAGCTAATATACTGAGAACCAAATTTTTCTGAGTTCAATATGTATGAGAGAGAAGTGTGTATAGACGCATATGTTAGAAAGAGATAGAAGCCGTCTGGATAGCTCATCACTGTGTTACCTAACAACGCTGACGCGGCAATCTTCCGCGTCGCCAATATGTTGCACCAGTTTCTTGAATTATGACGCATGTTGAAAATATGCATTAGTTTATTCTATACGCCCAAGTAATGGTTTTATTTTGAGCGTAAACATTTTTAAATTGTGAATTGTATCGAATTTGTTTAAGATCGGTCCTAATGGCACTCCCTTTTAGGTCGAAATGAAAGGTTAGGATCGCTACAAATTCTGCAACATTACATCACTGGTTCGTGCATGCCCGATGCAAGGTTTCCACCTCCATGATCATGAGCAATCACGCAGGCAGTGATAATTTGTATTGCGTAAAAAGTGTAAAAATTTAATTTAATAACGCAGAATGTGTTGATTTTATAACAATCAGTTTTAATCAAAGGTGTTTATAAACTAAAACACTAAGTCGCATCAAAATTGAAATGAATAATTCCAGTCAAAATGAAAACAAAACATTACGTTAAATATTCTAACATGCCTCCTTTCTGGTTTGACAGTAACCTAACCTATTGTAGAAGCCTGTGCAAATACACACGTCTCGCGCTCCACATTAAAATGGAGAGCTAATATTTTATAATAAAAATAACATAATCAGCGCTAAAGAATTTACAAAACGTAATAACTAAAATTATTTACGTTAGAAAACAATTATCGTCAAACAAATGGACATAGGTACTAAAAATATAAGTGTTTCGTAGGATACTACGAATAATCAAAAACTAAACATACACAGGATAATATGTACCAAGCAATTTATAAAGCATTGAAATATTCATTGATTTTCTTAAGGTTTTAAGGCGCAAGGCCAAAGCTTTGTCCCTTATTCTTCTCAAAAATAAAAGTTCGTTGTACGAACGTTTTGAAATGTTCTAGCCATCCCTTGCCAGCCACAAAGTCATCGTTCTTTGATCGAGGGCTCTTCTCTAACAGACAGTCTCGGGACCCTTTCGCTCTCATCTACTGCTACAGCAATGGGATTCACAAAGTGTCCTTGGGATCCTCATAGCAGCCGCGGTGCACTGGCAGTTAGGCTTCTGCCTGTGCGGCTGCTTCCGAGTAAAAAAATAGCTTTTCTGGGAGGCCATAGGATGGAAGCTTTCTTAAGAGGGCAGCATGCCACAGCTGATCGATCGCTTTCGTGATGTCAAGCAACGACATGAGCCTCACCATAAGACTGGATGAGTTTACTTCACAATTGCTTGACGTAAGCTAGGAGGTTCCCTGTGGATCGCTGGTGCCGGAAACCATACCGCCTGTCGCTAATCAAGCTGTGACGTTCGAAGTAGTCCAGAACAGAAAGCCTATAGGCCTATAGTTGTACGAGTCGGTCTTAGATCCTTTTTTCGGAATGGGTTTGACATGACTAAATTTCCAGTTTTCTGGGAAGGTGCCGGATTCATAAGATATCTGGAAAAGACGCGAAAGAACTGGAGCAAGCTCCGCTGCACACGTCTTCAGTACAATGGCAGGAACCAAGTCCGGACCAGAAGCTTTGTTGATGTCGAGCGACAAGAGCACTCGTCCTTTGAGCTGACGGAACTTGGACGTTGGGGGGGCGTCCATGGTGGAGTTGGCAGCAAAGATCTTGGCAAGCACTTCCGCCTTGGCCTTTAAGTCGGATACAATCGTTCCATCCTGACACGTAAGTGGTGGAAGGCTACTGTGTGAGAAGTTCTTTTCAATCTGCTTGGCCACCGTCCAGAAAGACCGACTGCCTTTGCGCTGCGACACCCTGCGCCTAACTTTTATATCGTGTTGGTTTTTGGCATTGCGAACCGCTTCGTTATATTTGTTTCTGGGCTCTCTACAGTGGGGTTTTGTAAGAAGGTTCTGTGTGCCTTGATCTGCTGGCGAGCAGTGTCACACGATTTGTTAAACCGACCGTTGAACCCTGGTTTAAGCACTTTCACTGTGTGAGAGATGTATTCCTCCATTCCGTCGTGGATAATTTCATCTCTCCAAGGAAAGGGGGAGAAGAAGTCTTTGAGCCCCTCCCAGTCGGCATGTCATATGTCCTTAATGCCAAATTCTGCGGCCTGGGTGAATTTCTGCTGCCACAGCGGTTTCTGATCGAAACCAAACCTCCACAGCACCGTGGTCTGAGTTACCCAGGGAGGACAGGATGCCTGGTCAGAAAGAGATCCAGCAGGCTACTGGCCTGTGACGAGACGCGGGGAAAAGTAGGGCTCGTCAACAGCTGGGTCAGCCCTTGAGTAAGAGCGAATGCTTCAACTGCACGACCTGCTGCTTCGGTCTTGTTTGAGCCCAACCAAAGCTGATTGTTTTCATATCCATTGTGTCACAAGACTTATTATCTCAGACTAAGACTTCTATATGCAAGTAAAACTATATTAAATCCAAAAACTAAGAAAATGGTATGCGAGTCTTTGATATTGAGAAAATAGCTTACATCAATATTGTTTATTATCCCCATCTGGGTGAAATAACAAAATACAGGCTGCAAAAAATTCAAAATACATCCTCTTGCTACATAAATACACACATACAAGGTGGTTGTTCTGCAAATGAAAAATTTAAGGTGCTAAAATCCATTTTCGTTATCGGTGGAAACATGCGAACAGTGCAATTAGGTAATTTAGGGCGCTGAATTCGGAAATGATAGCACTCCCGGAGATGATCCGGCTATGTAATGCTACTGGTAATATACTGTATCTTTATTTACGCTCCTCTTAAAAAGCGCAGTTCAAGTGCATAGTTTAATTATATACGTAAACATCATTAAAATAGAAGGATAATTTCTGTTTTCTGCAATCGTTGAAATGTTGAAAAACGTGCGATGTGAATTTGCACACGATCCATGCCGTATAGAATGGGCAGGATGTTGCACGGCTTATAATAAATCCCAATAATTCCCCAAACTGCACACAAAATCATGCTTAATATGCAAATTTTAGGCCCAATCGTATCCTCAGGGTGCCCATAGAAACATTTCCAGATGGCCTGTACTACTGTTACGGCAAGGGAAGAAACTTCTAGGTCGTAACGTTGTCACATGTGTGGAAATTATGGACTTTATCCATTTATTTTTTTTTTATACATGTTTGTAGCTAACCTATTTCTTAGAGGAGTTAAGTTGTCTATTTTTACTTTCCGTGCCACAACTGGCGAGGAAGTTAATGTTTTTTGGATGTTACATAACAGGTAAATCACGAAAAACCATGTCACTCAATTTCATCGGTCTGTCTGTCTGTGTTTTATAACTTGAAGTACCCCTCGGATTTTGTTCAAATTTTTACGCACTATTATGCTAGGAATGAAAAATTTTTGCACTTCGGTCCATACTTCGTTCGTAGACCATTTACGAGCAGACAAAACACAACATGCCCAAAAGCGAGATTGTACAGGTCCATATTTTTATCAATGGTCTTGGAATGATCTAACAAAATAAATGATTATTTTTATAGAAAGAGGTGCACATACGTTTCACAATTCTTTATTCGTTGGAGGTACTTGAATCATCGTCCGAATGGTTAATATTAATTATTACAATTTGAATATCGATCATATTTTCCAGATCCCACATCTTTGTTTCGATTGGGTTGCTGTCACTCTGTTGACAGTTTCATAAAACAAAAATTTCACGTAAGAAAATCTGAATGTTCTATTGTTAGTCCATCTAAGAAGGCTTGTCTTGCTGATTCAATTGTAGAGTCAGTCCATACTTTAAGTTTTGTATGTTCTGTATTTATCCAGGTTTCATCTAAGTAATAAATCTTCCTGCCCTGGTAGCGGGATTTTCAATAATTTCTTCTCCATAAAATAATCTCTTAGCTGTCAATCAAAATACTATTTCTGTCCCGTTTTCTATACTCAAAATGAAGTTCTTTAAGTAAACTGTAGAATGTGGTCCATTTGAAAGTAGGTAAGTCTTCATCAAGCCTCCTGTAATACTTTTACTATGGTGGGAAAAATTGATGGACTTTGCGTCTGATGGCATTCCAATCAAAGTTATCAACTGTTTCCAACAGCTTCGTGTAATGCAGCTTCTTGTGTGGTGGAGACAGTTTTTGGTTTTTTCATATTCTTTAACAATGCTGAAAATTGTTTTAGGACATAAGCCTGTTTTCTTCGCCACACGTCTTTCAATATCATGAATTTTCATTTCAGGGTGGTCTAAAATTTCTCTTTTATAAACGTTAAGGACAATTTATTTTGCCTAATTATTCAAATGTCCCTTCTTGTTCACGTTTCGGGGAGGAGACATCACTGAAGAGGAAGCATTGCTGAAGGAAACGTAGACGGCTGCCGCTTTGCCGCGCTGCATCTTTGTTGTGCCGGGGCGTAAATGGACTACGATTAGGGTAAGTCAGGGCAAAAACACGAAAAAAATAAAAATCACTCAAACTTCGTTTTTTGTCGTTTCAGAGGCTTCTGATCATTTTCGGAAAATTCTTTGTAGGGTTAAAACTTGGGGGCTCGAGGTCTTAGGGGGTAGGGGCCTATGAATGTAACGTCTTTAGTGTTAGTCAAAGACGTTCTATCATGAAGCAGCTTCTGATCCCGGTAGCAACGGGAAAATTACATGATGAATGTCCGATGTATAATGTTTGTGTTTGTTCGTAATTCGCAATAACTTTGCAATCGCTGGCGTTGCCTGCACGGCGCGATGATGCATCGTCCGGGAGGCCACTGCCGACTGTGCACTGGGCAACAAACTCCAACTGGTCTGCGGTGGTGTCGTCCTGACAAACTGCTACATAAGGAATATTTATATATTTTAGCAACATTTGGATATTTGGCCAGCCCCAGGCTACAGAGAAAAAAATAGGTATTTCGTGTAAAAAAGTTTAGCAGATAAAATCTGAAAGTTTTAAGTGAAAGGGGTGGGGGTGATTATAATGACAAATACATTAGAAGCTACAGCCAGATATGCGTTGTTTTTTATAAACAATGGGAAAAGCTCAAAATTCAGTATTTTGCTTGTATAATTGTCAAATTAAATTTTTCTGAATAATCGGTGAACTAGAGATATTAGAGCATAAAATAACATTCAATTTTATTTTTTAAGAATTAAAATCGAAAAACAATTAAGCTAAATACGGGGCTTTATTGTAAATGGCTAAAAATTTGTGATGTTAATGTGTGTGCTAAATTTCAGCCGGATCGGTCTAATAGTTTATATCAAAAGCTAATTGTTTATCCCAGAGACGAATTATTTAAACAACTGTTCTTGCACACGGTATTTTCCTAGAAAATTTTACAAAAGTGAAATAGATTCTTGAAGGTTTCAAATTTAAGAATTTATGCAAAAATTATTTAATCTCAAAATTGTTGTTAAAGATGTTAAAAAATAACCATTTTCATAATTATAAACATTTACAATAACCCCGCAAGTTTTCAATATAATTTATTTGAACAAGTTGATCTGGATGGGTGATTAAAAAACGCATATTTAGAAAACCTTCTACGACCAATAGGAGTCAAGATTAAATTTTTTGGGAAGGCAACTCATATGGGAGAATGAATAATAATAAATGGTTTTTATTGCCAAGATAAGCACACAAAAGAAAATACGTAGAACTTCAACAAATTCTAGCTGCTTTCCTGACACTTAAGTATAGATTTTTACTGTTCTCAAAATTTCAAATAACAAGGATATTTGGATGATTTTATGATGGCCTGTGTTATTGACGCTGTTGCTTTAATAAATAACTAGGTAACTACTTATTCAGACTGAGATTTCTGCAAAGAGACGGCAACATCCCATGCAGCGTTTGTACAATCTGGCAACCATGTGGCATCTGGAAATGAGAGCACGTGACTAAACCTTTAGTGATGTCAAAAACGGTTACTTTTCGGTAATCACGGTTACCAATTACTTTGAACAAAAGTAACCGGTACTTCGTACCGATTATTGATAATAATGGCATCGCAAGTCTCAACTGTGTTATACAATATTTATTGATATGCTTGTGAACGATTAGCACAAACTATTCCGTAATTCCCGGTAGGAATTCAACCAGCACAAAGCTATTAAAAAATAATTATAGAGGTTTAGTCAAACAGCTCTAGGTCGTTGAAATTGAAAGTTCAAAAATTTAGCGAACACGAATAGTAGAAATAGGGTACACATGGGTAGTATGAGTGGAATGCGAGAAATAAAAAAACAATGATGTTATTTGTACATTCATATCGTTCTCATAATTACATCATAACATTGTCTCGTCAAATATTTGTCACCTATTTAACTTCCTAATTTCGTTGATCACCGCATGGATTTTATTTTCATATTGCAGTGCATTTAAGCTTATAAGACGTATATGCAACCATTTTGCTTTGTGGTTGAGATACGTGCATAACTCCATTGCCCGTTCCCCGTACCAGTAATCACGTATTCACTGATCGTATACGAGGTTCGACGATTCGAGGCTTCATGGAGGCTTGGCAACGTGTAATGACACATACCGGCACGGACAATTACCTTCCGTATGGAGTAATCCAGGGGGTGAAATTCATATGGGCGAATGGGAAACAAAGCAGTGTTGCTGGTGCACAATATGACAACCATGTTTCACCCTCAAAAAATGGCCGCTTATTCACAACTGACGTCTGATTGGTCAGATTTAAATTTCTGGCGGGTTTCTTCCTATGCTTTGCATAAATAACTTTGCTTTTTCAGCAAGCCATTTTCATTTTGCGTAACATAAACATTTAATTTTAAATTGAATAAAGTCCCTATTATGTTATTTGAGACATGCCTTTTGTTCAGTGTTGTAAAGAATAAAAATATAAGTACCTGAAGCTATAATATTTTTGTAAATACTATAAGACAAACTCCAATTAACCAAGAGCAAAGGTCCTACGGACCGCTCTGACAGACAATGACGAATAGAAAAAAACTCCAAATCAAAACCACTTCTTTTTTTAAGTTGATCCAAATGATCCCAGTCAGTAGCCAGGCTTCTGGCAGATCCTGAGGAAGATCACAGATGGAGCGGTTACTCATTTGAGAAATGTACCTGTTTGTATCTCCACATCACTTTTTGAACAGTGGAGCGCTACGAGAAGTTCAACAGCTGCCGTTGTCAACCCTTGAGGTCCTGAGAACTATCAGAAGCTGGAAGATTACTTCTGATCTAACCAAAAGGCACAGCTCTGAAGGATTTTTGCAGACCATAACATTTGTAAGTTTGTATATGACTCGATAACCAGTGATGATTTGTACTGCTTCTTGTCCAAAAAAGTTTCCATACTTCATTTTAAATCAGCTAGTTTCAGAGCAGCAGGGTTGATATGCAAAAGTCACTATAGTTGCAATGAAATCGAAGCCACATGTTGTTATTGAACAATAACATGGGTGCCCAGAAGGTGGTGTCAGAGGGGCCATGGCCTCTTCTGGGAATCCGCTTTGACTTTAATGTTTGCATATTTAGCATGCTTTTGTGTACAACTTTGAGAATTTATAGGATTTGTCCCCTCCTGAGAAAATTGCTTGCTCTGCTCTTCAAAAAAATCACAAAAAGTTATCTCTTGATGATGATCAGCACCTCTGAGAAAAATTCCTGTGGGTACCCATGGACAATAATATTATTGTTCTAATAAAAAAATAAATCTGAAATTGTAGTAACATATCAACACAATTCAATTGTTTCCTAATTTCTTATCTAAGCAGGTGCCAACAAAGGTTGGAGAATGGAAACATGTGGACCATAATGATGTTAACACTGATTTGTTTGTAGAAAAATGTATCAGATTTATATAATGAATATATATTTAGGTATTTGCAATATATGTTTTTCTTTTCAACCTTTCCAGATTAGTAAGTAGGGTGATCTTATAACAGCTTGTGTTATTGACGTTGTTATTTTACCATAGCACTTATTCGTCAAGATAGCGCAAAATGTTAATAGCACATGCTGTTATAAGATCTCCCATATCCCACCAAATTTCTAAATATAAAAGTATAGCAATCTCAGATTTATATGTAGAGCTGGCAACGTTTCGGGATATTAATGCCCAATCTGGCAACCATGTCGCACCCTCAAAAAATGGCCGCTGACAACCACACAAGTCACCGTGATGCCATTGAATAGCATGGAATTAAACCTTCTTCAGTGTATATGTTTTGTGGAGTAATCACAGATCAGTCTTATGTGTTTTGTGATGGAAGGTAACCAAAACCAACTAACCAAGCATGGTTTGTTTATTACATGTGTGAACATTGAACGAGTACGTTGTTTTGTTTCCGCATTAATAAGTAAACACTATGCCGGCCCCAGTAAAGCACGATATTGGAATCGTAGTGTTTGATGTACGTTCTTCTCACCTATTGGAAGATTTCCTAAAATTTGTTAGCTGGCAGCAGCTCAATACAAAAGACCAACATCTCTTGATGTTGGCAAATGTAAAGCAATGCAAAAATTCGAAAAGGCTGCCGAATTTGTTAATGTTTCCTAACAATTTGGCCAAAATGAAGTTAAAAGAGGTTAAAGATTGTATTGAAGATGCGTTGGTTGCTGATGAAGAAAATACACTCAACCTCGGTCACATATTTAGATTGGCATTTCACCACCTTAAGACTGATTTTCAGGATCCAATTGTGGTCACCAAACAGATCATTATATTTAGGTAAATTCAGCTATTCCTAACTTGTATTGAAAAAAATATTCATTTAATTTGAAAAATATATTTATGGATTTGTATGAATAATGTTGCTTATTAACACAACATTGATTACCAATTTTTAGTGAACTATTGAGTGGTGAGCCAGTTGAAGAGGGACTCTTACAAATGATAACAGATAGAATTTTGAAAGAAGAAATCTATCTGTACATTGTTGGACCTCGCGTAAACTTCCTGATGCCAGTCAAAGGGCCAGATTACTTTTGTGAAGATACATACAAAGACAATATTGGATTGGTAAGTTTTGTAATTTTTTTATTGTCTATGAGAAACAGTTTTTGACATTATGAATCAGGATAGCCAGATAATCTAAAATTGGCAAAGCCACATAAATGTCAGGAAAGTCTAAATGCAACCAGAAATTTTGGGAAATTGATGGGTTTTTACTGTGTTGGATACAATCACTGCTAATTAGCTATTTATATCAGTTTTCTTTCAAATCACTTGCTTTTCTCAATAATTTGTGAGGCAGCTCCTTTCATTTTTTTTATAAATTAGGGAAATGTTTTTTACAATCTTTTGTACACATACTAATAAACTTGACCTGTTTGTTAGTATGTGTGGGACTGCAACAAATCATCTTGGAAATGGATTTTGAACCAGTTAACTGTAATCAGTTGAGCTGAAATTTTGATGTTAATAATAACCATTTTCATAATTATAAACATTTACAATAACCCCGCAAGTTTTCAATATAATTTATTTGAACAAGTTGATCTGGATGGGTGATTAGAAATTTTGGGAAATTGATGGGTTTTTACTGTGTTGGATACAATCACTGCTAATTAGCTATTTATATCAGTTTTCTTTCAAATCACTTGCTTTTCTCAATAATTTGTGAGGCAGCTCCTTTCATTTTTTTTATAAATTAGGGAAATGTTTTTTACAATCTTTTGTACACATACTAATAAACTTGACCTGTTTGTTAGTATGTGTGGGACTGCAACAAATCATCTTGGAAATGGATTTTGAACCAGTTAACTGTAATCAGTTGAGCTGAAATTTTGTGCACACATTTGGCTTGCATAACAATACAAAATGAATTAACTGCCGCCATTTTGAATCCAATATGGCAGATGCTAAAGATGGCGATTCATTGCTTCCATGGTTAACCTCTATGATATGAGTATCAAATTGATGGGTTTGATGAGACAAAGACAATAAACAAAGTGACGTAATTTTAAATCCAATATGGCGGCCACCACTAAATGTTGATTTACTCAAAAGAAAATACTTATGCTCATTCAGTTTAAACCTGTAAAGAAGACGGAATTCTAACACTGTTATCAGTTTACATATTAAAATGTGTAACATTTGTGAAAAGCAGCCGTGGTGGTTTTACTCCCCTTGGAAGCAACCACAACAATACAACACAGAGTATGGCTTTTAAGTTTTCCTAGGCATAAAACAACAGCATATGAAATATCTGTATTTTACAAGTACATCCACCTATTCAACAATTTATCAAAATATCTAAGAGATATCACAAACTATATATAGAGTTTAAGTTAAGAAATTGCAGTGCCAGAGCTGCTTTTATAATATAAAAGAATTTTTATATTACAAATTTTAAATTGTCAGTATCATGTGTAAAGTCTTCTTTTTTCTAATTTTAATTTTTAATATGTCTTGTGTATCAATAATGCTTTCCTTCTTTGACTTGTGACATGTATTAATTTACTGAAATGTGTATCTATGCCGGCCACCAGAAATGATGATTTATAATTTCCCTCGTTACCCCCTATACTATGCTATATTGAAATTGGTGTATTCGCATCTACAAAATAACACCATCGTCTGGGGGAAAAACATGCTCTGCATCCAGAGTGTTTGTAGAAACGTATGTTAAGGTTGATATTCAACATTAAAAGAAGAGTCATACATAGTTAAGAAATATTTCAACATAATAAATTGTTAATGCTACTATGTATTATATATTTATAAATCCGCCCTCTACACCTTCAATCATAGGGGCCGAAACAATGACTAGAACTACAAAACTGGAGCAAAATAGAACCTGAGTATATGTTCACATACACTGTCAATTTTAGAAAAATATATTTATGGATTTGTATGAAAAATGACTGCATCAAGGTATTCTATAAGTTGCCATCAATGCTAAAAGATATCAGATGTCCAAATAGGTTCACGAAAGAGCTGAGGTATCAGCTAAGAGAAAAATGCTACTATTCAGTAGCTAACTTTCACTGTAACAGTAATGCTCTTCGATTTCTACAATTGCATAAGAGACTTGAGCTGTGTATATATTTTTTTAGCGTTCTATTACTATTTGTCTGCATTCCTGTTATCTTTTATTGTTATGCTTCAAAACCTTGTTCCATTGATCTATATGTCTACTTGTTTAGTGTATGTGCGTGCGCGCGCATGCGTCTTTTTCCACTATTTTAAGCGCTAATTTTTTACAAATTTATGTATTTATACTTAAACATATTTTTAATTTTGGATATAATAATGTACTTATATAGATATATCCTAGTCTCACATCTATAATCCGCAAAATAATCCATCTATCATATTATTATTCTTTATTTATAGAAATTACCAAACTAGTTACTTGACATAAATAATGAACTAAAAATTAAAAAATATTTTTTTCTGATAGTAAATATTCAAACGATAATGAAGCTCCATCATCGCGTTTTCAAATAAAATCTTGTTATATTTTGACAGAATGGAAAAAGGGTGTAACACGCTTTTAATTGAAAACGAGATGGAGCTTCATTGTCGTTTAAATATTTACAACCGGAAAACATATTTTTAAATTTTTAGTTCATACTATGAACAGCTAAATAGAAGCTTGTTTTTAAAAATGCTTTTTTATTCCATGTACATATTTACATAGTTACCGTGATCACTCTAAAATATGTGAAATGCGTCTGATGGTGTTTCTAAGTAAAAGAGGAAAACCAACTATGTAATTGAAAATATGTATGAGTTAACATTGTCTGTTTCAGATGGTTCCCACTCCCATACAAGAACAAATGAAGACATTGGTATGCAATGTTTCTGGAGTGATGGCGGAAGTAGATGTTGGTCTGCATCTGCTTTTGACTTACCGCAGAACGGGAGGAAGCCAACCATGGAAGGTCCCACTGACCATTGGAACCAAAATACAGATCCCAGTAAAGACATCGAAGGTGTATAGAACGGATGTGAACATTCAAGTGAAAAAGGAAATGATAGGTAAGGCGAGAGTTGGAACCACGTTTTGCTTGCTTGTCAAATACAAAATAAAAACAACCTTCATGGAAGATGTTGATGGATTTGTATATACCTTGAACAAGGTTCACTTTTCAAATTTCATCTGCACAGTTGCTTGAGTAGAAATAAATAAATTATAAGCAGTAATTTTTATTTACTTATCATATATTCCTCCAATTACACTTGTCAATACACACTGTAAAAACAAATTTCGTTAAATACAATCTCTTCCACACACATCTGTATTAAATAACTGAACATTATAACACACATTAACAAAAATAACTATTGTTTTTAAACACATTTCGGTACCTAATATACAAATGAAGACTGATGTTATGTAACGCAGCTATTCTATTCAACAACCCACATATTCCTCATTATTGTATGGCTCCAGATCTATCAAGAACTCTTTTAGCTTCCTTTTAAAAATCTTTTCATTCGTGATATATTTGATAATGTTACTCAATTTGTTATAAAGTTTAATTCCCATGTACTTAGGGGCTCTTCTTGTACAAGGTTAATCTTTGTTTTGGGAAAGAGATATTATTTGTTCGAGTATTATAACTGTGACTAGCGGTTTCAAAAAAATGAGTTTTATGATTAAAAATAAATAACATAATTTCATAGATGTATACTGCATTGTACATTGTTAACAGTTTGTTTGATTCAATGACAGGACTACAAGAAAGGCATGTTATATATAATTCTTAAAATGCGCTTCTGCGCGAGCCCTGGAGTTGAATTCCTAAAAAATAATCCATATCACATAGTATTTTCAAAGTTTGCAGAATATAATCTCCTGGTAGCTGTTTCAGCCAAGTATTTTGAGATGTCTCGGATGCAGTAACAAATTTTATTTAGTTTTCTATTCAAATAATCTCCGCGTTCAGACCAGTCATCAATATAGATGCCCAGAAATTCAATGCTGTCGTTTATTTTTATTTCACAGTGGCGACAGAAAACAAAACAATAAAAATTACTTGAAGGGCAGGGAAAGAATGTATACGAACCAGTTGTATGGTTCTGTCAGAATTTTTCGTCAGAGGGTTGCTGATCATATTTTATGAATCTATAATGGCGTTACGCAGTGGAGTGCAGAGTCAAACTGCTTGACGCATTGTTTTGTCTTGTAGGTGAACGTGAACCTGATTCATTCGCCTTGGCTGAAGATATAACTATACCTGTTGATCACGAGGACATTGTACGTGGTCTGTCCATATGTAATAATTTTGTGGCTATTGAAAATGATAGTACATTTTTCAAATCAAATACAGAACCGACATTTGACATTATTTGTTTTACACCGTCGGAAAATGTTCCAATTGCATTCATGAGTGGTAAGTGCAAAATACAGAAAATGGAAATAATTAGATTAACTATCTCACAAACATTCATTCATCTTCAATTCACAATGATCCAGACAAACTTTGTTTATGAGTCCATATGTCCAAAATGAGTCAGTGAGTTCAACAGACTAAAAGTATGAGTTACATGACAAACTCGTGAGTTTTGAGATCGCAAGGCTGGAGATTCTTGAGTGAAATGAATGTAGGCTTTATTAAAGTATTAAACAATTACACAATTACTACCACCACTACCCTGTGGGGCCCTGCAAAAGTTGAATCTGATTCTAAATTATTTCAGTTAACAGAAAAAAATGTGCCGGATCCAGTATGAAGAGGTGGTAATGCGTGGGAAGCATAAATACATGTTTGTACTTTTATATCTAACATTGCTTTTTTGATCCGATGAACAGGACAGGAGAGTTTCGTCGTGCTGGCAGAAAAAAACGAAAAGGAACCTTTTTTCAATGCCCTGGTAACTTGTTTGGCTAGCCAAAAAAAGTACGCAATTGCTAGCAGAGTCTACATTAGGCAGACCCAGCCCAAGTACTTTGCTCTGATACCATTAGATGATGTTACACCAAAAAGGTAATTATAGCTTAGGTTATAGCCCTACTGTGAAAGCTTTTACAATTTAACTGAATTACTTCTGTACTGTTTGTTTTAGTTACATTTCCATGTAACATATTAAAATAAATTTCCAATTTTCGGTATATATCTTTTGTTGTTTAGTAGAAAGCACCAGGCACAAAACATATGGGATTCGACCACCGGTTAATTTTAATGAAAATTCGTATACCGATAGGTCCTGTTGTGCTGAATCCCAGAAATGCTTTCTGATGGAGATACAGAGTGTTAGTATAAAATCTGTTAAAGGTTTTCGAAAACGATTTGCGCAGCAAGATTCACATCTTACAAGTGTGTATTTCTAAATTATTTAGACGTATACAGCTTGTCGCATAATCTCGTGCCAGAATAATGTTTTATTTTAATTAAACATTTATTTATTAATGGTAATTTACAAAAAGTAATTTCAGGACAGGTACAAGCAACAAAAAATATCACTGTATGACAAAAAAATAGTAGGCTCAGCTAATTACTTCTTTACTTCTATATTATTGGGACATGATTCTAAAAGTTGCATTAAAAACAGCAATAAGATATTTACGCTTGCATTGGAATAAACGCAGAGAACACTTTAAAATGAATATTATAATAAAATATATTGTTCAGAACGATTTACACAACTGTATCCTTTATGCTGGAAAAACAGTTTGTGACGAGTTTCAAAAAATAGAGTGAAGTTACAGTCACCATGTTTTCTTGCAACTGTATACGCTATTCGCACAAGCACTGTTGTGTTAATATTTTAAATATACAGGGTGTTCATTTGAAAACTGCCTACCACGGATTTATCGAGAACCACTGATTAATAGAGAAAACGCCGAGAAACGTCAAAAGATTTGTCAAGGGGGACAATTTTTTTCAAAAGCTACTTCACCCTCTGCCGCCCAGGGTCATCCCCTTAAACATTTTAAATGAAAACGAGTATCGAGTAATTGCTTTTCAAGAAAATTAGAAAAAGTTGTATTTATCTTAATTTGTTCAGATAGAAAACAAAAACACACGAAAATTCCACTTTTTGTTTCAATGAATGTTCAAAATGTTGCCCGTTATTGGCCAAATAATGATATAGACAATGTTCAAATTCCTGACGGACATTTTCAAAAACTTGTGGGGTATCATGGCAGCTTTCGATGATGCGTTGACTAAGTTCATCCAAACTTTCAGGTTGGGGAGTAAACACATTAGATGGCCCCGTAGAAAAAAGTCTAATGGCGTCAAGAGATTTAGCAGGCCATTCCATAGGCCCTTTTCGCCCTATCCATTTATCTGGAAACTCGTCTAACCATTGCCAAACGGGAAGCATATAGTGAGCAGGTGGTATTTCAGCCTCATCAAGTATAGGATTTGGTTTTCAATGGTTTCAGTGATAAGCGGATTGATGGTATTTTGCAACATATCCACATAAATGTCTCCATTCAAATTTCCATTAATAGACAATGGCCCAATCACTTTGTTTCCTAAAATGCCTGCCCATATATTAATTTTTGCGGGTACTGGGTATGCCCTTCTACAAAAGCATGATGATTTTCATTGCTCCAATACCTGCAGTTATGCTTATTAACAAATCAATTTAGATAAAATGTGCATTCATCACTGAATCAGATATTCTTTACATGAATGGTATTATCATTAATCGCTGCAGTCATTTGTTCACAAAACTTCACTCGCCTATCGAAATCATCTTAGGTTAATTCTTGCAATATTTTCATTTTGAATGGATGAAATTTATGGAGTTTAGTAACTGTGTGTACAGAGCCTAATGAAATACCAGTATCAGCAACAATTTTGCTTAATGAAGTATTAGGATTTATTCCCCAAAACTTCAACTTGAGCGGCTTCATCCAAAACTCTCCGACGATCTCTTTTTCATTTGCAACAGATCCAGTTTGAGTAAATTTAGTAACAATGTCCAAAACATGCCTATGCGAAGTTATCTTCCCCGGATATCTGGCGTTAAACGTGACGACAGTTTGCCGAGCAGATTTGATTTTGGCACCATAAATTAGAATCATTTCCACTCTTTCGGCTAGTGTGTAAACCATTGTGAAAGTAAAATATGAATCAATAAATTAATTTTCACTATCCCAAGATTGTCACAAAGGTAACTGACAGCGAATTAAATTATTTCTTTCCCTTAGCAACAAATAACTAAACAGGTATAACATTAAATACAGTTCGCCCAGGATATCTGTGTTGGTGAAAAGAATGCGGATAGATTCGGGTTGTTATTTGGTTTGTTGCCACGTGTAAACTTCCGAATTGATGTTTATGTTGGTAGTTTCCGTTATAATGATAAACGAATTGTAGATTTGAACACTTACTGAAATAAAAAGTGATATTTTCGTGTGTTTTTGTTTTCTATCTGAACAAATTAAATAAAGATTTTTGTAATTTTCTCGAAAACGAATTGACTGACTTTAAAAAATGAAATGTTTACATAAAGGACTTCGAAAGACCTTTCAAACAAACTATGAGTCGATACCCCATGTCATTTGAAATTTTTAAGGGGATGACCCTGGGGGCCGAGGGTGAAAGGGGGTGAAGTAGTTTTTGGTTAAAAAGTTGTCCCCTTTGATAAATCTTTTGTGTATTTTTTCGTTTAATTAGTGGTTTCCGATAAATCCGTTTTCAAATGAACAAACTGTATAAATCAAAGATCTACCACAACAAACGTATATTGGGCTTTCCATCTGTGAATGATAGCAACAGCGTAAAGTATCGTAACCAGAACATTTTTTGAATGTTCGAAGTGGAAATTTGCAAACATATATCTTTATTTATCGTCGGTGTAAAATTCTATATGTTTTGCGTCTGGTACTTTATCCAAAATGACAATACTACGATCTAAAAAAATTGAATGTGTATGTTGTTGCTTTGTAGGTTCATGATGACGGAGATATGTGCGGGGGAAGAAATTAAAGACTCGATAAAATTCCGTTCTCCCAGCGCACCTGTTGCTGAAGTAGATACGGTTATTAAAGATTTTGTCAAGTCAGTGGATGTGATGAATCCTGATGGGAAAGTCAAGAAGCCGCTCCACCCTACAATGATGGTTAATTGGAAAGACGTCAAGGTGATTCATTGCTTTTTTCATAATATAAAGATTAGATTACACCTAAATAAGGTCACTACCTTCTTAAATGAAAATATTTCAGACATTTTTTTTTTAACGAAAGGCAATCATTTTTTTTCTTGACTATTTTCATGCAGAAAACGTAAGCGGATTGTTTGTCGTTATCACTGTTCTTTTGTCTGCTATGTTGCTTATTAGATACAATAACATGTTTTTTTTTATTTAGCTGTTGGAAATGACGGTAGAAGAGTGTGTCTGATCACCGCTTCCGAACAAAGATATTTTGGAAATACGATCCATCACGAGCCAAGATAGATCGAGAAGACCAAAAAGTGGCTCAGAAACGTGATTATAATAATTTATTTTCTTATGTTGAATTTCCTTAGTGTTAGGTTAGGTCTTGAAAATATATGAAATTTTCCTCGTTATAACTTTGTGTTTGTATTTTGCCAACTCAATAAAAATTAGCCCAACTTTTACTATAACCCAAAATATCTTTCAATACTTGGTCGTTGCCGATATTTTTCGTCATTAAGTTCTTTATTAAGACAACTTTTCTATTGTGGCTATTTGAAGCTGTTTGTCTAGCAGCGAAATCTAAAACAGAACAAGAATTTAAGAATATTGAAAAAATTCGAAAGTGTCATCGGACCGGATTTGCAGTGAAAATTTTGTAATAAACTAGTTACCCGAGACTACCCGTGAATTCTAGCATTTACCTAGAAAACAAGCTTCCATCTAGAACATCGACGGTCAACAGTGTTTAGATATTTTTTATTAGTCATTTTTGATAAAGTTGAATTCTTGCCAGTATCTCGAAAACGAGCCATTTCCGGACTGAATATGCCCCGGATTCGCTTTCAGAGACCCAAAAAACATGTTATAAAGCATGTTAGGCATAGTTCACACGCTGAGTTGCGGATTCATAGGGTGGTGGGGTAGTTTTTGCAAATCGACCCCCTTGATGGTTCTTGGTGTCTGAGCCTTTTTCTTACCCTTTTGTGGATTCAGCCGTGCAGATAATTACACTCAACCATCGAGCGGAGGGGAACCGCCTATAGGGTTAGTCCAAGGCGAGTTTGCCTGGGGCTCACGCCTGGGAGGAGCAGTTCCCCCATTTTTGGAGAACTCTCTTTGTTAGAGTTCTACCCTCTGATTTTAGGGTAACATCTGGGACTTCCTACCAACGCAACGGTAGCCGTTCGGAGATAGCCAAGTTTTTTTTTGATTATTTTTAGATAAAAAAGTACAAATAAAAAAATCAAGGAGAATTCCTGGAGGCCAGGCTAACAAGAATGAATATATGTATTACCCCCTAGCTAAATCCGTTTAACATGTATATAGATCTAATTATTCAGCAAAAAATTGCAATACTATGCATTTTTACGACTTTAAGAGGCTAAAAATCCGAAGTAGCTATAGATTTTATCGGAGAATTAAAGAATATAGACTGTAAAATTAACTTCACAATTTTAGTCAAATTTTGGTTAAAAATATCGACAATTAGCTGTAAAGGGCAATACGATTTAGAGGTCCTAAAACAAAGTTCAACTCATATAGAATAGAGCGATCGGGCGATCCCTTTATTTAAATAAAAATTAATATTGTGGATTTTTTGTTTCGAAGCCAGTCCTAGAGAATAATGAAAATTTGGAAAATATTTTTGACTTAAATGTGTGCCGAACGAATTGTCAGATCCAAATTTGAAGTCAATTTTGGACAATGTTACTCCGGAATAGTCACATATGGCAGGGACTAATGCTTTCAAATGACATGACTAGCGAGAAAATGGAAAAGTTGCCAAAACTTCAAAATTCACATTTTTGCTAAACCTTCAAAGTTTGAGCACTTTTCCAAACTGAACCGTACGACCTAGGACCCTGAAATTTCGCAAAGCCTCATAGCTCTTTAGCCCAGTCTGAGATATGGCCTGGCGTGCCAAGTCGTGGAATTATACATATTTCACACACTTCGTACATTTAACCTTAAAACTTAGAATTATGGAGAAATATCTTCAACACACTAGATCGCAATGTTGTCAAACGAGTGGGGACTATGGACCAATTGATTGGGCCTGTTGAAGGACTTGATACACTCATTTTTTTATTATACATGTTTGTAGCTAACTTTTATTCTCAGAGGATTAACTTGTACCGAACATATCACTGACTGATGATACTTGGCGCTATTTTTTCTTTGTGGATCGAAACATGTTACTCGCTTTGCAACCTCATTATTCGTTTTTGAATATCCTTTTCATGCGGTAAACTATTTTCCTTGTAAGTAACTAAAAAGCAATACTTTCGAATCAAGACAGCATTATACTTACGCTGACCACTGAAATCTTTGTGAAGTGAAACCTGGGCAGTACAGAGTGTACAATGAGTGATAAAAAATGGATTGCATTCTTTCGTGCCCTCAAATGTCATGAATAACATGCCATAAATAGATTTTCCTAAAATGTATTTGTTTATGGGTAATATTCCGTCCACACATGGATGGGCCACCCTGTATATATGTATGTATGCAAAGTACTTCCTATGCATATAACATGGTTTATTTTTTTATGTTCAAGTGTTGTGGAAAGCGTTAATCAGCGTAATTGATTAAAAGATTATTTATCAGATTATGTTTTATTCTGAAAGGAGCTGGGTCAATGTATAATTGACCAATATTTTCGGTGAACTGAAGCGGTAGCACCCTTCCGTTAAAGAATTTCTCAGTTTTCTTATATATGATTTGACTTGTACCCTCTCCAGACTCACGTGCGGATCACGGCTCACGGCGTGAAATTGCGGCAATGCAGTATGGATGGTGAAATTGCTACTGCTGCTGCAGGGCTACTTTGCGCTTTGGCAATTTATAATTACGCATATATAAGTGAAACTAGAGCAATTGGAAAGAAGTGGAAAAAACAATCATTCCCGGCACTCGCTATGAGGCAACTGAAACACCAGCGAATGAGGAGCCTAGTTATGTTCGCCCCTTGCGAACCCTTTGTCGCGGGACAAAAAACCGACAACAAACGGGAACAATGCGCGAACGCGACGTGAAGCCGCGAAGAATACCCGAATGGGATCCACACTCATGGGTCGCGGGTAGTTCGCGGTTTCGTGCGCGATGCGCGCGTGAGTCTGGAATGGGCATTATGTGTTTTGTGGCGCGATAAATAATAATGGCATGTGGAGCCGCTAGTGGTGTTGAAAAAGTAACTATAACTATAACTATCAAAGATATCCGAAGTAACGAGTCCCAATCGGAACACGAAATGATTACTTTGATTAACTCTGTTTTCCGTATCCCTACCCGTACAATCGTTGAGTGGCATCGCTGGTTTGACTGTAGTACTGCCGCTCATGCACCAGGGTTGCCAGACATCCCACATTCGGGTGGAAACCTGAAAACTCAACTTCTTTTGATTGGCGGACATAGAATTTGGCAATTGTTTTTAAATCTGAAGTTTACCTATTTACACCGTGACGCAAATTCGCTTTTAGTGTTATGATCTTGGGAACCTGAAAAGGAATAAGGAGTTGATTGGATTGGAGGAGCAAAGTTCGGCAGTATTATGAGGCAGAAAAGCGACAACAAGGTAACACCACCATTCAGGAAAACCACAATAATAAAAATTATGTGTTTACTTGTACTGTAAATAACACGTGAAAAAATTTTCAGCCTTATCAGTTGGACATTCCGGTTTTATACTGCTTTTTTTTTAATTCACTAACGCTCTAAAAATGAATATTTCAGCCGCAGTAAAGAATCAACGATGGCGGATTTTGGTTCTTGACATCCTTTACGATCGGTTACGATGCCTAGAGTACGGAGACCTGTACGATTTCGTCAACTTAGTGAGTTTGATAGGGGCCGTATAGTGGACTTCGGGAAGCTGGACTTTCTTTTCGGGCAATTTCAGTTAGAGTGCAAAGAAGTGTAGACACTGTGGTTAGATCTTGTCAGGCATGGCTTAGAGAAGGCCGTACGCAAAGAGCAAGGGTACTGGACGCCGCCGTAGAACAACAGACCGTGAAGATCGCCGCCTAAGATTATTGGCCTTAAGGGACCGTTTCTCCACTACCAGGTCCATTGCAAATGAATGGTTTGCAGAACACGGAAGACCTATTGGCATGCGAAGTGTTTACCGACGAATGAGCAGTTTTGGCTTGTTTTCATACCGGCCACACTGGGTCCTCCCTTTAACTCGAGAACACCGACGTAATCGCCTTGAGTGGTGCAGACAACGGTCACTCTGGGATCAGGAATGGAACAGTATTGTCTTTAGTGACGAGTCTCGATTTTGTTTAGGCATGCACGATGGTCGTGAAAGGGTTAGAAGGCGACGTGGTTAAAGGAGGAATCCACAGTTTTTTGTTGAAAGACATGTTCATCACACTGTTGGAGTTATGGTTTGGGGTGCTATAGCTTATGGTTCCAGATCACCTTTAATCTTCATCAGAGGTAACATGAACGCACAGCGTTATATCCACGAAGTTCTAGAACCCTATCTTGACACCCTGGCAGATCCAACTTTCCAACAAGATAATGCCCGACCACATGTTTCAAGAGTCACAATAGACTTCTTTCAACATAATGATGTCACATTGTTACCATGGCCACCAAGATCTCCCGACTTATACCCAATTGAGCACGTGTGGGATATGATGGGTAGGAGATTGCTCAATTTGCAACGTCCTCCTCAGACTCTAGAAGAACTTCGAGAGGAGGTGGTGGTTGCCTGGAATGAGATACCACAGGAGGACATTGACCACCTGATCAGAAGCATGCCTAGGTGCGTTGGAGAATGCGTAGCACATCAGGGTGCATCCACACATTATTAAAGGTCAAAGGGCTTTAAAGCAGTGCAATCATTTACTTATTATGCTTCATTAAGTACTTATACAAAATTTTATTAAAATAAAACCATTTAAACTGGGTGTTCGGATTTATATGTCACTTAGTATACAAAGTATTTTCAGTTTGTAGGCTCATATGAGTCATATGACACTCTATCCTATAATAACCCATCTCGATAAGCATAAAGTTTGAAGATACGATGTTTGCATTAAACATGGCAGATTTGAATAAACTAGGCTTATAACATTTTGCAAATTTTAAGCTTTTCTATTATCTTACAAGATTCGGTTCCATTGAACTTGTTCAAATTCGACATTAATTACACGACGCACGTTGCCAAATCATTATACTCATAGTATTCAGTAACGAATACAATAAATTATTACTTTGTAGAAGAGTAACGAGTACTCGAAAGTAACGAGAATCAACACCACTAGAACCGCAGCCCAGCGGATGCAAGGGAGCGTGGCTGCATTAAGAAGCGTTTGAGCCAGCAGCGTACCCGTGGGGGTATAAAAGGGATGATCGGCAGGTATCGACCTAATTCAAACCGAACAAGCGTTAGTTACATTAAACTATGTTATAACGCATACCGGGAAGAATAACTATGCAAATGAACCGGTTATATTCTAGTCAAGGTAAATGTATTGTAATTACGAGTATATTCTTTTCAAGTGGCTTGGTGGATATGAAGCTACCTTTTAATGAGTTAAATGTGAGCTTAGGTATAATTTTTAAGAACCTGAACTCCCAAATTATTATCTATTTGGTCGGAGGTTTTTCGTAAATTACACTTGTCTTTATAATCCTTCTTTTATATCTTATCGCGCTGCCGTCATGATGACATTATTAAATGCGAGATGGGGTGATCTACTATGCAAAAAATGATTATAGATTTTAAAATCAAACAAGTTATATAATTTTTAAGTTTAGTTTACTTGCTACAATTGTCGTTGGTGAATTGAATTTTTAAAATTTGTTACAGAAATAGAATCAAGTGGATAAGGGTGCCAAATTCTATACAGGGTACACAGGAAGTGCTTTTAACTTTTTTGTTCATGTTAGGATTTGTGAATTCCTAGTCAGGGTGGCGGGAAATGCTCTTAATTTTAATGTAGAAGTGGAACGTTTTTACTTTCCACGCCTACTGGCGGGGAATTATTGTAATCGCGAAATTTTTGAAAATGTCAATCATTCCGTCGGTCTGTCTGTCCGGTAATCTTATAATCGCCTATAGTCCACCGAAAGTTTTGCAGTTTTTGAAATTCGGTCCAGTGGTAGTGGAGCTAGGAGTAAAAACAAAATAAAAATATAACAACCGCTCAAACTTTGTTTTTTGATGTTTGTAGGCTATATTACTCACCTATCAGTACATATTTCAGTCATCATAGATTTCCCCGTACATTAGCTCTTGAAAATTAGAACAGTATTTGTCGGCCACGACGCAGGCGTGTCTGCGTCTGACTGACTCTAAGTGCACCGTTGTCAGATGGTCGATACATAGCGCAGGGAAAAAGCTAACGTAAGCGTTACTAATTGGTTGGGACTATGTAGTATTTTTCCAACCGCTCGCTGTCGCAAAATGTAACAATAAATCAGGATGTGTTGATTTCATCACCATCGGTGGAAATGAAAGGTAATTCTAAAGAAAATGAGAAAAAATTAAATCAAATGTTTGAGCAGACCTCCTTTTTGGGTTTTACAGTAACTTTACCTACTGTAGAAGCATGTCCGAACATTTGCTGATGTAACATATTGGCAACGCCGCAGATTGCACGACTTTCTAGCATGTATTGATACACACCTCTGGCGCTTCTCTCTTGTACACATTGAACTCACGCGGTCAGACCAAATTTGTTTTGGTTTTCCCTGTATATTGGATATTATAGGATTTTCATGATTTGTTTAAAACTAAAAACACATCACCAATCATTGTATTTATTGGAAAACATACAAAATTACTATGGTTACAAAAAAATATGTAATACAATATTAAAATACACTTTTCAACTTAAACTGAAACAGACAATATTTACATGGCTATAACTAGATTAGCAGTTAATCATCTGATATAAAACTAAAAAGAAATACGTGAAATGAAAAAATGTCAGTATTGCACATATATTACGTAGGTAGCAGAAACATTTTAGGGTATAACAAAATAAGATTCACTTGTGAAATTATTTAAAGTTGACAACATATTATTGAAAAAATCAAACTGAAAGAAATTGGAGACAATAAAAAACTAAAGAATATTCCATAGAGTTTTAAATGAAAAAAATATGTAAAATGAATATATAAAATACAGTTAAAAAACATAGTAATTTCAGCAAATTACAATAAATACTATGTAAAATACGGTGGACAAGTAGTTCACTCTGCAATGTAGGCATTATTTCAGTTACAAGTGGCAGTTAAGTACTGAAAATTAAACGTCTTAATCCCATGAAATGTATTTTCCATACTGAATTCAATTTTCAACGTTCACATTCTATGTAGAGGAATTGTTATTAAGATCTGCCAAAAAATGATTGATGACACACCAATGTATCTTTTCAGCCTGACATGGGTAACATGTTATCTCTTAAATCAGACTCAGTACACAAATGTGCAAGGTTTTCAATTAAATCTACAAAAGATTTAAGTATCACAATTTGCAAACGAAAAGTTGTGATACCCTCAAGATTCTTTCCAACGCGTCAGTGACTTATCAGTTAAATTTTAAGTTTGTGAAAGGCATAGAGTATACTTTAACTGAGCTACTATGTTAACGATTACAGAATAAACTTATGCCTCTGAAAAGGCACTTGCTACTAATAAAACATCATATTATAAAGATTACACAATAAACTTACAAATGATTGTCGATATATGTACAAGTATTAAAAAGGCACCAAATGGAGGGATTTGTTCTTTTGTATGTTCACAGAGAACGCCAAACGTATAAATTTAGTACCGTCTCACAGAAGGGTTTTTAAAAAGGTTATTCCAAATTAGTACACTAAAATCACAAGACACATAAATGTTATGTGACTTGCTGATTCATTTTGCGTCGCCCTGAAATTTACACAAAAATGCTATTTATATGTTTGAGCAAAAATTAGACATTTTAGGAGTCAAGGACTTTAATGTATCATGCTAGGTTCAAACAGGATCGCATCTGCATCATAGTGTTTCGATTCAACACAACTGTTCTGCTGCGATTAGTTGAAAATGCTGTTATTGCTGTATAACGGGTGAGCTATTACTGTGTTCAGTGGGTAGCTCCTTATTTTTAAAGATATCTAAAAAAAGTTATTTAAAAAAACAGTAGGCAACTACAGGCTTGGAAAATATGCTGCTTTCTACCGGGTCATTTATACTATGGAATACCCTCTATATTTTAATATATCCATTTCAGATGAAAAGATTTAATCTATTAAGATTATGAATTTTTGCATACTGGTCGATGGATGTCAAGTCTTCATTAACGTGAGCCTCAGCAATTATTATATTGTCAGTATTAAAATTATTGTATAACGCATCCGCAAAGAACTGAATATTGTAGTGTTCAATATGCCATAGCTCCAAAAGTAGCGATCCAAACGAATAGTGTGCTATACCAAACTATAACCAGGGCATTACTTTTAAAAAATGTATATTTGTGTGGCCACGTAGTTATGAACCATTTTGTACAATTTTTGTAAACAACTTTTTTGAATTTTTTATGATAACGGAGCTATCGACCGATCGCACATTGAAAACTCACCGGATATTTTCGTCATAAATTCTTACATCCACAGCCTGAAAGATAACGTCGAATCATACGCGTATGTACCATTTAAAATGACCTCTGGATATAAGGTGTAAAACCTTTTATAAAAACCTCCTGGAAGTATCCTTATATTTGGCGTACCCTGTACATAAATGATACACATCATGTGTTGTTGAGCGTCTTGGTTTCGTGATAACACAGGGTTATCAAAAACAAGAAATAAAAAATACCATTATCTGCATCTCAAAATGTTCACACAATGAACTTTTGATGCAACGAGTAAATCCGCAGCCTCAAGCAATATTAGCTGACATTTCAGTTCAAAAACCGTTCATTGTCACGTCACGTGAACTCATGCGCTGTCACGCAAACTCACGTATTAAAATCTAAACTGATTAATTGGCAGAAGCATGAGTGCCTAAAGTGACAATAGTATTTACAGTTGTTTGCATAATCGGAGTTCCACGTGATAGCTCGTGAGTTCCTCTCAGAGAAATGGTGATTTTGAGGTTGAGACTAGGAGTTACAAATGTGTAAATATGTTTATCAAATATACACGATGTATTAAAAATGATACACAATTCATTAGTTCCGTTATTGCTATTAAATATTTGATAGATTTAAATAAATTCACCTACAATACAAAAATACATCAACCTATATTAATTAGAATACTAAAAACGTAACAATTAAAATTTGAAGTTTTGGTTTCCAAAATCCACCAATAACTGATTATTGCGGCCAAAATCATTGGCATAAGATACTTCGACCCCAGGTCCACGTCACACTCAAATTCCTAGTTTACACAATAGAAATCGGTGTGACTGACAACTCAATTGATATCACCAATACTAAGGAAAAATTAATCTAAGAGTGCTCAAAAAATCCTTAAAGTTGATATCAAGTTGACAACATTTTGAGCAAATAGAAATTAGTCCACCATACGAAGCATTTAGAAACAACTAACTGATCAGTATCACTTACACAAATAGCCGAACTAGACAAAAAAAATATATAAGGCTTCTATTGATGTAACGCCTGAAACTTTCCCGTGACTTACATGTCGATAAACAGTACAATGAAAATATATTTTATTTATCTGCCTTTCAGGTGACAGTTCGTTTGTCTTTTCTTGTCATTATCACAAACGTATCTTACCTCAAACATAAACTGGCAATTTAGACGCTTTTTGAAAAACTGCTCGCTTGTAACACTGACGGTACTTATCGTCCTAGGAATTTACTTTATGAGCACCTTACTTTTAGATTTGAATCAGAAAGTCTGGATCTGAGACGAAAATGTAATTCGATAGCCATTATAAACTTTTACATAATAAATTAGACGCCAGCGCAATTTTATCTAGTGTTGTGGTCGTTTGTATGTGGATAGAGCAATCACATAAATAGGCTATTCTTCTCTTAATATGTCTGGCTTTTAACTTTCATATGTTTATCGAAAATGTCTTATATTTTTATCTAGAGCTTGAGTGATGTCAAAAATCTTATATTTTTTTTCTGTAATCTGTTGTACGTTCGCACTTTCCAGTTATTCAATTATTGTTTATATTTTAAATCTATTAATTGTTTTTTTCATTTGATTTTGTTTTCTGGTATGCTTATGTATTATTGTCCTGTAATTGGGAGACTATTGCGCAATGAATATTTTTATTGTTACGACGATGAAAAGAAAAACAAATGGACTGTCACCTGGAAGACAGATAAAATACATTGTCATATTTGTGAATGAAATGTTTACAGTAAAGACGATTGTGTCAATACATGTGTTTTTATTGGCCAGACAATAATGGTGGGAGAAGAGCAGTTTTGCTTTGTTTAGCATCAAGTTATACCTGATCAGGCAGTTGTTCCTTTACAGTTATTATCCGGATTCAATTTTTTATGGTAGCACCAATTTTCTTCAATTTGTACAGTTTGTATTGCGATATTTTTCTTGCCAAAATGCAGAAACGAATATTTCCTCACAAACAACTAAAACAATACATTAAAATCTATATATGTATAAAAACATACCCAACAGCAAAATAACGTTCCCATAAACTGTAACACTACAATATTACAAATGCTAGAACTTTATCCTTAATAGATAGTCGACTATGATATGAATGTTTCTTTTATTGCCATTTAAAGCGTATGTTAGAAACACATTGCAAAAAATAGAAAGAGCGATCTATCCTTGAAAAAATATCAATGTACAGGGTGGCATGTGCGTTATAGAGATATACTTGGTTTGATTAGAGGACTGCCCAAAACAGGCTGATTGAAAAAATGAGAAAATCATCCACGCTGTCAAATTTTCATTTATTCTACATATAATCAATTTCATAGTCGCCGTGAGCCCGTTTACTCGCGGTATAAAATTTTCGTCCGCATTGTCGAGAACGATTATCACGCTTTACCCCAAAATTTTTTGACGAGCTACACCCTGTACATTGTTGGCAAATTCGACTTTCTATACTTTATTTCTAATGTGATATGTCCTACAAGATATGGGTCACTTGTTGTATAAATGGATACTGACTTGAACGGTTTTGGCTCTGGTTTCCGACTTCAATGCGTTTCCGACGAAATATCACGCGCCACGTTATCAGAAATGTGATAAGATTAAGGTGCATGAAAAATAGCAGAAAAATTCGTGTGTCAATAGCATAACTAGGCAACACAGCACTAGTAGGGTGAATGTAGCAGTAACCCGGACACTACCAGTGGTCGAACAAATGTTATATTATTGGTAAAATACTTGAATATTTGAAATCCTATACTTGTTGGTAATTGGTATCAGATTTATCAACTAATTTGGACAGTTTACAGTATTAGCGCGACAAAAACAGCCTCTCTTGGATTCCTCAATTTTTGTAATTTATGTAGTGAGTGACATAAACTTTAAAGGCAAGTAGAATCGTCAGCTGACAATATATAAATACTGTTCTTGTTACATAATGCAGAAGACATTCAAAATTGACGAAATCAATTATTAATATGTTATTTAAATATTTTGAAGTCAAGTTGGAGTGGCCGCTGACTGGATCATCATACTAGACAAAATCCAATAGTCGGACAAGTGTCCGAATGGCGTGGTCGTTATGAATCAATCTTTTTCTTTTTAAACTTAGAAACTAGCAAACTTCTCTCTTGCAATTAAAGAAACCAAAATGCGGCTGCAATTATTTCCAATAGCCGGCCACTTACATTTTCCCGCCATTTTTTCACGATACTGTGAAATAAAATTTCACATTTCCACTTCATTCGGGAATGGATACCAAGAAAAAAAATAAATTCTGAATATATAATGAAGGCATACTAAAGGAGACAGTCGAAGCTGTGAGAAATGTTGCGAAATTGCTTGAAATATGTAAACAGTGTGGTAGTGCCGGACCGGATTAAAGGAAAAAATTGGTTTCTTGTTCATTTTTACCTAAAGGTATTATTTTGGATAAAAATATCTATATTAAATAGACTCAGTATGAGTGTGTTTAATTTCTTTTCCTCGTCTAAATGACGACTGATTTGGAATTTCTATTCTACTAACACAAATTTTTAAATACGGTTCTGTCTAAAACTGGCTAATCAAATGCTGTCCGACAATTGGAAACTAGCCGGCCGACTACTAGCACCTTCTGTTCATGTACTGGAAAAATGGCACCTTTTTGATTTATATTTTTTTATAAAATTACAGGAATATCTACAAGCAATGTGTGACGAAAAGTCAACAACATATATGATGACCTCCGAAAGCATTAGTTGTGTTATCTTGAACACGAAATTCGTAATTACACTTTGTATTCCACTTTTGTCTGAACTGTCCGACCACTGCCACATTCACTCTATGCCCAAAGATCAAAAGCGCGAGAAATATTTTGGGATCAAAAACTCTATCGATAAAAAGTACTGGGAACAAAATAATGTGTTCGTTTATAATACTAAAAGCTCGAATAAAGGTTGGTTCTTGACTAAATCTTTGTTAGTTCAGAATGCGAGATGAAGCCCATAAATTTGAGAAAAAAAGATTTTTGCATGCTATAGGCGTTTAGTCAGCAAGACGTCGAGATACAGCTTGCATCGATCCCAAATTCATTTGGGCTGCTCCTAGCATACTAGAAAGTATAACTGCGGAAGTGTTTGAGCTCTCAAATATGCTGTGATAGTTTTTTGCACTTACCAGTTCTATCGAATTAAGGTACGTGATCGATATTGAAAAATTAAACGAAAATCTATAAACATTCTCAAATTGAAAAACACAAACGTGCGTTTGTTCTGTAGATATTTATCAACAAAATGACTGCTAGTGATCACTTGACAAGTTGATGTTTAGGTCAGTTTCGTCAGAAAAATTTAAAAATGCTTCTACATAATTTCCGTCAAGGAAAAATTGCTGGTACTGGTGAAACTTGAACTGAAAAAAATCTCAAAAGCCGCAAAATTTGCAATTTCATACGTACCCATTTAAACAATTTATTACAGTACCGATACCTTCTATTCCATATCCTTAACAACGAAAAGTATGTGAGTACTTGAAAAACATCGAGGCACTTGTATTACAACCAAATTAGTACATTATCAGCTCTGGTGGTCGGTGGGTTGATCAATGATTGTACGTCTTCTAGAATCGGGAATTCTTCTCCTAGTTGTAACGTAGGCACTAAGTCATCTGTTGAGTCAATGTTATCGCTCAACGTTGAGATATCCGGGGTATCCATGGTGTGACTCTCGCTACCTACGTCCATGTTGTCGTCCATGTTGGATAGAAAATTTTCGGGAGTGTGAGGTATCGAGTATGTAGTTCCCATACCTTTAGAAACAAATATCTATTAGAACACCATCATCTTACTTTTTATTTTCATGGCATTTCACTATTTTTTGACCGCAGGGGGTGCTGGCAGCCCAAAGTATGAATTTAAGTGAGATTTTCAAAAAAAGTAGCGAGAAAATAGTGAGAAATGTTAACTTATGAAAAAGTTAATTAATTTTCTGGAAAATTGAATACCATAATGCCAATGTATAACTGACTGATTTGAATTGCGCGCCATTTTTGATACACGCATTTCAGTAGGTGGCGCCGTACTAGTTGTTTAAAGCACATGTGTCCAATTCATCATGGAACGCTACACAATCCCACAACGCGTCCGTATTGTATAAAAGTTTTTCTTAAATAATGAGTCGATTGTTGCAACGATTCGGAAGCTACGACAAAATTTAGGTTGGAATAATGTGCCCAGTATCAACACCATTCGTCAATTAGTGCGGAAATTTGAACAGGTGAAGTTAAAGACTTGCCAAGATCGGGCCGTGTTCGAACTGTTCGTACTCCGGAAAATACGAGAGAGCTCGTGAAAATGTAGTGGAGCGCCCTGAGACGTCTACCAGACATCGTTCTCAAGAACTGGGTATTCGTCGCACGTCATTATGCACTATTTTAAGAAAATACTTGCATTTGAGGTCATTGAAAATTCAGTTACCCAGGAATTAGGACCTAGTGACCATGAAAGTTAAAGGCGGGCATCTTATAAGTTTCAATAAAAGATTAAGATGGAAAAAATGGATACATTTTATTTCATTTCAAGATACAAACCAGTCAGTTACATATCGGCCAACCTGTATATACAGGGTTTATTTAAGTACGTAGACAAACTCCAGGAGACGATCCTTTGAGTAATTTTCCGATGAAAAGTTTATATAAACATAGGTCCAGAAATGCTTAATTTTCAAGCTTTATTAAAAAATCTGTTTTTCCTAAATATCTTGATAAACTTTCAGTCGATTTTGTTCAAATTTAGCAGTGGTATTAATGGCAATTAGTTTGAAATTATTAAGTCCAGTGGGGTCCCGAAAAACACCATAACCAATATCTTGGACAAAAGACAAAAAATGTGTGCCACTTTTTTCAATTTTTCTATTTTTTTTTTTTCGAATTAAGCAGCTAAAAATACAACTTTTTAGTCTGCCGAATTTTTTTATCTCGCTTATTTGGCGAGATAAAAAAATAAAAAGACCTTTTTTGCATGTCCTTGGGACAATAACATAATAAAACATTGAAACCACAAAACTAACATTAGACGAAAGTCATCTCTTGAATTTTTTCGCACATATTTAAAACTAATTTCGATAAAACAAAATAACATAATAATTGCTACTCAAACAAATCTGGCTTTGACATAACTTACTTAAAGCAGTGCTTATTATTTATATTATTTGAAGTGTTTTTAAGAGTTACTCTAACCAATATCTTTGAAAAAAAAAATTGGGCGCCACCGACCTTTTTCAATTTACATTTTTTTTCGAAGGAGCTAAAAATACAACTTTTTGTCTCCCGAGAGACTGTGCAACGCCACTGGCAAAACATTGCAACAATAAATAACGTTATGTACATATTCTTTGTTTACCTGTTTTATCGAAAGCAGGTATAATCTGAGTAAAAAAAATCAAAAGACGACTTTCGTGTAACTTAATTATCAAAAACATGCAATAAAGTGCTTTTTATTTTTTATCTCGCAAACGAAGCGAGATATGAAAAAAGCTGGGGAAATAAAAAAGTTGTATTTTTAGCTGCTAAATTCGAGAAAAAAATATAAAAATTGGCGAACACATTTTTTGTCAAATATATTGGTTAGGGTGTTTTCCAGGACGCCACCGGATTTGATGATTTCAATCTGAATTAGCCTCTTACTGCCCTTAATACTACTGCAGAATTTGAACAAAATCGACTGAAAGTTTATAAAGATATTTAGGAAAAACCGATTTTAAAAGAAAGTTTGACAAAGCATTTCTGGACCTATGTTTATATGAACTTTTCATCTTAAAATTCAGCATAGAATCACCTCCTGAAGTTTGTCTACATAGGTGTACTTTATTAACACCCTGTATAGGGTCCTTGTTACTGTTTTGTTGAGGTAAGCAAAAATAATTATTCAGATGTATGCAATTTTAAGATCAAATGTATACCATGCATAAAATAAATATGAAAACTATAACAAATTCTTGTAAATGCAGGAGACGTAATTATACATATCTATTAAGTATTCTTACCCTATTGATTGAACCTACATTTTAGCGAACTCATAGTATAAAGTGAAATTTTATATAGTTATTACAGATGAGTATTTTTTACACAATAGTTGACTAACTTAATCATCAGACCGTAATACTAAAGTACTTGTCATTAGGAATCAAGTGAGGCTCTATTCGATGGGTTCCCATGCCCATATTCTTTTGTTAATTGTCATATTAAACGTCAACCATATTGGATCAGAATGACGTTACTTTGCTTATTGTGTTTCTCTCAAGCCCTTTCAGTCGATGACCATATCAGAGTGGTAACTATAGAAATTATAAACGCCATCTTGCGGCAGTCGACATATTTGATTTGAAATGACATTTTGCTTATTGTGTTGCTCTAAAGCCCTTTAGTCTGATGCCCATATTATAGGGGTGACTATGGAAATTATAAATCGCCAAATTTCGGGCTCTGTCATATTGGATGTAGAATGACGTCAGTTTGCTTATTCTAGATAATGGATACCAATATCATATATCATGAAAAGGATAAATAATCGCCATTATGTAGCATACGCCCTATAAGATTCAAAATGGCGGCAGCTAATCCATTATGTATTGTATTGTCACCCGAACCAGACAGGCATACAAAATTTCAGCACGATTGGTTAATTGGTTCAAAATTCAGTTTCAGGATTTGTTCCACACATAACGAACTAACATACTAACACTTACTTGCACAAGGCTTGTGAAAAATGCCACTGTTGAAATCTCAGCTAAAATTAAGCAGGGAGAAAATTAAAACGGTTCAAGATGAATTCGTATTTTCTGTCTCTCTAAAAATTGCTTAACTACCTAAATGCGGAACTTTTTCATTTTGTACTGTCCTGCTTACCGTTTCCGAATTTGAAATCCCTAGAGCATATATAAAGTGCTTTTAGCAAAGCTGAATCAAAATTCAACGTAGATTTCAACTAATCCTACTAATTTCTGATGTAATACATATTGACTTAGCTTGGGGAGAACCTTGTACATGAACAACTCTGTCGTAGTTAAGTTTTATAAAACAAAATCACTTCATTCAATTTCGTGGGGCTGGAGATCACTTTCATAAACTACAATATGTACAGCGAGAGCGAAAAGTGACTGAATTCAATGAAAAGTGAGATTGATCGAAAAAATTGAGAAAAAGGGAGTCACCAGCATCCCTGATATTATAAAACCTATCATAAAATATTTTAAAAAATCCTCGTATCTTATGTAATTCGGTTGCGATTTCAAATATGTATACTAAGTGACATATAAATCCGAACACCCAGTTTAAATGGTTTTATTTTAATAAAATTTTGTATAAGTACTTAATGAAGCATAATAAGTAAATTATAAAAATTTCAAAATGATTGCACTGCTTTAAATAATGTGTGGATGCACCCTGATGTGCTACGCATTCTCCAACGCGCCACGTCGCCTTCTAACCCTGGCACGACCATCGTGCATGCCTAAACCGTTGTGACCAGAGTGACCGTTGTCTGCACCACTCAAGGCGATTACGTCGGTGTAAGGGTTAGAAGGCGACGTGGTGGAAGGAGGAATCCACAGTTTTTTGTTGAAAGACATGTTCATCACACTGTTGGAGTTATGGTTTGGGGTGCTATAGCTTATGGTTCCAGGTCACCTTTAATCTTCATCAGAGGTAACATGAACGCGCAGCGTTATATCCACGAAGTTCTAGAACCCCATCTTTTACCCTATCTTGACACCCTGGCAGATCCAACTTTCCAACAAGATAATGCCCGACCACATGTTGCAAGAGTCACAATAGACTTCTTTCAACATAATGATGTCACATTGTTACCATGGCCTGGAATGAGATACCACAGGAGGACATTGACCACCAGATCAGAAGCATGCCTAGGCGCGTTGGAGAATGCGAAGCACATCAGGGTGCATCCACACATTATTAAAGGTCAAAGGGCTTTAAAGCAGTGCAATCATTTTGAAATTTTTATCATTTACTTATTATGCTTCATTAAGTACTTATACAAAATTTTATTAAAATAAAACCATTTAAACTGGGTGTTCGGATTTATATGTCACTTAGTATAGTAAGTCAAAATCGCGCATATGATTGACGGCAGTCCCAGGAGGCTTATTTTATACCCCAAATTCACTTGTCAATTTTGAAAACGCCATATTACTTGAGTGGATAAAGTTTCGTTCTCTTGAAGCCAAGAGTAATGAAAATGTACATTTCTTGGACTTACCAAGCCCACTGTCTCCGGACTCTTGACGAGAGTGATCTGTAAGACTGGACAGGAACGGATCAATAACTGGCAAGTCACTTGTACTTCTCATCATGATCTCTTGCTGTCTCCTGATTTCTTGTTGTCTTTGCTTGAGTCTTTCGCGTTCCATCTGCAATTGCTGGAGCCTCATCTGTTGTTGCTTAGCAGGTGATGACGAAAGTGTAGTGGCATGCCATGTTGATCCTACCACGCCTCCTGAAGATCTTTGTTGTAGATGTGTGGCTGTAAAGGAGAATTATATGACCAACATGATAGAAAGCCGTCCTGCAGTTAGCCCTATCCTGCCCTCTCCAGATCTAACGTAACGTGACGAAATAATAATAAATGGGCTTTATTTCGTACAAAAGTACTTAACCTTCGGAACAAATAAAAAATATAATAATATACTGAACTATTAACTAATTAATTAACAACACACAAAAAATATAAAAAATTACAAGAATAGTCCATATTTCCAGCATTTTGTGATCATCATCAGACCTCGTCGTGCAATTTTAGTTTATGAGCCGTATCGTCAGTCGTTCCTAAAATTGTGCACGCCTTTTTTCTACTGTTCCGTGTCAGCGCTCTATTTTGAGGTTATGTTACAAGTATCTATTTGCATCAAATTGTTCATGACTTTGATGTAAATCATCTGCTATATCAGCCTGAAATGTCTTACAATTCAAAAAGAAAACAGCCCCTCACAATAGAGAAGCGCTGACGCTGACACGGAATAGTAGAAATCTAGAAATACCCCGGCCTTTTTGAAGAAGGGAAAATACCATGGAAATCAAGGGGGAGATAAAGGCGTCTTACAATTGTAGGTACAACTGCCGATATGGGCCTTAGATTAATTCTTAGGTTATGCGAGCTCGAAATGTCTACTAGCCCTGTTAAATCTTGGTTAATTAATGCCTCTGCCATTTTAAAACTAAAATATATTGGAGTATCATCTGCAAAGTGATGGATTGTACATCTATGGAGATATTGATGGAAATCTGATATATACAGAGAGAAAAGTAAAGGACTCTTGAAGGAACCTTGAGGAACACCATATTTTATAGCAGCTGGTTCCGACATGTTCGAAGCTAATAGAACGTTTTGGTTCCTATTTGACAGATAACAGCGTATCAAATTGACTGCAGCGTCAATAAAACCATAGTAAAACAGCTTAAGTATCTATCAAAATTTCAGGGTCTATCACTGTGTAATCTAGCAGAACCAAAAAAGTGACATATCCTTGATCAAGGCCTCTTATAACATCATGTTGGCTACAGCCGTTGTTGTGCTATGGCTTTTACTGACACCCGACTGCGTTGATGGAATTATTTCATTACTGAATATACAGGGTGACTTCGAAGTTGAGTCATTTATTTTAACAGTGAGTAGGTCTGATCAAAAGAAATGTTTTTTCCTTTACCATTTTTCTGGTAAAATTAAAGTAACAAAGTTATAGCCCTTTGGAAGTTTGAGTACCGCCCTGTCTCAATAATAATATTATGTGCTCGTGTTTGGCAACAACGGATATAATCCGCCTTATCGGTTCATCGCATCGGAAACAAAAAAGCGAAAGAATTTGGAATGATGTTTTTACAATTATTTTATTCAGTTGTATACAGTCAGTGTCAGTCGGTAACGCGTGAGTGAATAGTGGTGTCTGTTGCGTGGCTCAAACGAAATCAAAAATGGCACATGCTTACGAAAATGCTGAACTTGTGGACATGATTCTTATTTACGCGGCATCACGGATTTATGCGGATCGGTTTCCCAATCGAGTGCAACCAACCCCTCGTGCCTTTGTTAATGTAGTACAAAGGGCTCGTGAATCAGGTGACTTAAGACCTCACAGGGGAGGGCATGCCGGTGCTCCAAGACCGCACGATCAAATACAGGTCCGCACTGAAATACTTGTCGGGAGGATACTTTATAAAACAAGGTAACATTTTTTTTTAATTTTTTTTTATTTTTACCCACATAGTTTGGTTTATCTTCCTTCTGAAAATTAATGACTCAACTTCAAAGTCACCCTGTATACTGCTGCAAGCAATACCGTGGTGGGATTCATTTCGCAGATTCTCACACGTCGGGTGGTAACGACCTATAGGACGAGTTGTCTGAGAACGGCTATAAAAGCTTTACACTGACAATAAAAATCTGATGTTTTAAAAACTGACATCAAGCTTGAAAATTTGAAGAAAATCAGCCATCTTGATTTTTAAATATTTGGTTTAAAATTTAACATCACTGTGTTTTTCGTCGTATTAATGGTTTCTCACCACATTTTATTTTGTATCAAAAATAAGAATTAAGAAAACCTTCAAGCCATTTGTTTACTTTTTACGAAAACACCCTGAAACAAAAATTAGGCTGGAGAGGACAAGATGGATCCATGATAGTGTTCCTTAAGTATATCGACAAAATACACGTCGTTCGTCCTTGAAAATTCCTAAGAGAAAAAGGTCACAAAATCTGCAAAGCCGGGCAACTTCTTTTCCGAGATACAGGATGTTCGATGTACATCAGAAAGTTGACATTCAATCATTGACATACAAAGAAATGCATACCAAAAATTTTTCAATGATCAAATCAGTACTTTGGACTATTAATTATTATTATTTACACTTGTTTTTAGCAAAGAATTGTTCGCGAATGGTTTTGGAAAAAAAAGTATCATTCAAGTCATATTGATTTTGCTTGAAAAGTGACTCTGGGGTTCTGTATTTTGTATAGGAGGAAGGCGATCAGAAAAGATCACAGCACTTAGGCCCCGTTGGGACTCTTGTAAGTCCTCCCAGGGTTCGCTCAAGTCGGGATCATCAGCCACCCCTCACTGTTGGGAAACGTGGTGATGGGACTTATGCTGGTCATAGAAGGCCAGCGTTCCCCCATAATGGATTCTCGAATTGATGGGACACCTGGGCAGTCGCAAACCAGGTCTCATCTTCCTGTTCACATTCTCTACATAAGAATGTGTCATTCGAATGTTACAGGGATATTTCCTAAGCTGACAGTGTCCAGTCGCAAACCGAAGTTGTTGTCTGGACAAAGACATGTAGTATTTTGCTACTACCTTACTAGGATAGAACTACTTGTCCAATTCGGCTGAAATTTTGAAAGTAGTAGTCTACGAGAATGTACTGCACGATAATAAGTGTCTCTTGCGATAGTGACGCCATCGGGCGGAGACTAAGTACTCATCGGACCGCCCTCGTATAAGCAGCCCGACGTATCAGCGTAAAGGTTCTTGAAGATTGTGCACAGTGTCGAGGCTCCGATGGATAAGCTGCAGTGGGGCTCTGGACCTAGAATTTTGATATCAGCAGCCCTATGCCAGTATATCAGCTATAATATTACCCTTGGATTGTGAATGACCCTCTGCCCCGGCAACAGATACGTTGTTATTGGTGGAGGCATGAATGAATAAATGAATAAAGAAATTAGGAGCCGGCGCATAGGCCACATAACGGGACTTTATGCAGCTCTACATTCCCTAAGCATCAAACTCCGTCCTTCTAGCAAAGATGAACATGCCTCGAGTCGCAGCTCGTTAACATTCTGGGCATCCAAAGTGTTGGACCCCAGTATAGTCTACCTGAAGTAGCTCAATGCCTCATAGCGACACAGAACATACGCCGAGGAATCTTGCTCTTATTTGAAATACATCACAAATTACGGGCTAAAGCGCCATATATAAAACCGAATGATTGCCATCCGTCTCTGGGGAATTTTGTCACGGAGTGACGCCACGCATGCGGAAGACATTGATCGCGTACGCGTAGGTTTATCTTGTCGAGTAATAACAAAGAATACAGTTACCAGTAGAAGAGCCACTCCGTCAAAAAAAAAACATTCTGCCGCGGTGGCTCAAATGCTACCTGGATGCGATCACCCATACATTACCTGCGGTAATAATCCAGGAAATATCTTAGCATCTGCTCGGAAAAATATTCTGATTAGATTCGTCAAACGTTACATTTTTTGAATGAAATTATGCGAAAAAACAATCAAAATATTTTTCTAAGCAGATGCGAAGATACTACTATAAAATGTATCTTATCTATGATTCATGAGTGTTACAGTGGCAAACACTCGATATCACATCGTTGAATTTGTTACGGGATTGTAAGAAATCTTTACAAAGAACTTGGTGGAGCTGGCTTATGTAGACAACGTAGGAAAACGACTGAAAACTGAAGTTTTGGACGTCCGTTTCACTCACCCATGTGAACAGTTTTCTGCTGATCATTTTTATTCTCTTTATAAATAATTCCGCATTTATTTTCAATTCAAATATACTACTAATGCAAATAAAGCTAATGCTGGTAGCAGATGACAGTCTGGGCTGTGTTATTTCAGTTTTCCACCTGACTACAGATAAGGAAATTGAAAAAACATGTTTTTGACTTAACTCACCGGCCTTCCATCCATTTTCAAACTTGTGACCATACAGTATATTACAAGTTTTGGCAAAATTGGCACAGTGGTACTGAGGATACGCAATGACAACGAAGACAGTTCGCCAGTCAGTGACGTTGAGGCTGAAAGCACTTTTTTCAAGCAAAGAATTCCATAAAAACAATAATGCCATGAATCATCCTGTATAAATACAAGTTTTCGATGCTATCATAAGCAATTTTTTGACAACCTATTCCGTACGTGCGCCAAAGTACGTCAGCACTGTCCTGTACAGGGCCCGTCAGAAAGAACGCATGTTTTTTAAATGAGTAGTACAGGCAAAATAAGTATAGGAAAATATTTTGTTATATCAAATTACGCAGAAATACATGCCATTTTTTGAGTAAAACAAAATTTACGTTCTAAAAACTATGTCGGGCATATGGCGCCCTTGAGCCGAAATGCAGGAATCAAGTCTCTCCCGAAATGAGTCCATTGCATCGGCCAGCATCCGTGCAGGAATTTGGGTTACTTCTCTTCTTATTTCCTCCTTCAGGTAGCCCCATAATGAAAATCACACGTTGACATGTCCGGGGAGCGAGGGGGCCAAGAAATATCGCCATGACATGAAATGAGACGTCCTGGGCATTTTTGTCGAAGAAGTTCCATCGAAGTGCGAGCTATGTGAGATGTTTCCCCGTCTTGTTGGAACCACACTGTTCTGAGACGGACACGTCGACGTCGAAGTTCCGGAAAAAAAAGTTGTTCAGCATGTGTACTGCACACCAAACTGTACCTTTGGGGGTATGCAGGGGGTGCTCATGCAACTGTTGGGGGTTCAATGTAGACCAATATCGACAATTTTGTTTATTGACGTATCCATGTAAATGAAAATGTGATTTATCACCCATAAACAACAGTTCAATCATGAGCTGTGCAAAATTAACACGTTGTGCATAATCCCCTGGCAACAGTTGTTGACAAACTTGGATTTTGTAAGGATGGAACACTACATCCTTCTTCAAGATGCGACGTACAGAGGACGCGTGGATCCCTAGGGAACTGGCACGCAAACGGACGGAACGATTCGGGCTTTGCAGCGTGTCAACTCTCACTCTGTCTACGTTTTCGGGGGTTCTAACAGTACGGTTTCGCCCTGGCGGTGTTACGGTCTGGTACTGTCCCACGACGAGGAACATGAAAGTGCCATTTTGAAAGTACCGACGTACAGTGAACACACGATGCTCAACGTTCCAAACCATCTTGCCAACTGAAACGGCACTTCTCCCACTATCCAACATGCCCTTCCCCACCGTCACGGGACCAGCCCACTCGATGTAGTACCCATTCGAAAAACATGCGTTCTTTCTAACGGACCCTGTATAAAGCAATAAAAAAAGTGCGGGACCTCTTCAAGTGAGGCACCTTTCTAGTAAAATGTCGGAATCTGTAGAATTCGGCAGATCAAACGCTTTTTCGCGAGTGGGCCCTTCTACTGGTAACTTTGTATTCTTTGGTAATAGTATCATAATAGCTACTTAAACCCGGGTTAAAAAATAGTCAACATTGCTTCGATATACTTAAGGAACACCCTGTAGACGGTTTGAAGTATGCTATACTTACGAATCCTGGGGTCAAACCATGACGTAGTGCGTGTTTGATGGTTTATGAAATATATTTCCCCTTCCGGAGTCTGCGCTTGCTCCCATCCTTCTGGCAAAGGCCCTAAATCTACATCTGTAGCTTTGGCAGCTATAGGAAACAAACATTTTTTCAATGGCTTTGACAAGCTGTATCGAAAGAACTACAGAGATATATATCATAATTCGGAGTGAACTATTTTTTCTTTGGAATCTCTAGAAATAATCGCTGTTATTTTGACCACACATCTGGACCGAGTAATAAAAGACACTGGATGTCAAACTTAGCGCCCCTCTACTTCGAAAGTCCCATTTTCTTAGTCCAAATGAGGCTTTTTTACACAGAAGCAACCGCGTATGAAGAAGCCTAAATCCAGGGCACCACCTTTGTTAATCCTACTTTTAAACTGCCTAAGGTTAGTGGAACTAGGAAAAGCCTCCTTTTGTAGATTCTTCCACAATCTCGACACCCTAGGGTCAGAGGAACGGTCGTATCGGCCAGTTCTTAATGTACGAAGTTCGACACGGTTAGGATGGGAGGTCGAAGTCAGAAGGGTCCGTCGGACAGGCAGATCGCGCGGCGGCATCATGGAGCAAAGCCCATTATCGTAGCGGGAGAAGAGAGCTAGATCGCCGACGGCCCGCCGGGGCGAAATGGTCCCGAGGCTGTCGGTTAGAGAAGAGTCATTGATCAGTCGCACAGCCTGGATAATGTAGTCGAGGTAGCAGCACCCCAAACATGTGAGCAATACTCGAAGCTAGATCTTATCTATCATGTGGAGAAAAGTACTTCTTAGTCCTAAATAAACAGCCTAGCTTATTCTCAGCAGTTGCCGCTATTGACGAGATCAAGTCCACGGTGGTGTGGACTCAGACCAGCCAAATGAACGGCTCTTTGGCAGAGCTCGGTCATCCATCGAAACCGGATGAGCGCTATGCCGCTTTTTATTCGTCAATGTACAGTACTCTGTTTTGGAAGCATTAAACTGTGCAAGATTGTTGGCTACCCCAGCAGTGATAACCTAGCCTCTAGTCTTCTTTTTTTCCAGCTCACCGGCACAGATCGGCTTATCACTCTCAATTCCTGCACGTCATCAGTATTTTTTGATGGCTATATTTGTTATTAGCGTCCCAAATTATCCCAATGTAAATTGTGTTTTTTTTAGAGGTATAGAACATGACATGACTTTTTTTATTCGAAAGATAATCTTGTGGCATTACAGTTTAAATATGGTTTCTGGCATATGACTGCCACGGCTGGCTCGGATGTAGTCCAATCTGGACGTCCAATTTTCGATGACTTTTCCAACATTTGTGGCCGTATCTCGGCAATAACACGGCGAATGTTGTCTTCCAAATGGTCAAGCGTTTATGGCTTATCCGCATAGACCAATGACTTTACATAGCCCCACAGAAAATAGTCAAGCGGTATTAAATCACAAGATCTTGGAGGCCAATTCACAGGGCCAAAACGTGAAATTAGGCGGTCACCAAACGTGTCTTTCAATAAATCGATTGTAGCACGAGCTGTGTGACATGTTGCGCCGTCTTGTTAGAACCACAGCTCCTGGACATCATGATTATTCAATTCAGGAATGAAAAAGTTAGTAATCATGGCTCTATACCGATCACCATTGACTGTAACATTCTGTAGTACGGACCAATGATTCCACCAGCCCATAAAGCGCACCAAACAGTCAGTTTTTCTGGATGTAACGGTGTTTCTACATAGACTTGAGGATTAGCTTCACTCCAAATGCGGCAGTTTTGTTTGTTGACGTAGCCATTCAACCAGAAGTGCGCTTCATCGCTAAACAAAATTCACTTATGAAAATCGGGAGCAACGGCAATCTCGTTTTGGGCCCATTCAACGAATCTACGCCTTGCTTGATGATCGTTTGGCTTCAATTCTTGCATGAGTTGGATTATTGTAAGCACACAAACCAAGATCCTTCTACAAAATCTTCCATACAGTGGATGGACACAGATCCAATTCCTATGATCGATGGCGGATGGACTCATTCGGGTCTTCCTCGATGCTACGCTCTACAGTAGCAATAGCTTCTTCTAGCAGCAGTTGAAACCAAAGTGCTCTTGAAAATTTCCTTCTTGCATTAAATATAGGATCGTATCGAACATCCCTACTGTCAAGATGTATAACCCGAGGTACCGACGGAGCTATTTGGCGGCATCATGGAAATAATTTTAAATTTTCATTTGCATTTTTTCAAGTGTTGTGCAAAGATTTTGGGAAAAATTCCACGTATAGTCTTATAAAGCATAGTAGAGTATATTTCAACAGTTGGCGGAGCTTACTCCACTGGGACCAAGGGTTGACGGTTGACCGATCCCACACATGTGTCATTCGTTGGGGAGTTTTGAAATGTAATAATCAGCTGTTATATAATGTCTAATATATACTAAGTGACATATAAATCCGAACACCCAGTTTGAATGGTTTTATTTTAATAAATGTTGGTGAATGTATTTATCTTACTGTAAATAACAAGTGAAAAAATTTGCAGCCTTATCAGTTGGACATTCCGGTTTTTATACTGCTTTTTTTAATTCACTAACGCTCTAAAAATGAATATTTCAGCCGCAGTAAAGAATCAACGTTGACGGATTTTGGTTCTTGACATCCTTTACGATCGGTTACGATGCCTAGAGTACGGAGACCTGTACGATTTCGTCAACTTAGTGAGTTTGATAGGGGCCGTATAGTGGGACTTCGGCAAGCTGGACTTTCTTTTCGGGCAATTGCAGTTAAAGTGCAAAGAAGTGTAGACACTGTGGTTAGGTGTTGTCAGGCATGGCCTCGAGAAGGCCGTACGCAAAGAGCAAGGGGCACTGGACGCCGCCGTAGAACAACAGACCGTGAACATCGCCGCCTAAGATTATTGGCCTTAAGGGACCGTTTCTCCACTACCAGGTCCATTGCAAATGAATGGTTTGCAGAACGCGGAAGACCTATTGGCATGCGAAGTGTTTACCGACGAATGAGAAGTTTTGGCTTGTTTTCATACCGACCACACTGGGTCCTCCCTTTAACTCGAGAACACCGACGTAATCGCCTTGAGTGGTGCAGACAACGGTCACTCTGGGATCAGGAATGGAACAGTATTATCTTTAGTGACGAGTCTCGATTTTGTTTAGGCATGCACGATGGTCGTGCCAGGGTTAAAAGGCGACGTGGTGAAAGGAGGAATCCACAGTTTTTTGTTGAAAGACATGTTCATCACACTGTTGGAGTTATGGTTTGGGGTGCTATAGCTTATGGTTCCAGGTCACCTTTAATCTTTATCAGAGGTAATATGAACGCGCAGCGTAATATCCACGAAGTTCTAGAACCCCATCTTTTACCCTATCTTGACACCCTGGCAGATCCAACTTTCCAACAAGATAATGCCCGACCATACGTTGCAAGAGTCACAATAGACTTCTTTCAACATAATGATGTCACATTGTTACCATGGCCACCAAGATCTCCCGACTTATCCCCAATTGAGCACGTGTGGGATAGGATGGGTAGGAGATTGCTCAATTTGCAACGTCCTCCTCAGACTCTAGAAGCACTTCGAGAGGAGTTGGTGGTTGCCTGGAATGAGATACCACAGGAGGACATTGACCACCTGATCAGAAGCATGCCTAGGCGCGTTGGAGAATGCGTAGCACATCAGGGTGCATCCACACATTATTAAAGGTCGAAGGGTCTTAAAGCAGTGCAATCATTTTGAAATTTTTATCATTTACTTATTATGCTTCATTAAGTACTTGTACAAAATCTTATTAAAATAAAACCATTTAAACTGGGTGTTCGGATTTATGTGTCACTTAGTATAGATATAACCTAGAATGTGTACTCAGTGAAACAAGAAAGTTATTGCAAATTATATTTTTTGTAGGTTTTAAGTTTGCCGATAGCTTTACGACATATGTTTATTTGAGTATTTCTTAATCGCTGTAAATATAGTGTGGATGTCTGTTCAGTTCCTGAACAACCAAAAAATATTTGACTATGGATGTTTGGATATCAAAAATCCTGAATGGTTTTGTGGAAATATCAATCGACGGTGCTATAATGGTACTGATGAACGGCAAGTAAATGAATGAATGTTTGGAAACGAGCAATATCTATGAAATTTTTGGTAGAGCCTAACATCAAGTAGGTGCTTAATGGCTATCTGCAAGAGGTTTATAGGAAAAGAACACACGGTAGATGTCCGGAATCACCCTGTATAAATAATTTATTTTTTTTGTTGGTATCAATTCCAGAATGAAGTGGAAATGTGAAATTTTATTTCAGTCTCGTGAAAAAATGGCGGAAAAATAGATATCGCTGGTTATTGGGATGCTATGAAAATTCGTACATTCCAGTAGTCGAACACAATATCACTGGCCATAATCCACATTATCTGTTATCTTTCGCTGTCCGTCCACTGGCTGGTGCTTCAGTAGTATTTTGGTTTGTTTAAGAGAAAAGTTTGATAGTTTCTATTTTTAAAGAGAAAAAGATTGATAACGACCTCGCCATGTGAACGACTATTGGATTTGGACTAGTATGATGATCCAGTCAGCGGCCACTCCAATTCGAAAATAACATATTAATTTATTTTGTAAATTTTGAATGATTGTAACAAGAACAGAATTTATACATTTTCAGCTGACGATTCTACTTGCCTTTAAATTTGATGTCATTCTAAGTAATCGAATGCACACTGTGTTTGACGTTCTTATACTGCTGTCAGTATGATAACTGTGGATGTGAAATGTTTTTAAACTGTCACAAATTAGTTGATAAATCTGTTACCAACTACCAGCAAGTATAGGATTTCAAATATTGCAGTTTTTACCAATAATATAACATTTTGTACCACTACTGGTAGGGTCCGGGTTACTGGAACATTCACCCTACAGTATATTCAGATAAGAGATAGACCGGATGTAAACAAAAGGTTCGGGTGATTTTCACGCTAACGCCGCCGTCTCGACGTAAAACAGGAGCCCTCATTGGTCAATTCGCAATTAAATGCCTATGCCGAGCGGCAGAGCAGTCGTATCAAGGCAGAGTCACATTCAGGTTCAGGCGTGTTACGTATGTCATGTGCATCATTGCAATTTGATATTTCTTTGGACGTTTTCGTTTGTTATCTTATTAAGTTGTTGAGTTTGTCGTTGTTATTGTTATACCTTGTTATTGATTGTTATTGTTATCAACTGCTTGCGCAAAATGCCCAGTAGTACAGATACTGCCGATGAAGTTGTAAACTCCTGTAGTCCACCTAGGAAACGCTCTAAAAAAAGACACCTGAGTGCAGAAATGAAAGAGGTCATTTTGAATATATATAAGATCGAGCGCGAGGAGAACGAGGCATCAACCATCAAAGAAATTGTTGTGAAGGTTTCTCACAAAGTTGGGGTGTGTCGCGCATCAGTGTTTAATGTGTTAAGACAAGACAAGAAAAATCACAACTTTTCTGAGCCAATGACCAGTAAACATCGCAAAAGTATTGTTAAATCATTGGATGAAGCTGATAAGCATGCGATTAGGAGGAAAGTGCATGAATTCTTCTTTAGGAATGAAATACCTACTATAGATAAAGTATTGATCGACCAGCCAAAGATTGCTAGGGACGAAAGGGGGAAATGCGATGAAAAAACCTTACCATTAGACGATTTTATATGGAGTCATAGGCGGAGATCGGAGAGACTTGAATTATTAATTGAATTTATATTTTATTACAACTGGTAGTATTAATATTTTTTTGCGATTCATAATGACGTGATACCAAACATACATTATAAGAAATAAATATACACAAACACTGAATATTGAGAACAAAATAAATATATTTTTTAGGCAACAAGTAATATTCCTATGTACGCATTATGATTGAACAGCAAAACAAATTATGCATTCTTCTAAAATAGAATACAACAAGTCAAAAATATCTGACTGAATAGAAAAATATAGGAAAACAAAAAGTAATTTCTTGATGAAATAACCCATAAACAACACATAGAATTAGACTTTCTACTGAGATACTAAAAGCCACAAACCAATAGTATAATAAATGAATATCTAAAAATTCTAAAAGGTAGCCAATCTAGTATAGTTTCAATCCTGATTAGAGTCATGATCACTGTCTGAGGAACTGTCATTGCTATCACTTTCACCTCCTATGTTGATTATTATTTCTTCCTGTATTTCTTGAATGAGACTGTCTTTTTCCCAATATTCATCTTCAATTTTTATAACATGTCCAATAACCTTTTGCCAGTCACTGGCACTTACTGAAGCGATGGCCTTATTAGAAATTTCATCTAGTTTTTTTATAGTAAATTCGCCGCTTGTATTATGGCTTCTAATGAAAAATTTTACTTGTGCCCAAATCATCTCTATGGGATTAAACTGACACATATAGGGTGGCGTTCGAAGTGGGGTGTGTCCGAAACTTCTTATTAAATTATCTATCTTATAATTTTTCTCATCAGATGGTGGCCTATGTAGACAAGCTATTTCATAAAGCTCCATTTTTTTAGCATTAGGATCATGCTCTATACCTTTTTTGCTCAACCACGTGATGATGTCTCTTTTTAGAGAAGATCTAGTTGGAGGCTTGTCTTCCAAAGCTGAATGGTAAGGTGCATTATCCATTATTATAATACTATTAGGAGGAATGTTAGGAAATAGTTTTTCAGTAAGCCACTTCGTGAAATTTTCTTGGTTCATTTGACCGTGATAATCACCAGTGGCACAGCCAGCCTTGAAAATGAGACAGGCTCCAGGAACAAAACCATCTTGCGAACCCGCATGAACAATTATAAGTCGTCCTGGAAATGAATAAATAGCCTCATTTTAGTGTTATTTTAAGTTTGCCAACACCTTTTTGAATCACTATGTATAAAAAACATATTTTTGAGAAAAAAATACTTGCAAGGGATTATGTATTCAATTAGACAAATTAAATGAGCACTTATTAAGAATATTCCAAAATTGAGAAAAATGTATAATAAGCAAAATCGAGGTGAAAGAAACTTTATTACCTGTAGAACTTATATTGCTCAGGACACCCATAATTTCTTCGCTTTGCCAGCATTTCTTGAAAGTGAGGTCATTATCAACCCAAGTTTCGTCCAAATAAATAATATGCCTTCCTTCTTCCCGGAACTTTTTAATAGACCTAAGATACTTGTATCGCCAATGTAAAATACTGGGTCTTTCCATTAGTAATTTCCTTTTGTTGTGGCATTTACGCCAGTAAAATCCTTTTGCTTTTAAAAGCAGCCTCAACGATTCTTTACCAAATGGAAATTCCATTTCTTCCTTCAGTTTGATTAGAAGTTTACTACAAGTAGGTACCACTTTAAAATCACAGTAAAATTTTTCTATCATTCTCCGAATAATGGAAAAATCGACTCCATCAATTTTTTGGATCACAGAAGGGCGTGATCTCTTTTTTCCGGGAGAAGCTAAAGGCTGTGTGGAGGTTGCATTTTGCCTGTCTTTATCTTCTTTTCTAATTTTACTTATAGTTCGTTCACTAACACCCGTATAATATGCCGCCCTTGCATTTCTAGCTACCAGTGGATAAACGAAAGTATTGTTAGCCGCTTCTGCATCGCAAGCACGTATCACGTTTGCTATTATTTCCCTTGCCTGGCTGTGAATAACTTTCCCATGCTTGAATTCCATTATCACCACTAAACAGTAAATTATATTTTCAAAGTATTTGCCAACTGCCTACGCCTATGGGAGTAGGTTTATAAATGACCGTGCCATCGGCACGTTATTCTAGTTTCAGATAAGATAAGAGTTTTGGACCAATCAGCGACCGGATGTTTACCTGCGGCCTGGGTTTTCCAGCTACATTGCCAAATTCAGCGGAACAATTCTATATCTTAAATATGTTAATATGTATGGACCGCATTTTATGTAGAACATCTGACAACTTCGCAATTTTTTGTCCGCATTCTTTCGGCTTGCAATCTTTCGCTGGTCCAACAGTACTGCAGGAGGTAAATGGAGATACAACGTTGCCAAATTTCAAACGATCAACTTTACATGCGTTACTGAAGCCTTTAAATTTCAAATGGAAAAAACGGGGTCGTAATAGTTTACTACTGGATAGAGAAGAAATTGTGCTATGGAGGAGGGATTATTTAACAAAAATTGGGAAATATAGAAATCAAAACAGGAAGATTTATTACCTTGATGAAACGTGGGTAAACGCAGGACACACTACAAGTAAAGTATGGGTTGATGATTCTGTAACTTCATCCAGGGGAGCCTTTCTAGATGGACTGTCCACCGGATTAAAAAATCCAGCAGGTAAATACGCGTAATAGACAACAATCGGATGTTTTTCAAACCTTGGGAACAAGGTTCTAAACATTAATTCCAGGGGGCAGATAAAACATATTACAAGTAACAAAACTTTTATAACTTTCGATAAAATGCGTGGATGTTTTATTGTCATTTTCATTTGTTAGAACTTTTTTAAGCCATGTTTTTATGTGTTTTCGATATTTCAATAATTTTTTAATATAATCTTAAAATATGTCGAATATTATAAACTTAAAAAAAGTTACTAAGTTTTATATTGTGTACCGTTCCTAATATTTCTAATCATTTTAATTCATACTTTAAGCTTTATAAAGTTATAATTTGTTAATATTAATATTTGCGCGTATTTCAGGTTCCTGATCATTCATTTTTTAACGGTTTATAACTTTAAATTAAATTGTGAAGCGCTGAGTAATCATACGACGTTCAATATTCTTTCTTTCAATATGACTAAATAATCCCAATTATAGCAATCTGATACTCATGTCTCAATGTTTTTTCGCTGAATGTGATGAAAACATTTGAAAAAGGTTCGCTTATTGAAATAAATCTACACCAGTTAGTACTTCGATTTCCAGGTAAAGGGAAAAGGCTCATTATCTGCCATATTGGCAGTGAGGATGGATTTGTTGTTGACGGTCTGTGGTGCTTTGAGTCTAAGAAAACTGGAGATTACCACGAGGAAATGAATGGCGAATCGTTTGAACAGTGGTTTTCAAAAATTTTACCGAACTTAGAGGAAAACGCAGTAATTGTGTTGGATAATGCGCCTTATCATTCTCGAAGAATGGAGAAGGTCCCAACAACGGCTTCAAGGAAAGTTGATGTTCAAAATTGGCTCCGCTCGAAAAATATCAACTTTGAAGAAGCAATGCTGAAAGTACAATTATTAAGAATTGTCAAGGATCACAAGGCGGAATATCAAAAATACGCCATTGACGAAATGGCAGCAAGTCAAAATAAAACTGTGCTCCGTTTACCTCCATACCATTGCGAGCTCAATCCCATTGAGCTCATATGGGCAGAGGTTAAAAATTATATAGCTAAGCACAATACAACTTGTGACCTCAAAGGACTTTTCAAAGAAGCACTAGAATTAATAACAGCGCAAAAATGGGAAAACTGTATTAAGCACGTGAAAGACAAAGTTGAAAAGAGAATGTGGGAACTGGACAATATTTTAGAGGAACAAGTCGAGCCATTCATTATTGACGTTGGTGCTTCAGGCAGTAGCGATGATGAAAGCTCATCAAGCTCATCTTTCCAATAAAAGATGTCGTTCATCAAATTCGGTAAGTTATAAGTAATTATAAAGCTACTGTATTTTTTAATTAATTATTGACATTTTTGAACCCATTTTGGCAAAACCTATTCAAGAATCTACTTTCTGACAATGTTCAACCATGCACATTTTTTTACGTTTTGAACGTTTTAATTTGGTTACATATTTACCTAGAAATCAAAAAATATACTAATCAATATTCTAAAAGCAATTTTAAGAGATATACGATTATTTTTAATTTAGGCTAATTTAAACGCCCTTTTGAGATTATATTCGATATATTTATTATATATTATTATTATATATATATTTCACCAAACATCAGGCGGCATCTGAAGCTGGAAATCGAAGCGAAAATTTTGAAACCCTTATGTATATTTACATCATTATATATTTCTTACCCCACCCCCACATGATCCTATATCCATCACCAATCGTATACACATCGAATTGTGCTAATTTACTACAAAGTTACGCAAAGCAGCATCTACTATCTAAAATATGTACTGCGTGACTCTTAATACGTCCCTGCCGAATGTTACAGCGTTCGATGATCACGTGGTCTTGTTTATGTCCGGTCTATCTCTTATCTGAATATACTGTAGTGTAATTTTACAGTTTTTTCCAACCAATTTCTTTCAACTTTGCCGATATATGATCATATTTCCTTATTCCATAAATAAACAGACAGCAAGAATTTTGTAGACGTATCTTCATCAAACTGTCCAGGCAGCTGGAATATGTCACAGTAATGAATTTGGGGCATGATTAATGATTCGGATAAGGAGCATAAATCACGAATCTGATGTCAATTTGTCGCTCAGATCAACTGGCGGCACGTTAACATTTTGTTACCCTAATGTTACAACGTCGCATGTAGCATTGTTCCTATTTTGAGATAAATCGATTTTAAAAAATTGTTTTAGTTTTAAGCCTTAATTTAAATATATGAATGGTTTTAATTTGCAAGCGGTGTTCATAGTGGTCAATTTAAGAGTTCGTAGTGTAATTTCTTTCCAGAAAAAAATGTATTTTTTTAAAGGAAACATGGAATTTTGGTACTCTTAAAGTCAACAATTTTCCTTAGCTACGTAGCATAGAACTTTGGCACTTGAAATGATGCTACATGCTAGACTTTATTTGATCCTAAAAATAGACTAGTAGTATTGTCTATCCATCTCAGAAATCCACTTGTACAACGATCTTTGTAGAGGCAGTTCACCACTGCTGTCACATTTTTTAAGTTCCAAGTTTCAGCCGTAACGGGTTGTGTTCTTCGTAGTTTTTGCTGGTGCAGACTTACGATTTTGTTGTTTTAGAATCGTCTCCCATTTTAAATAAATCTTTATATTTCAGCTCAAAAAGCTTGTTGAAAATTGTAAACATACGTCTTTCGAAAACGGGACTACATTGTAGTTTAATTGACTTGAATAATACTGAAAGTCTATGAAGTCCTCTTTTTTCACTATTTTTCTGAATATGTAATTGTAAAAACGATCATACATACAGTACAATAACACGTATTCGGTATACCTATGCAAGGTTGTATGTTACAACGGTGTAATATTTTCTTGAGTTTTAATTAATTTATTACAAAGTTCTATGTTTAACACACACCTATGGTATACACAAAAGATATATTTTCCAACATGCACCCTTGATTTTCTGTTGATAACCAAGGTTCTATGTTAGCTAGAAGGTTTCATTCCAAGTTTAAAATATAGTAATTGTCCCATAGAACTTCGTAATACCGAAAAGCCGAAAAAGTTTTCAATGTCACATACAACCTTGTAATATTAGGGTGACGATTTTTCGATGTTCGACAACTATCTATAAAAATACAAAATTTAAAAAATTATTGCGTCCATAATTTCGATTGAATGTCGATTCTGGGTTTAATCAGCTGCGAAGATCACGAATCTAATATACAGGGTCCCCCAATATTCCGTGGACATAGAAGTACCACGTATTTTTAGATTAAAAATCGGATTGGATTGGACATGATTTACTTCCATGCAAAAGTGCTTCGTTTGTCTGTTAGAGGGAGTTTTTTAATAGAGACTTAAATTTATGATGATTTGCTGTATTTCTAATATTGTAATATTTAGCGGCGTTATATGAGTAAAAGCGCTGAAACATGGCTGTGCGATGTCTTGGTATTGATACCTTAAATTTAATCATGAATGCTTAATCAAAAAGTTAGGTTGTTCCATAGACGCAGTGGCGAATGAGCGATTATAATAAATTTTATAAATGACAAATAGTTTAATCATACTAGCAAATTTCCCCGAAATAATTGTAAAGTCTGGTTTTATTGATGCAAGTTATACGAGGGGGTATTTAAAACATGGACGCATAAAATGGGTACACCAATTTTTGTGGGAAAAGTTTTTGTTCGACAACAAAGAATGAGAAAACGTGTTTTTTGGGATTCAATCTAAAGTGTCGACAGGAACGAAAAAACTCTTCAGATAAGATTTTAAAGTATTTATGAGACCTACAAAATGAGACCACACGTAAAAAGATCCGACTAATAGCAAACACGTTATGGCCGAAAAATGAGGCAAAATGCAACTTTGCCACTTGTGTAATTTCACGCAACTACTTGAAATTCTTCAAATCCGTAGTATTCATACTTCTAAACAACCACAACAAAATTGGAGTAGATTGGTCAAGTAGTTTTTGTGAATCTAATTGTTTATCCCAAAACACCTTTTTTTCCTGTCATCACTACTAGAGCAATGTACAGAGTTCGTTCAAAGGGCATTTAACAGCAAAATACACAAGTTTACCGTGCCGATATGAATCACAAACCATTCCGATTTTTTTTATTTGTTAACCGGCAACAAAATTTGGAATTTGTCTGTAGGTGAACATTTGATTTGAAGGATAATTCATTACGACTCTACATGAAATTTTGGAAATTATTAATGATTCACATAAACGCTTTTTTGTTTTAAAACTGAGGAAGTGCCTGTTGGTATATAACAGTTTCAACCTAAAATAACGCTGTTAACATGCGTGCGAAAAGATGTGTCTTCGTCTACGAACGAACCCAAATGCATACATTAATTACTAAATTTTAAATATGTGCCGCCTATCTTCAGGCTTTATTTTAGATGTCTCAGTTTTTTCTGGTAAAAAAGTACATTTGATTTCTGCGGATTGAGTTTCATGTTATTAATGGCAGAATAATCATTAATACTTTCGAGATCAGTATTGATTTTAGGCTCAGCCATTTTAAAATCATCAGGAGGAAAGCTTAACAATAATTGGGTATCATCGGCATAACAAGTTACACTAGAGATTCTAATTTTGACGACCAAATCAAATGTATATATTAAGATCAAGAGGGTCGCTAAGACTGAACCTTGTGGTACCTCTGAAGAAACATTTTGTAAATTTGAAATACTTGTACCCAGAACCACCTGTTGCTATCTGTCTTTAAGACATGACTCTAGAAAACGTAGTGCCGGTTTATCAAATCCAAGATAAGTAAACTAGAAGTAGATCATGGCTTATGGTATCGAGTGCCTTACTAGAATCGACAGAGACAATAGCTGTTGCCAGGTTGTTATCTAAATTGGAGATTATATCATCAACTATGACAGACAGTGCAGAAACAGTGCTACGTCCTCTTCGAAACCCGAACTGCTCCTCAGGCAATATATTGTTGGTACAAGTAGACTCTGAAATTTATCGATTATTTTTTCTAATAATGGGTGATTTTTTTGCTAGTATCTCTTTGGCAACACTGTTTTTGACAGATGACGCGTGAATCGTGTCTTGTGTGATTGTCAAACTTGTTCAGTTTGGTCTATAATTTAACCATGAATCGACTTACGAACGAACAACGCTTGCAAATTATTGAATTTTACTATCAAAATTCATGCTCGGTTAAGAGAGTGCATCGAGCACTGCTTCCAATTTATGGGCAATTTGGTCGGCCTACTGAGGGAGCTATTCGGAAGCTTGTGACTAAATTTCGAACCCAGTTTACATTATTGGTCATTAAACCACCAACACACAGACGTAGAGTGAGGACTGAAGAAAATATTGCGGCTGTATCTGCCAGTGTTAGTGATGACCGTGAAATGTCGATTCGCCGCCGTTCGCAGCAACTGGGCCTCTGTTACTCCACTACGTGGAAAATTTTGCGACAGGATTTGGGTGTAAAACCTTATAAGATACAGCTGGTGCAAGAATTGAAGCCACACGACCTCCCACCACGTTTCCCATTCGGTGAATGGGCGCTGGCAAAGTTGGAGGAAGATCCACATTTTTATCGAAAAATTGTGTTCAGCGACGACGCTCATTTCTGGTTGAATGGGTGCGTTAACAAGCAAAATTGCCGCATCTGGAGTGAATACCAGCCAGAAGCATTGCAAGAGCTACCAATGCATCCCGAAAAAATCACTGTTTGGTGTGGATTATGGGCCGATGGCATCATCGGGCCGTACTTCTTCAAAGACGACAATGGCCGGAACGTAACTGTGAATGGGGAGCGCTACCGTGCGATGATAACAAACTTTTTTTTGCCCAAAATGGAAGAGCTGGACTTGGCTGAAATGTGGTTTCAACAAGACGGTGCCACATGCCACACCGCACACGAAACAATGGCCCTATTGAGAGGCGAGTTCGTTGAACAGTTTATCTCACGTTTGGGGCCCGTCAATTGGCCGCCTAGATCGTGTGATTTAACGCCGTTGGACTATTTCTTGTAGGGCCATGTTAAGACTAATATTTACAGGGATAAACCAGCAACGATTGACGCACTAGAAGCCAATATTGAAGCATTTATTCGTGAGATACCGGCCGATATGTTGGAGAGAGTGTGCCAAAATTGGACCTTGCGCATGGGCCATCTAAAGCGGAGCCGCGGCCAACATTTACAGGAAATAATCTTTAAACATTAAATAATATCGACCGTTCTATCGTTTTGTGTGTTTTTTTTAAAATCAAATCCTATACCTCTTAAAAAATCACCCGTTACTTTGGGTAAAACGCTGATAGGTCTTAAGTCAGGAAGTGAGATAACTAGCGACACTTTCCATAGTTGGGGACAATATCCTGTCTCTATAAAGCAATTTACAACATGAACCAAGGGACTAGGAATGGCTCGGAGACATACTTTTATCGTTTGAACTCTGTTTGCACCATCTATGATCATTGTCTTGATACACGATATTTTCGCAAAAGCTTTATATTTTTTGTAACGGAAGACGAAAATGGAATTCAGACAACTTTGGACCGGAAGTGAGGTATCACTTTCAAAATAATGGAGCGCTAATTTTAGCACGCAATGAGAATTATCCCGAAAAATTCGAGTTCTTCGAATAATCTATAGAGGTACTTACTATTGGGGTTTGGTGACTGTGGGTGTGGCAATTGGTGACTTGTAAGCAGTTGTTCTGCACTCTGATGTTGCTGGGCAGCTGCTTGTGCAGCTAGAGATTTCCTGGGGTCCTCCCACGTGGTCGTACGGGTTGTGTGACTGAAACAAGAACGATTATCAGAGCTGTACACAATATCCAAAGTCAAAAGTACAAATTTCCAAGATTACGTCAATAGCAGCAGATGCTTGGAGGCTATTTGTTTAGGGCTACGCATGACCTCCTCACTCTATACAAGGCCCAAATAAGACCTAGTCTCGGGTATTGCTCACAACGTTTATGGTGTTGCCGCCGTTTATGCTCGATGCTGATCCACGACTCTTCTCTAACAGACAGTCTCGGGACCCTTTCGCACCGGCGGGTCGTCAGCGATCTAGCTCTCTTCTACCGCTACACCAACCGCCTTTGCTCCTCAGAGCTCTCCTCTATGAGGCTGCCGCCCGATGTGCCTGCCAGACAGACCCGCCCGACTTCGGCCTCGGATACTAACCGTGTCGAACTTCGTACGTCCAGAACTGGCCGATACGACCGCTCCTTTGTCGTGACTGTGGAACAATCTATAAGAGGAGACTTTTCCCAGTTCTACTACCTTAAGCAGTTCAAAAATCGGATTAACAAAATTTCTTTGGGATCTTCTCTGGTGCTTCGATGTAAAAAAAACTTGCCAATACGACCGTTCCTTTGTTCATAGGGTATCGCCAATATAGAATCAACTGTCAGAAGAAGATTCATACCTTCGACTTTCTTTATGGCGGTGAAGCACTCAAGCAAGAAACAGTGCCCAAAAAATACACTTAATCACTATGATTCTTTTTACATGTGCGTTATACAGGGTGTCCCGAAAATAACACGCGAGGGTGACATGGGAGGTAGATTGGCTTCAGAGCAATCAGATAAAATCAACATGACCTTAGTAAAAGTATTCTAGTTTTCGAGATATTGCCAATTTTAAGTTTTTTCAAAAAATCACTACTTTTTGCTCCTTTTTGCCTATTATGGCTAAAAAGAACTTCTAACTTTCGATTTTTTCCTGGCCTACCATTAATAGTTGGTTGCGACAAACGAGTATTTATTTCATTGAAAACTAGCACGGTATGCTAAAATAAAACTAAATTATTACAATTTGGTTTCAATGCGAAAACCTTTACTAAAGTTTTACTGATTGCCGTGAAAAAAATGTACCAGACTGAATCAGCAAATACCCTTAAAAATTTGCTATTTAGTGCTCTTTCAAAAATAGTGTAACATTTGTAGGTTTTTTTTACTAAAAACTGAATAATTCCAAGTTTTGACATTGAAATCGTAATACTTGCGAAACACTACAAATCGTTTTTTATTTTGGCAAATGCCCATTATACTTTTTTTATTCATTGTTGTATGCAGGCATCAAAATAATGAAAAGAACATTAGGTTGTATTTTTTTATTTCCATTGATGTTTACAACATTCACTTGGTACCGGCGCACCGCGATTACACCAACTACAATATCGTAATTTAGACACAAAAGTCAGCTGCGTATATTATTTTTTATTTGTTGTATTTCGCAAGTATTACGACTTCAATGACAAAACTTGGAATTATTCAGATTTTAGTAGAAAGAACCTACAAATGTCATGGTATTTGGAAAAGACCAATCAATAGCTAATTTTTAGGGTCATTTGCTGATACAGTCTGGAAATTTTTTTACACAATAATTAGTAGAACTTTAGTATTTTACTCAATAATTAGTAAAACTTTAGTAAAGGTCTTCGCATTGAAACCAAATGTAATAATTGTTTTTTTCAGCACACCGTGCTAGTTTTCAATGAAATGAATACTCGTTTGTCTCAATCAACTATTAATGGTAGCCCAGGAAAAAAAATCGTAGGTTAAAAGTTCTTTTCAACCATAACAGGCAAAAAATGAGCAAAAAGTAGGGATTTTTTTAAAGTGGCAATGTCTCGAAAACTAGAAAGCTTTAACTACGGTCATGTTGATTTTATCTGATTGATCTGAAGCCAATCTACCTCCCGTGTCACTGTGGTGTGTTATTTCTGGGACACTATGTATGTAAAAAAACACCTTGCTAAGCACAAACAAATATCTCTTCAGCTTTTCAAAATTCGCGTCAGGTTTATTAACTTTTTTATGTAAACACGCTGTACATCGCACCTCGGTATGAAAAAATCGGAACTCTTCCTAATTTTAGATTCATCCCCGATGTTACCTAGAACAATCTTAAGCGTGGCAACGCTGTAAGCGTTCCCACCCTGAATGGACTTTGGACTGCAAGAGACTCAATGGCCTCCAGCACCTGCTGCCATCTGTGATCGCTGTGCCTTAATAATGATCAGTGACGTACGGGTTCGTATTTCAAACCGGATAATAGTTACTGCAATGTTGGCGAAAAATATTTCAAATACATGTTTTTCGGCATGGACAATGAATGTTTTAAATAGTTGTAGTCGCCGTTCTTGGCAGGTCAAAGTAAGACCACCAGAATCCCTTTAAATATATCCATCTCCCTCATACATACCATTCAACCTACCCCTGTATGTGAACTTTTGTTCGGTAAGCTCAAAGACATACGTTTTTTAGTTGTGTGTCTCCGTCTGGAAAACTTTGTCGTTACGTATGAGTGCCATTCAATCATATTTGTCAGAGTGACAACTTACTTCACATCGGCGTACAATTTAAGTTGTCCTGTTATCAATGTTCAATATAAAATTGTACAATGCCCGGAAATAATTATTCGTGCTAAATTTATTAGAGTATTTCCAGGAAGAGAATGAAAACAGCGGTCCCCTGTTACCCACTTCATGCGTACTGAGAGAGTAGCAGATGCGCTGACGATTAAGATCCGCCCATGGTACGGATACTCGATCTGTTGGAACCAATTAGGCTTATAAGCCAGTGGATTCTCCACGAGAAGTTCTTTATTCAGCATATGGAGCACACTCATGCTTGGTCCCTCTCCCTGATCCATTTTCGGCACCAAATTCTTTTACGGTTTCATTTATTCCGTTTTCTCATGAGGTGGGCAGCTACAACGCAGGTCGCATATAATATATGCGAATAATGGCACTTAGAAGTTGACAGTTATTGTTATTTTTTGCCAACTGCGCATGATTTAGTACGAAATTTAGTACACAAATTTATTAACGTGTCAGAGGGGATTGTAACTGGTAAACAAATTGGGAACTAAATGCAGTAACGAATTTTTTCACGAAATTTGGTACCAAATTATGAACAAAATTTTGTATCGTGATAGATGGCCTTAAGAGTGAAGTACTAACCTGTGAAACGCGTTCCGAATTCCACGGCTGCCTGGTATTCGCGTACTCAAGCACCTTTTTGTCGTAAAGTCTTTTAATCTCGCTTTCCTGCTTTTACAGTAACGAATTATTAGAATGTTCACTTAGGAAAATAACTTTGTTATTAACGATAGCCGTGTTGAAATGTAAATAAAGTGCTCCCAGTGCCTCTATCGGCAATTAATGTAATTATTTTACAATTTGATCTAACATGCTAGACCACTTCGTCTATATCTTCGTATATCGTTAAACATCATGATCTGGCCAATAGATAAAGATACCTTTCATGAAATGCGACCATTTCCTGAAATGGTCAATTTTACGACAAATACAAACAACCAGGCAACACTAGGGGGTCGAAGACTTGCATTAGCCCTTAAGCAATGCTGAGAATTAGCAGATACCAAGTTAATGCCACCCTGGACTACTGGGCAAAAAGATAAGTAGTGGATGCGTGGTTAAGCAGAAATTACTGCAGGTGGGTCAAGAAGAGAGTCCAACATCGTGACTATTGAGCAAAAACAGAGCGTTAAAAGAAAAATCTTGCTGGGAAAAAGGTGAAACATTATTTCGTTTCCTAAATTCATTCAAGTATTCCGTAAGCACTTAAGGGGGCGGGGGGTCGTAGCTTTGCTTATTTTTGATGATATGGGGATGGAAAGTTAAAATGGCGATTACGTTAGCAATATTAATCTTTTTACTTTGTCGGATTTTCTATAAATTTAGATTTTCATGAAATATTCACACAAAGTTACTATTGCCAAGGATGAAAAAGCTTTGCAGTTTTAGAAAATCTATCTAGTGATGGCGGAACTACGGGCAAAAACACAAAAAAATAGAAATCACAATTCCGTTTTTTGACGTTTCAGAGGCTTCTGATCATTTTCGGACATTTCTTTCTGGGAATTGAAACTTGGGGATTATAGGTTGTAAATGTAACGTCTTTAGTATTAATCAAAAACGGGAAACAACGGAAAAATTAAATGATACATGTCCGATGAATAATTCGAAATAATTTAGCCAGTGCGTTCTAAACTCCAACTGGTCTGCGGGGGTGTCGTCACTGACAGACCGCTATAGGAGAAATATTTATATATTTTAACAAAAATTGGATATTAGGAGTACGAACCAATTGATATATACAACAGACACGGACTGACAAACCGACATAAATGAGAAACACGGACTTGTCTCATACAGATATCTTCAAGTAACAGAAAACTTGTGAACTGAAGAGTATTATCGTGAGTTTGATATTGCCAGTGAAAAACCTTCTATTTTATTAAGAAGCTGCTGATCTAGATCTACATCTGCCACGGAAACAGACATATGATAGATTTGCTTTACACAGTTTCATATGCAGAGGTGGAAGATTCATCGTACCTAAATGAACATATCTAATCACGATTCGATTTCGCCTTTTGAAACGATTTGACTAATCCTTTTTCTTCGAAACCTCCAAGGCGTACAAAGTATGGAGTCAATCTCAAGTAGATTGACCGTCATCTTTTGATTTCGATCCACAATGTGATAACTCTCTTTTGACCAATTGCGGCATAAAAACTATATAAACAGTATAAGTCATGAATCCTGCGACCACCACTGCGCCCCCTAAACAGATTCCTAAATCCGCCATTGATCCAGCATAATAGGCGATACTTTGATCCGTCAAAGCTAGATTCGTATCTAAAGCGTTTCCCTAGCGTCCGCCATTGAGTTTACAGTAAGCCAGACATGCGTGTGTATGTGTGTATATTTACCAAACAATATGCAACGTTGCCAGTTGCTTTGCCTTGCCTTTATTGGGTGTCAGGTAATACAAATACTGAAAATATATCGACATCTGGAGTAGAAAGCACGGTACCGTGTGCATTCTGTGCAATGCAGCATGAATATGCACGTAAACTAGCTGCGCCTAGAACGATATGTATAATGAAATACTCCAATTCGAATAACTTGGAGACAAACATTAATAAAAAAAGGTCTTATGATATTGCTACCTACGTGCACCTAGAGGTTAACAATAATGACATTCTGGAGGAGCAAATGGCTAATGTGAGGGAAACTCCGTTGGGAGGAACCCTTGGGGGCTCAATTTCGTGAGAGCTCTTATTAGACAGTCAAAAAATTGGCTCACTAAGATATGTATATTACATGCCGGTACATCAGCATTTAGTTTTTGTTTGGGTTCGGCTAATAGGATATACAAAGCCTTTCTGTGACGTGACCAGAACACGCATGAAGCAGGTGCATAAAGATTGGAACAAGAAAAAATTGAAGCCCGTATTTACAGAGGACCTGGTTAAATTTGATAGTCATAAGACAATGATGGGTCTCCTAACAGAACCCTGTCACCTAAATCGACATACGAGAATTGTTTCTGATTAAGGTAGCAAATCCCTTTTTCCAACAGTCTATTTCAAAAGAGTATTCTTAATACTTTTCATCTTATTGTTTCATGGTGTATATAGAGATGTTAAGGAATACCTCAGTACCAATTGCCGGGTGGCGGTAAAGTCCGCCAACGGGCCACTTTAGGTCTATTTTAACATCATTAATACGCAAAAAGAAGGTGGTAGATAAGGACCTAGGCGGTACCACCGGCTAGCTTTTTCCAGGGTGTCCAGAAGAAATGAACAATGATGGATCCCGAGTACTAATAATTCCATTCTAGGAATGCCCAGGCGAAGGGTGGACTAGAGGGAACAAATTCGATGATAAAATGTGTTTCACGAACATCTGCGGGATTAACATCAACATTCTGATGCTGTTCATCACTACCTGCAATCTAATCGTCCGGCCATGTTTTTCTTGGCGGAGACAAAAATCTCAGAGTCTGCACCAATTATCATCTTACCTTCCCAAATTACGAGGTGCACTCCAATCTGAAAAAGAACGGGGGAGTTGTGGCTTTTATCCGCAGCAGTCTTTCCCGCTCCAGGTACATTTCTTCGGAATCAGAACGGAAGGACATCTGTGGCTTCCCCTAACTCCAAAACATCCCCCAAATTTATGAACTGCCTTTATCGCTCTCCCTCGGACCATAACTGGGACTTCCTGAACATCAATCACCACGCTTCAGATGTAGTTCTCCTCGGTGATTTCAATGCCCATATTGAGCTTTGGTTGGGCTCAAACAAGACCGATGGAGCAGCTCGTGCAGTTGAAGCGTTCGCTATTACCCAAGACCAGCGTCCCTCCAACGCCCAAGTGCCGTCAATTCACAGGGTTCCTTACACTACGAGTATGCGGGAAGTAACATTCAGCATAAGACCGAACGGGTGCTCTTGATGCTCGACATCAACAAAGGTTCTTGTTCTGCTCCAGTTCTTTCGCGTCTCTTATGTATCCGGCACCTTCCCAGAAAACTGGAAATTTGCTCTTGTCCAACCCATGCAAAAAAGGGATCTAAGACCGATCCTTACATCTCATCTTGGACCTTTTTTAAGTATGGTGATTTTGCATTCTAGGGTTATAAAGTACTTTTAAGGAGCTTCAAAATGAGGTATCTTGAAATTTGCAACTGCCACTTTTGCGCTAACATACATTACCTCGAATTTATGCTTGCTAATAAAATAAGTAGAGCGAGAACTGTGTAAAAAACTTTTAGAAATATAGCAAGTTCAAAATGAAAAAAAAATCTGCTCATAAATTATTTTATCATTTGTTGTTAAGGTATGAGTAGTGCTTGTTGATAACCTCCTGAGAAAGCATTTTCCGATAAGAGGTGTTATCATTGGAATTTTAATAATTATCTGTATTCGACCAGTGATGATTCGCTCAATGATTTTTATTTTTTCACTAGATATACCATAACACTACGTTGTAGGGTTATTGATTTACTGTTATTGTTCTTCTGAATGCCTTATCTTCTGTAATAAATCAAGTTTGCATGTACTTTGACAAAAATGACATCTAGCACTGGAATTGCGTAACTTATTCTTCCATAAAGAAGGCAAAACATTTATCCCCTTAAGTTATATACGGAAATACAAAGCGGATAACTGAAACAGTGATAGATTTGCAACCCCTAGCTGAAGGTATTCATTTATTGTATGATTTGTTCGAAAAATCGTTCCCTGGGTAAATCAGCTAGGCAGAAGTCTTCGGTGATCTGAACGGCTCTTTGGTAGAGCTCGACCATCCATCGAAACCAGATGAGCGCTAGCGTACAATGCTTGTTCTAGAAGCATTAAACTGTACAAGCGTCCCTAAGCAGTGATATCTCGTCAGTCGCTGATAGTCTTATTTTCTCCAGCTCACCGGCAGATATCGGCTTCTCGCTCTGAATTCCTGCACGAAGAGTGCTGTGATCAGCAAAGCTGTGGATTGGATTGATCGTACAGGAAGCGAGGTCGGTGATATGAAAGAGCAACAGTGTCGGAGTCAAAACCGATCCCTAGGGAACACCCTGGTTGACATTGTGGGATAAAGAGGAGAATTCGTCAATTACCACGGATATCTTGCGGTCGAGAGGAAGTAAGCCACCGATCTACAAAGCTTCTTTGAGAGGCCATAGAATGAAAGTTTGCATAAGAGGGCAGCATGCTACAGCTGATCGAACGCTTTCGTGATATCAAGAGCAACGACATGAGGTTCACAATAAGACTGGGTAAGGATAACTGATTACGCACGACCAGTAAATAATCGGGAAATAAGGAAACGAGCAATATTACTCAGAGTTTTAAATATATAATATACTTACTCGTGGGTATAGCGTGCCTTGATAAGAATGCAAAGAATTCTACGCCCCTTTAGTTTGTATCGTAAGTCGCATTCCAAACATTTGGATCAATAAAGTTTGTTTGTATTCTACATCGCATTTCATGTGTTCTTATAGTAACTACTACCAAGACATCTAGAATTTGAGAGGAAAAAATCGTAATAAGCTGTATTACAAATGTTTTGTATTCTTCAGGGTATGTGAAAAGGTCCCCCAAATTGTTATGAATTATTGGTTCAGAAAAGTTGTAAGGGATGAACATAACTTGAAAATGAGACCTTAAATGGTTGATTTGTTATTACAAAAAAGTCAAAAATCTCAATTGTTACCGGAAAATGTATAATGGTAAATCAGAAAAAATAACCAAAAGATAAAGCTACTGAGACACTTAAGATACAAAAAATATTTCAATCAAAAATGCTCAACGGTTTCTGCAAATTTCTAATTTTTTGTTAAGGAAATTGCCTTTTTGACGATATATCCAGTGACTTTAGATCAATCATTTATGATCTCACTATCGTGCAAGAGACTTACTTAAATATCGCCTTAACGATATTTTTTATACTAACCATGTAAAATGCGTCGCCAAGGGGGAATCTACGTATTTATGGCTTATAAACAATTATAATAATTTAGTTGTTTGATTTGATCGTAATTAGGATGTTCAACACAGAATAGATGATAAAAATACAAACTCTGGCCAAAAAGGGAACTTGTCTGGACCTTTGGCGACCAAAATAACATTTTTTCACAAAGAAATCACCGTAGTGTTAGTCATCAACATTATGGGTCGCAATAAAGCCCACGCATTTTAGAAGATTATAAGTTTATTATTCAGCCTATTCAAAACCATATCGTTTCATATTGCGACTAACATACACCTTGCAAAGGTGAGACATTCCACAGCGAATTCAAATGACATCATGGTTTTTCGGAATAGTAGGTTACGCTTTGGGGATTGAGCACCCCCCAACAATCCCCACCCCTACAGAGCTACGCTAATACGTAATAAATATATACCTGTCTGTAACTTAAAACTTAAATATTTGAATCTTAGGTGTGCTGGCCAACCAAAGCATCAATTTAAGTGAGAAAAGTGAGATTTTCTGAAAAAGTGAATATAATAATGCCAAATTTAAACGGATAATACAAATAAGAATGTGTAAAAAAACGAGTAGCTCACTGTACGGTATTTTTTACTGTTTTATTGACGTAAGCAAAAATAATTAGTATATACAGAGTGTCTGCGAAAGGTTGGGAAATCACGAAACTGGAGATGCTACAGACCAAAATATGTGAATTGATCTAAACATACCTGAGTCCAAAAGTTGATAGTTTGCAAGATAAAGGGTGTCAAAGTTACAATTTTATTTTCTATTTTTCCTTATTGCTTGAGAAGTATTTCAGATGTTGGCATAAAACTCGGTATAGGGAGGTTTTCTAGTATGAGAAGCAAGAATCCGTTATTTTTTATGGCCTAACTTCTAGATGGCGCCACTTACAGCACTATTTCGGTGAATAACTTATCATAACGTTTTTTGTGCTACCCTGTATAAAAAATATAACAAATTCTTGTAAATGTGGGAGACGTACTTATATCTATTAAGTATTCTTTCCCAATTCATTTAACCTACATTTTAGCGAAGTAACGTTAAAAAGTTGACATTTGATAGTTATTATTTTTACACAATAGTTGACAAACTTAATCATCAAACCGTAAGACTAGATTACTTGTCATTAGGCTCTATTCGATGGATTCTCATGGCCACGTCCTGGCTGCATCATCAGATCATCTCCATGTCATAATAATATTGCATTGTCAAATGTCATATTAAACATCCGCCATATTGGATAATAATAACGTTACTTTGCTTATTGTGCTTCTCTCAGCACTTTCATTTGATCTTATACCATATAAAGGGTTGTCCAATAGGGACGCAGGAAAGTAAACGTCAATTTGACATAGACGCCATCTTTGTTTTCTGTCACCGACATGTCATTTTGTTAGTTGAATGTTTACCATTAATCGCTATGGAGTCGTATTCGATTGAAGACCGCATTGAAGTTATTCAAGAGCACTACAAAAATGGTACAAAAATGAAAAACAAGTTTCGCGCGCTTCGTGAACATTTCGGTCGCAACAACCGCCCAAACGAAACAACCATCGGTCGTCTGGTGCGTAAATTCGAGGCAACAGGTTCTGTGGCAAATCTGCCAGGCTCTGGCCGGCCAAGGAGCGTTCGCACACCGGAAAATATTGCTGTTGTGAAGGAGAGTGTGAGAGACGATCCGAAACAATAAACAAAGCGTCGATCCCAAGAATTGGGCACTTCGAGAACCAGAGTGCTCCGCATTCTCCACAAGGATTTGAATGTACACGCCTACAAGATCCAATTGACGCAAGAGCTGCATCGGGCCGTCCATTTTTCGCGCCGAACGTTCTCAGTTTGGCTCCTTGAACACCGCCAAATTGATTCCAATTTTTCATCAAAAATCATGTTCAGCGACGAAGCGCATTTCACTTTGAATGGGACGGTAAACAAGCAAAACTGCCGCATCTGGGCGAACGAAAATCCCCGTGAGTATCAAGAGCAGCCGATGCATCCTCAAAAAGTGACTGTGTGGTGTGCATTGTGGTCAAAAGGCATCATCGGACCTTACTTTTTCGAAAATGCTGGCCGGGGACGCCGTTACCGTCAATTCTGAGCGATATCACGTGATGATAGAGGACTATTTTTTGCCGCAACTTGAAGGAATGGATATGGACGATGTTTATTTCCAACAAGACGGTGCAACATGCCACACAACCAACGTCAATATTCATCGATTGCAGTCCTTCTTCGGTGATCGTGATTTCGCGCAGAGGAAATGTGCCATGGCCACCTAGGATCGTGCGATTTGACTCCCTTGGACTTCTTTTTATGGAGATATTTGAAAAGCAAAGTCTACGTCAGCAAACCAGCCACCCTCCAAGAACTCAAAAACAACATCATTGCCGAGATAAATGCCATAGAACCAATCATGTTGCAAAATGTCATTGAAAATTTCGACCATCGCGTGGACGTCTGTAAATCCAGTCGTGGTGAACATTTGAGCGATATTATTTTTCATACATAAATGCTATAAATGAACCTTCAAAATAAAGTACCCAACTTGATTTGAATAGCAATCTTTCTTGTTTTAATATGCGTTTACTTTCCTGCGTGCGTTTTGGACAACCCTATACTATGGAGCTGATGAATCGCCATTATGTAGCATAATTAGATTCAAAATGGCGGCATAGACATACAAAATTTCAGCTCGATTGGTTAAGGTTAATTCGTTCAAAATTCAGTTTCATAACGACCTAACATACTAAAAGTTACTTGTACAAGGCTTGTAAGAGGTGCCACTGTTAATCCAACTTATAGTGATATCTCAGCTCAAATTAAGCCAGCAAAAAATGAAAACGGTTCAGGGTAAATTCTAATAATTTCTCATGTAATACATATTGGCTCAGCTTGGGGAGAACCCTGTATATGGACAACTTTGTCATAGTTAATTTTTATATAAAGAGATCACTTCATTTAATTTCGTGGGGCTTGAGAGAACGAGGACACCTCGAAAAAGTTCATAAACTACAATATGTACATCGCTAGCGAAAAGTGAATGTTTTCAATGAAAAGTGAGTAAAAGCGGGATGGATCGAAAAAAGTTAGTTGCCAGCATCCCTGGAATCTTATTCAGAAAGAATAAATGAGGAACCGATGGAATCACAATTGTATTGAATTATTTAAAATATATATCTGAGAGACATATTTTGTAAACTTCTCTCTAGCAACAAAGAAATGTGCGGGAATGAAATGAAAAGTAAAATGATCGGCGATTTTTTACTAATTTTTAAGGGAACTTTTTCACTCATAGAACTTATTTATGATGGCATTATACGTTTTCTGATAATCGAGCCCCCGGGTGTCAAGAGGCCAGAAAGCTTCGGAAAAAGTAGGCAAACAAGTGTTTTGAAAGAGAAAATTAATAAAAATGATAATTTTTTAAAGAAAAAGGTTTTTTCTAAAAATTGAAGAGCTTGAGGGGTTGTTTAATTTAAGCAGCACTTAAAGTGTCTGACTGAGGAGCACAATAAAAAAATGAGAATTTCAAGAAATTCATGAGTATCAGCTGAAAAGAATACAGTTAAAATGAGTTCGTGGAAACCCTGCTGAGCCCCCTATAGAACTGTTTACTTCCTATATCACTGAGCGAGGAATTATTGTAATCGCTAAAATGATATTTTTGGATGGTTCATTTCCGTCTGTTTGTCTGTCCGCTAATCTTTGGCCTGTCTCTAGCTTGAGAAATACCGCTTGGGTTTTGATGAAATTTTCACACAAGGTTGCTATGATGCCAGGGACGAAAAAAAAAGTTTTTGAGAATCGGTCCAGAGGCGGCAGAGAAAAATGATGAAATAGAGAAAGGTTAACATCATTCAAACTTCGTTTTTTGACGTTTTAAAAGGTCCTAATTATTTTCAGAAAACAAATCGAGGATTAAAATTGGGGGGTTGAAGGTTGTAGAGGATGGGGAGGGTATATAAAAATTATGTGATCTTACTATACTTATCAGCGTAAAACCTACTCGGTGACTCCCAAAAGAAAAAAAAACAAGATAAGCCGACGCGAATGCATATTTTTATTAAGTTTCATTAAAACAGAACGTATGCATATGTGCAAGGTACGAATCATGTACCCATTCAACTTATACATTCTTCAAATCGTTATTCCTCTATTCAACCGTTACACCTGTTCTATTACAAGGTGTTTCAGCTCGACTATTTCATTTAAATTACATCAGCCTATGGTAAAGGCACATTACAAAAGACTCGGATATTATTTACCTGAAGAAATGATAAGGCCGGTATTTGAATATTATTGTTTACTTTCCTTTCTTGAGAGATGGCATACAGGGTGACGTTATAAGTAAAAAATGGCGTCGGTTCACTTGGGCCGGCATTACACTATAAAAGTTCTTTGACAAAGATCTTTTATAAATTACTTTTACAAAAGAAATAATATGGTTGCCAAACAGCCTATTACACTACGTAAAAGATTGTATAAACTATACTAAGTGACATATAAATCCGAACACCCAGTTTAAATGGTTTTATTTTAATAAAAGTTGATGAATGTATTTATCTTACTGTAAATAACAAGTGAAAAAATTTTCAGCCTTATCAGTTGGACACTCCGGTTTTTATACTGCTTTTTTTTAATTCACTAACGCTCTAAAAATGAATATTTCAGCCGCAGTAAAGAATCAACGTTGGCGGATTTGGGTTCTTGACATCCTTTACGATCGGTTACGATGCCTAGAGTACGGAGACCTGTACGATTTCGTCAACTTAGTGAGTTTGATAGGGGCCGTATAGTGGGACTTCGGGAAGCTGGACTTTCTTTTCGGGCAATTGCAGTTAGAGTGCAAAGAAGTGTAAACACTGTGGTTAGGTGTTGTCAGGCATGGCTTCGAGAAGGCCGTACGCAAAGAGCAAGGGGCACTGGACGCCGCCGTAGAACAAGTACTATACTAAGTGACATATAAATCCGAACACCCAGTTTAAATGGTTTTATTTTAATAAAATTTTGTATAAGTACTTAATGAAGCATAATAAGTAAATGATAAAATGATTTCAAAATGATTGCACTGCTTTAAAGCCCTTTGACCTTTAATAATCTGTGGATGCACCCTGATGTGCTACGCATTCTCCAACGCGCCTAGGCTTGCTTCTGATCAGGTGATCAATGTCCTCCTGTGGTATCTCATTCCAGGCAACCACCAACTCCTCTCGAAGTGCTTCTAGAGTCTGAGGAGGACGTTGCAAATTGAGCAATCTCCTACCCATCATATCCCCCACGTGCTCAATTGGGGATAAGTCGGGAGATCTTGGTGGCCATGGTAACAATGTGACATCATTATGTTGAAAGAAGTCCTATTGTGACTCTTGCAACATGTGGTCGGGCATTATCTTGTTGGAAAGTTGGATCTGCCAGGGTGTCAAGATAGGCTAAAAGATGGGGTTCTAGAACTTCGTGGATATAACACTGCGCGTTCATGTTACCTCTGATGAAGATTAAAGGTGACCTGGAACCATAAGCTATAGCACCCCAAACCATAACTCCAACAGTGTGATGAACATGTCTTTCAACAAAAAACTGTGGATTCCTCCTTTCACCACGTCACCTTCTAACCCTGGCACGACCATCGTGCATGCCTAAACAAAATCGAGACTCGTCACTAAAGACAATACTGTTCCATTCCTGATCCCAGAGTGACCGTTGTCTGCACCACTCAAGGCGATTACGTCGGTGTTCTCGAGTTAAAGGAAGGACCCAGTGTGGCCGGTATGAAAACAAGCCAAAACTTCTCATTCGTCGGTAAACACTTCGCATGCCAATAGGTATTCCGTGTTCTGCAAACCATTCATTTGCAATGGACCTGGTAGTGGAGAAACGGTCCCTTAAGGCCAATAATCTTAGGCGGCGATCTTCACGGTCTGTTGTTCTACGGCGGCGTCCAGTGCCACTTGCTCTTTGCGTACGGCCTTCTCGAAGCCATGCCTGACAACACCTAACCACAGTGTCTACACTTCTTTGCACTCTAACTGCAATTGCCCGAAAAGAAAGTCCAGCTTCCCGAAGTCCCACTATACGGCCCCTATCAAACTCACTAAGTTGACGAAATCGTACAGGTCTCCGTACTCTAGGCATCGTAACCGATCGTAAATGATATCAAGAACCAAAATCCGCCAACGTTGATTCTTTACTGCGGCGGAAATATTCATTTTTAGAGCGTTAGTGAATTAAAAAAAAGCAGTACAAAAACCGGAATGTCCAACTGATAAGGCTGAACATTTTTTCACTTGTTATTTACAGTAAGATAAATACATTCACCAACTTTTATTAAAATAAAACCATTTAAACTGGGTGTTCGGATTTATATGTCACTTAGTATATCTTTGTCAAAGAACTTGTATAGTGTCATTCCGGCCTTAGGCACGATAAGTCTTCGACCGATATTAAACTATATAAAGCCAATCTATCGTCTTTCTGTTTCCATGGCAGATGTAGGGAGAATATTATTTATTATGTCAAACAGAGATCAGCAGCTTCCTAATAATAGAAGGTTTTTTACTGATACCAAATATGCAACAATTTCCAACTGTTTACCGCATACAGCTTCCAACTGACAATTTGTATCCTCTCCAAACAATGGATAAACATGAGCAGGAATGGCTGAAACGTGTTATACACCATGTTCCAACAATTTCTGCTGCCTCTGAATCAATTTTCAAAATCTACGACGATTGAAGAGTCAAGCTCGCAATAATACTCGAACCTCAGTTCACAAGTTTTCTGTTGTTTAAAGATATCTGCCTCACACAAGTCTGTATTTCTCATTTATTTCGGTTTGTCAGTCCGTGTCTATTGTCCGTGTATCATAGGAAAAAAACACATTTTTTACTGTTCATTTCAAAAAAATCGTTTATTTGGGTTCAAGGAGATTTGTGAACATCATTTTTGGAAAACGATATCTCTTAAATGCCCGCCATGAGCCTGTACAGAGAAAAGCGCCCGTGATGCAGCATTCTCCATCGTTTTGGCCAATGTTTCGGTTGATATGGCGGCTATTTCCTGTCGCCTTAAGTGCGTCTAGGGGCCTTGGCTTGTTGACATAAACTTTCGATTTCCAGTAGCCCCACAAAAAGAAGTCTGAAGCCGTTAAATCTGGTGAACGCTGTGGCCAGTCAAAATCACCATTTTTCGACATCAGACGTCCAGGGAACAATCGTTTCAAAAAATCGATAGTAGCTCGAGCTGTGTGTGGTGGAGCGCCATCTTGTTGAAACCAGAAATGCTTCACACCATTGTCACGAACAATTGGCATCAAAAAATCGGTTACCATATCGCGATAACGCTCCTGATTGACGGTAACCGCTTTGCCAGCTTCATCTTCATCTTCAAAAAGCACGGCCCAATCACCATACCAGCACAAATACCGCACTAAACAGACACTTTTTGGTCACAAAGAGGTACCTCGTGAATAATTTGAGTATTTTCAGTACCATAGAACCGACAATTTTGTTTGTTTACGGCTCCGGTTAACATGAAATGAGATTCATCGCTCACGATGATTTTTTGCCAAAAATGATCGGTCACTTTCAGCCATTTCGATGACTCTTTGGGCCCATTCCAATCGACGTGGCTTATCGGCAGGTAACAGGTTTTGCGTCAGTTGAATTTTGTACGGGAACAAATGCAAATCGTGACGCAATATGCGACGTAAAGTGGTTCGTTTTATGCCCAACTGCTCAGATCGACGTGTTTGAGATGTTGTGTAAGTGCCTCACCTGATGGAAATATCAACAATCTGAGAGCGTTCGCGTGGAGTGTTGCAAAAATCTCCTTAAACTGATGTTTCAAACGCGCTACGTCATTACTCCATCTGTCATCTCTGTCAAAAGTTTCAGTGTTGCCACATCTTTTCGTCGAATATGGCTAACCCTATACATACATCAATGCGTCATAAGTACTGAGTCAATCTACTTGTCGAAATATTCAGAGAACCATCATAGACGGTTAGACGAAATGAGTGGTAATAATATTAATATTTATTATCCATCTGACATGAAAATACATGTATTGGATTTGTCAAAAATAAATATTTACAAGCTAATACAGTCACTGATGGCGTAATAACATTTATCAACTAAATAGTCCTTCAAACGTTTTTCAAAGCAGTTGATAGTCTGATTACAAATTCTAGGTCCCAACACATTTGGCGACTTTCTTGCAAAATTATATTTTGCGAAAGGTATATGTAGATGGGCGCTTTGCCGTGTACTGACTCCGTGGATGTGTTTATTTAATGAAAAATTATGTTGGTTCGAGAAACATATGGCCATCTCGAAACTAAATAATGAGGTCAAGGTGAGGATACAGTGTTTTTTAACAAACCTCTACAACTATGCCTGAGTCCACACCTGCCATCCATCTTAAAACTCTTTTTTGACACAATACATGTTTGGTATATAATGAGCAGCCCCAGAAGCACGGTCCGTGTCTCAATCGAGATTCTACTTGAGCATGATATACTGTTGATTGCTGCTCTGTTAGAACCGTTCTCAAATTTTTCATAACGAATGCTCGCGAATTTAGCTTTGCAACTACCCAGTCACAGTGCGTTCTAATATCGTCGTCAAAATCAATTCCTAAGAATTTTATCAGGTGTTCTAATTTTATGTCTGTGTCCCTTATTTTAAGATTTGAGGAATTGAGCCTTTTTTATGCATTGTGGAACTTTGAAGCCAGATTTTCATCCGGATTGAGATATAAACGGTGCTTCGAGAACCACTCATCAAGAACATTCAACAACCTATCACATTTACACATAAGACTCATATCGCAAGCAATACAGATGTAAAATCTGCGTATAATGTGAACTTCGCTCCGCTAAAGCATTTATCTATATCACTGATGTAAATACTGAATAAGATTACTCCTAAGATGGATCCTTGTGGCACACATACGTTGTATATATAAAAACAGTTAAGTCATCATTCACAAGAGCATCCTAGAACGCTAAAGTCGCACGTGCTCCCAATATCCAAATATTGCTAAAATATACAGGGTAGCCAATATATAACTAACTGATTTAAAGTGCGAGCCAAAATAATGAGCCCATTGTCAACACCATTCGTTAGTTGGTGCGGAAATTTGAACAAACAGGTGAAGTTAAAGACTTGCCAGGGTCGGGCCGTGTTCGAACTGTTCGTACTCCGGAAAATATCGAGAGAGTTCGTGAAAGTGTAGTGGAGAGCCCTGAGACGTCTACCAGACACCGTTCTCAAGAACTGGGTATTCGTCCACGTCATTATGGACTATTTAAAAAAAATGCCCAAAATAACGATTTTTACTTAACTGATAAATGAGCGATGAAGCTCACATCGACATGAACGGATTTGTTAAAGCCGCGTACAGACCGATATTCCAACGCACGCCAAGGCACATGTGGTTATAAATTTAGAGGGGTTCGAATAGGTGTGTATACTTTATCTGAAGTCACTTGAAATAGCATAAAAACCTTTGGTCGGCGCGTTCTTTGTAATTTCATGACGTATCATAGGCGTGCGGTCATTTATTTAGAACGATAATAATAATGTTTTTATATCACAATAAATGGATTTTACTATCTTCTAATTTTTTTGATTTGGGATAAAAAATACTTATATTGGGCGTTTAATTTATGTTGACTGAAAGTTAAGAAATGGAAAAATTGCAGAATTCCAACGTTTGACATAGGCAAATATTTACATAGCAGGTAGGTATATAAAAAGGTATATAAAGACTTACATTATAGGTATTTATATATCATCCTCGCCTTCGGAGCTGTCGCTAGAGTCATCTTGTAGAGGAATTACAACGGGATTTACAGGAGGCAAAACACAATATTCATTTTCTTTTTCAATAATATGCCTAGAACACTGCTTCCATAGGTCTGTGGCAGCAATATGAGATACTGCATCTCTTATTGTGGCCAATAGCGATTCACTTAATTGAGGGGTCTGATTATGTTTTCTTACTTTTTTTTTTAAAGCAGCCCAGACCAACTCAATCGGGTTAAAAATGCAGTAATAGGGAGGTAGACGTAATACTTCATGGCCATTTTGCTGAAGCAGATTGTCAACAACATACTCTTTTTCAAATTTTTGTCTTTTAATAAGATCCAATAATATGGCTTTGGTTGATTTTTGTGGTATTTCCATTCCCTTATCCTTCATAAAATCAATAATGTCTTGTTTTTTTGTGCCTGTATTCGGAATTTTGTTTTTCTGTCGGGAATGGTATGGCGCATTGTCCATAATAATCACTGAATTTGGGGAAATGTTTGGTATTAACTGCTGCTCTATCCACTTTTCAAATAAGTCGGAGGTCATGTCCTCATGATAGTCGGCACATGATTCTTTGATATTTTTGGCAGATAACAGCAAGGCATTAGGTATAAATCCATTTTCACTGCCAGCATGGAGAATAATGATTCGTTTTCCACGGTTGCATGGTGCATTTAAAATGCACTTGTTGCTGTCGTCAACCCAGCCGTACTGCACAACATCATGGGTATCATACCACGTTTCATCCAGGTAAATCAGATTTCTTTTCTGCTCTCTATAGATTTTAACTTTGTGCAAAAATTCTTGGCGCAATTCAACGATTCGAGACGACTCCATAATCACCATTCTTTTATCTAATTTTTTGTATTGAAAACCACACAGTTTTACAATACAGTGCAGTGAGTCTAAGCATTTGTAATTATAAAAATCTTCAGGATAATCTTTTAATTTATCCCGTATCATTTCCAACGTGGGCGCCAAATTTTCTTTATAAAATCCGTATATTATACGACGAATATCTTCCTGAAAACCCACGTCTATTCTTTTTAATTTTTGCCCTATGCGCTTTCTTTGGAAGGAATGGTTGACTACATCTCCCCTTTTTATAACCCGATAAATGGTAGACCGACTGATTTTTGTCAGGATACAAATTCTGTTTAAAATTTGATTTTGCGAGGAATCTGGATTTTCGTTTTTCAGACAATCATACATATTTAGGATTACTCTTTGGGTCTGTTCCTCTAAATCTTTATGGAAGAATTCTGCCTGCACAGGTTCATGAACCATCTCCTCGTGGCTTGGAGCATTTTCCCAAGGTCTCCAAAGAGCCATATTTAGGACACACAAGAACAATCAACACAACAATTAAATCAACAAGTAAACTGAGTATTCAAAAGTCAAAAACACACAAACTAATAAAATCTATGAAAAAACACGGACAGACTAAAGAAAACACGTTTATTCACCGCTACACGGCACTGGCTAAACTGTTTCAATTTTCAGTAGCCACCTGCACTTGTTCAGAGCTCTGAAATACACGCTTTCTCATTGGCTATGTCCACGCATAGGCATGCTTTACTCCACGTGGACCGGTGAAACTGCCTTTGATCTTATACGGGGGATATTTGCTGCGAAATTTGGCGATTTTTGCAGCAACAGAGCGTGTTAAATATAGATATATAAAACGCACCCGGTATTTCACAGTGTTTCAAGTGACTTCAGATAAAGTTTTTTATACTGCAGTCAGCCATGAATTACTGTATCGTTTGCTGGGGTAGCATCAGATTTGCTACTTGTGCAGAAGAGAGTGATTCGTACAATAACATTTAGTAACAAGCTCACTTCTTGTCGGGAACTATTCAAAACTCTATGGTCCCCGCATAATGCCTATCAGATTGTTCAACAGGTTGCCAATTGTTATCAAAGCTGTCACCAATTTCAATGCTTTCCAACGCTGAGTTAAAAGTCTATTTATGGAAAACCCTTTTTACAGCATTGAATAATACTTAACATCAGACTTGTGAATTGTATTATTGCAAACAATTAATTTTTAATCTGTTTTCAACCTGTTTGTCTCTCTGTTTTTGTTTTAGTTGTTATTTATTCAAATCTTTTTAATTTGTTTGTTTACGTTGTTATTTTGAGTACATTATGTTTGTATTATTTAATTTACTTAGTGTTAACTCGATCACAACGTTTTTAGGTATTTTTTTTCTCATTCATCATTGACAATTTGCTGATACTTTTTCAAGTCAAATGGCAATAAAGATATTTATTTATTTATTTGAATTACGAGCACATCATATATCAGACTTTTATCAATTAATTTAATTTTTCTTAATGATAGAAAGTTTGTCTAATACTCAGGACCTTACGTTTACAAACTGCAACCTTCAAGATTCAACCCCTAGAAAAAAATGTCTTCATGAACCATTTCTACGAATGCGCGGTTTTCGCCCCGTCTAGCATTGGTGTTGATGACACATTCATATACCAAACGTTTGTGATGGGATAGTGTTACCAGTAATGTTGATGTGTATTTCGCGTTTGTTTATATAATATCGACGCCACATCGGTAGCCTCGAAGCAGTACTCAATCTTATAAAGAAAACAACTCGACATGCGGATGGCCACAATGTATGGAAACGAAAACATGAGGTGAAGTAGACTGACTCCGTATGAATTCGCGATCTACAGTAATGGACAAAAGTATATAGATAAATTAATATTGCGCTGTATTTCTTTTTAACTTGTTTTATTAATACACCATCCTGTATATATAATTCATTATAGCATAATACTCACTTATATATAAATTCATTCATTAGACTCCTTTCAATAAAAAATTAATTGAAAAAATACTGGAACTTTGAAGGACAAAAATATATAGACAAAGGAAAACAATTATAGAAAAAAGAAGCAAAGTTCATTGAATTATAGAAAACCAACCATGTTTGTGTTAATATTTTGTAGCATAACCATTATTATACTAAGTGACATATAAATCCGAACACCCAGTTTAAATGGTTTTATTTTAATAAAAGTTGGTGAATGTATTTATCTTACTGTAAATAACAAGTGAAAAAATTTTCAGCCTTATCAGTTGGACATTCCGGTTTTTATACTGCTTTTTTTTAATTCACTAACGCTCTAAAAATGAATATTTCAGCCGCAGTAAAGAATCAACGTTGGCAGATTTTGGTACTTGACATCCTTTACGATCGGTTACGATGCCTAGAGTACGGAGACCTCTACGATTTCGTCAACTTAGTGAGCTTGATAGGGGCCGTATAGTGGGACTTCGGGAAGCTGGACTTTCTTTTTGGGCAATTGCAGTTAGAGTGCAAAGAAGTGGTTAGGTGTTGTCAGGCATGGCTTCGAGAAGGCCGTACGCAAAGAGCAAGGGGCACTGGACGCCGCCGTAGAACAACAGACCGTGAAGATCGCCGCCTAAGATTATTGGCCTTAAGGGACCGTTTCTCCACTACCAGGTCCATTGCAAATGAATGGTTTGCAGAACACGGAAGACCTATTGGCATGCGAAGTATTTACCGACGAATGAGAAGTTTTGGCTTGTTTTCATACCGGCCACACTGGGTCCTCCCTTTAACTCGAGAACACCGACGTAATCGCCTTGAGTGGTGCAGACAACGGTCACTCTGGGATCAGGAATGGAACAGTATTGTCTTTAGTGACGAGTCTCGATTTTGTTTAGGCATGCACGATGGTCGTGCCAGGGTTAGAAGGCGACGTGGTGAAAGGAGGAATCCACAGTTTTTTGTTGAAAGACATGTTCATCACACTGTTGGAGTTATGGTTTGGGGTGCTATAGCTTATGGTTCCAGGTCACCTTTAATCTTCATCAGAGGTAACATGAACGCGCAGCGTTATATCCACGAAGTTCTAGAACCCGATCTTTTACCCTATCTTGACACCCTGGCAGATCCAACTTTCCAACAAGATAATGCCCGACCACATGTTGCAAGAGTCACGATAGACTTCTTTCAACATAATGATGTCACATTGTTACCATGGCCACCAAGATCTCCCGACTTATCCCCAATTGAGCACGTGTGGGATATGATGGGTAGGAGATTGCTCAATTTGCAACGTCCTCCTCAGACTCTAGAAGCACTTTATCATTTACTTATTATGCTTCATTAAGTACTTACTACAAAATTTTATTAAAATAAAACCATTTAAACTGGGTGTTCGGATTTATATGTCACTTAGTATACTTTTATTAATCTAACTGATCTAGAATTTAGTTTTTTTCTGGGTCGACCACTTCTCTTAGAGGCTTCCACCTTTTTGTTTATATTTGTTCAATATTGCCCAAACTGCTTTACGCTTTAGCTTCACATTTTTGGCAATGTCGACTTGACGTTGACCATCTTTGTCTTGCTCAATGATCTTAGTTTTCACATCGAAAGAAATTTCTGGACCACGCGACAGGGTCTTAAAATCACTCAACTTATTCCACAATACTTGATGAACACAAACTAACCCTGTTCTGACACGAAACTGTATTAAACTAATGTTGAAAAGAATTTGTCTACATATTTTTGGTCCTCATAAAGAAGTGCTTATATTCAGACTTGCAGATAATATAAAAACAAGGAATTTACTTTTTCTACTAATAACGCATTTGTTTATGGAGTAATGAAGTATGAATTCGTTTTCTAAAGGTATTTAGGTAAATATTCATATTTGTCTATATACTCTTGTCAATTACTGTATATGTTTGTAGGGCCTTTCATTCAGAAAATACAAGAATAAAAAGGGTAAAGCGTTATTGCTAGTGGGTCAGATTACGAGGGTTGATCTCTACGGTCCCCCCTAACCCACATACAGCTTTTGATTTATATTTTTATATTTTGTTCAATAGGTGCTTCAGCATTTCGGTAGACATTTCAAAATTAGTCCGATGAGGCATTTATTACTAATGGGTCGAAGGATATAAACAACTATTTAGGTCATCTTGTGGTAAAATCGTAATAATTTTGCCCTATAAAATCTGAATTTGATAATAAAGACAGCAGTTGGTAACCTCGGCCGAGAGCACACGCATAAAGCTGATTTGACATGTAAGCGACCCTACTAGTAGCGTTCATTATACTTTGACAGAGTCTACCTTGAAGTTTTTCGCATATCGACTAGAATGATCGATCATCTGTTGTGACCGGATACGGCTTTCTATGAATGCTGAACCAAACCGCTGCTCAGCTGTTTAAATGTCAAGTGCGTAATTTCTCCGATATTTGGACCTGACATTTTGTCCACAAGCGCTACACCTACAGGGTCAAACAATCTCTCGAAAACCCTGAAACAAAAACCCATCAGCATTGATGTCACAAAAACCCCAAAGCTCGTTGTGTGTATGGCACACATGTTACAGTGCTTTCCAAAAAGCCTTCCCCTATGATGGCTTAAAATTTGTTGAACAAGTAAACTATCTAATTTCTCAGTGCTACGCTATTCTCAGAGTTTTATTTGCAAATACATATACTAAGTGACACATAAATCCGAACACCCAGTTTAAATGGTTTTATTTTAATAAAATTTTGTATAAGTACTTAATGAAGCATAATAAGTAAATGATAAAAATTTCAAAATGATTGCACTGCTTTAAAGCCCTTTGACCTTTAATAATGTGTGGATGCACCCTGATGTGCTACGCATTCTCCAACGCGCCTAGGCATGCTTCTGATCAGGTGGTCAATGTCCTCCTGTGGTATCTCATTCCAGGCAACCACCAACTCCTCTCGAAGTGCTTCTAGAGTCTGAGGAGGACGTTGCAAATTGAGCAATCTCCTACCCATCATATCCCACACGTGCTCAATTGGGGATAAGTCGGGAGATCTTGGTGGCCATGGTAACAATGTGACATCATTATGTTGAAAGAAGTCTATCGTGACTCTTGCAACATGTGGTCGGGCATTATCTTGTTGAAAAGTTGGATCTGCCAGGGTGTCAAGATAGGGTAAAAGATCGGGTTCTAGAACTTCGTGGATATAACGCTGCGCGTTCATGTTACCTCTGATGAAGATTAAAGGTGACCTGGAACCATAAGCTATAGCACCCCAAACCATAACTCCAACAGTGTGATGAACATGTCTTTCAACAAAAAACTGTGGATTCCTCCTTTCACCACGTCGCCTTCTAACCCTGGCACGACCATCGTGCATGCCTAAACAAAATCGAGACTCGTCACTAAAGGCAATACTGTTCCATTCCTGATCCCAGAGTGACCGTTGTCTGCACCACTCAAGGCGATTACGTCGGTGTTCTCGAGTTAAAGGGAGGACCCAGTGTGGCCGGTATGAAAAGAAGCCAAAACTTCTCATTCGTCGGTAAACACTTCGCATGCCAATAGGTCTTCCGTGTTCTGCAAACCATTCATTTGCAATGGACCTGGTAGTGGAGAAACGGTCCCTTAAGGCCAATAATCTTAGGCGGCGATCTTCACGGTCTGTTGTTCTACGGCGGCGTCCAGTGCCCCTTGCTCTTTGCGTACGGCCTTCTCGAAGCCATGCCTGACAACACCTAACCACAGTGTCTACACTTCTTTGCACTCTAACTGCAATTGCCCAAAAAGAAAGTCCAGCTTGCCGAAGTCCCACTATACGGCCCCTATCAAGCTCACTAAGTTGACGAAATCGTAGAGGTCTCCATACTCTAGGCATCGTAACCGATCGTAAAGGATGTTAAGTACCAAAATCCGCCAACGTTGATTCTTTACTGCGGCTGAAATATTCATATATATATAATAACCGGAATGTCCAACTGATAAGGCTGAAAAATTTTTCACTTATTATTTACAGTAAGATAAATACATTCACCAACTTTTATTAAAATAAAACCATTTAAACTGGGTGTTCGGATTTATATGTCACTTAGTATAAATCTGCGAGGAAGCGATTATATGAATCCTTGTTTTCAAAGTATCATATTGCTTAGTGGTTTACTACTATCTCTATTAAGATATTAGAAGGTGAAATTGTATTCAAAGTATTATGAATACATGTTGCAGACTTGTAAATTATCTCAGAAAATATGACCATAGATCGAAGGCCATTACAAATAGATGAAAATTGATAAAATGTATAAATACCAGCTCCCAAGTCTGACTCATAGGGTTCTTTATTCAAAAACACCGTTATATTTAGTAACCAAATTCATACGTAGATTAACTGGTATTAATATTAGATATAGAGAGACTTTTCCAATTCCGCACCAAAGCACATCTCTATTCCAGAATACATATATATTTACAATGCGATCAAATTATATAATTCTTTAGAGCGTAGTTTGAAAGAAACTAATTCATTACCTGAATTCAAGAAAAAAGTTAAAGAAATTCTACTTGATCAGCAGCGAAATCTGTTGCATATTTTCTTTGTGCCTTTACATTGATTATACTTTATTTTATCGGTATTGTGTACAGATATCAATTTTCAACATATTTTCAGTTAGGTACATACATTTCATATTGTTAAGGGAGTTTGGTGGTAGAATGGATTTAGTATCTAAATCCCGCCTTCTGTCATATAACTACAAATAAAACAGACGTTAATTATTATTATTTTTGAACAAGTCAAGTTAGAAAGTTGGAATGCGAAGCTTTGGGGGTCATGTGATATAGCACTTTGAAGCTCCTGATCAGTACTTTAAGGCCCTAGGGTACGAATTTACTACCTTTCAAAATGGCAGACTGTCACAGCTGAGCATTCATGTACAATTCAACAACCAAAAACTATTCAACAATCATTGAAAAAAATCTGACAACTTGTTTTCAAACTGAGTGTCCCATATTTCATTGCACACTCCAATACGCCAGGATCTTTGCAGCCAACTCCACCTCCACTATGCGTGAAGTAACATTTAGGCATAAGACCGTAAGACGGGACTCTTGTCGCTCTACATCACCAAAGCTTCTGGTTCGCACTTGATTCCTGCCGTTTCACTCAAGAGATGTGCAGCGGAGCTTGCTCCAGTTCTTTCGCGTCACTTCTCGATATCTTACGAATCCGGCACTTTCCCAGCAAACTGGAAATTTGCAAGAAATGATCTAAAGCCGCGTACAGACCGAGATTCCAACGCAAGCCAAGGAACATGTGGTTACAGATTTGGAGGTGTCCCAATCGGTGTGTACGGCTCTAAGAAAGGTGTTGGAGAGGTGCATACATCGCGAGCTTCTGGACTACCTCGAACGTCACCTTTTAATGAGCGACAGGCAGTATGGTTTCAGGCACCAGCTATCCACGAAGGACCTCCTAGCTACGTCACGCGACTGTGGAGTGAACTCATCCAGTCTTATGGTGAGGCCCATGTCGTTGCTGTTTATATTACGAAAGCTATTGCATGCTTCCCTCTGATGCAAACTTCCATCCTATGGCCTTCCTGAGAAGCTTTGCAGATGAGAGGCTGAGTTTCCTGTACAATCAATCCGACCCACAGCTTTGCGATGACAGCATTCTACAAGCAGGAAGACTAACAGCAGCTACTTCTCTGACAGGAGACCTGGATGTTATCAGTGCTCGCACAATCATGTACAGTTTAATGTTTCCAAAACACAGTACTTTCTACGTAAGCATTCCATAAAATGGAAACGTAACAATAAACATTTTCCAGCATTCAGGTTCATCTGCCAGACCGGTCGATTATGTAGAAAAATAGACCAATATTTAGGCCTATGATAATGATGTACCAATTATTGGGTTGGTGATGTTTTTTGTACTTTGGAGACAATACTTTTGGAATTACCCTCGTAGTAGGCACCTGGTACGATATCCACGCGAGAGCTTTCTAATACTTCATTAGAACAGTTTCGCATCACAATTTTATACTTTTCAAAACATTACAGCGTTTGTTACAAAACGGCGCACGTTTTTCTTTGGTGTTTCATAATCAACTTTTGGTTAAGAGACTACCAAGTACCCAACCTGTACTTTATTCAGGAGTGGTAAGTTGTGTGGGTTAAGGAACATCAAATTATATTGAATTTCAAGCGGAAGAATGATTATGACGCGCTTTAAATGCAAATTTATGGGAATTTTTGAAATGTCAGCTCACAAGCGGTTCTGTAACCCACAGTGGCGTACCTGTTATATAAAAGCCCTTCCGTGTTTTGTGTTGGACCAGGACCAGGAACAATATATAGGTAAGAGGACTTGAAACTCTTGATTTTTCGAAAACAAGAGTTTCAAGAGAACATAGCAGACCCTCTATCGATGATCGCTTAACGACATCGATAGAATGTGCGAGGTAAAGGGAACCAACCCGGCGTTCCCAGAGACTGAAACACATGAGGAGACGTTGTAGCAGACCGCAGGTCACGCACAACACATGGCCTACCGAGACGCTGATGAGTCGGGCCACGCGGAGGTTAGGGTTTAGTGGGTATTAGGTGGTCTCCTCAAGACAACCTGGAGTCCCACACACGCCGTAGCTCGGGCTATGGTATGGTGCATAAACGTATTCCCCCCTCACAAAAAAAAAAGATGTGGAGGAAGGGCAAACCAAGAGCTCATTCAGCATTCAGATCCTATCGGGTCTCTTGCACGTACCGCGAGGGACTAGATCACATCACCCGCGATTACATTGTGGGATGAAAAGGAGAACCCGTCAAATACGAGGGCGGTCCGATGAGTACTTAGCCTCACCACCCGATGGCGCCACTATCGCAAGAGAAATTTACTATCGTGTAGTAGATTCTCGTAGACGGCTAATGTGGAAATTTCAGACGAATCGGACTCGTAGTTTTGTTTTGGCCGCGTGTAGATGCGGGCGTGTATAAGTATATTAAGCACCAATAAAGAAATGAAATGGAATGATCCTCTTCCTTCACAAAAAAGTTAGTTTTGCAGATTTTTTTGTTTCGAAGGCATTCGAAGGAAATGAAAAGAAAAACAACTGCCGACCGAATTATCAGACCGCAACTTGAAGGCCATTCTTGAATTCTTCGGACAATTTCACTTGGGAATAATTAACTATTGCGGGGTTTAATGCTTTCCAATGACAGGAGGAAAACGAAAATGTCGCCAAAAAGGCTAAACATCACATTTTTCCGAAACTTGAAACTTTGAACGCGTCTATACAGTGTGTTACAACAATAGCCCGTAACAATCTTGTACAGTTTAATGCTTCCAAAACACAGTACCGTACCTTGACGAACAAAAAGCGTGCTAGCGCTCATCCGGTTTCGATGGTAGGAGTCCAGATCACCGAGGACTTGGTCTGGCACGAACACATCCCGTCAATAGCAACAGCTGCTGGGAAAAACTAGGCTAAGAAGTACTTTTCTCCAGATGACCTCTCCACTCTATACAAGGCACAGATAACGCCTAGCCTCGAGTATTGATCACATGTTTTGGGTGCTGCCGTGCCGACTACACTATTTATGCTCGATGATGTCCAGAGGACCGGTCGATGACTTTTCTCTCACAGACAGTCTTGAGACCATTCGGCACCGGCGGGCCGTCGACAATCTAGCTCTCTTTAACCGCTACACCAACAGGCTTTGCCCCTCAGACCCGCCTGACTTCGGCCTCCCATCCTAACCGTGTCGAACTTTGTACATCCAGACCTGGCCGATACGACTGCTCCGTTATCCCCAGCGTGTCGAGATTGTGGAACAATCTACAAGAGGAAGTTTTTCCCAGTTCTACTAATCTTAGGCAGTTCAAAAATTGGATCAACAAAGTTTCTTTACTTTATCGGTCTATTACTACTACTACTACTTGGTGAGCAAAATGGGCAGCAGTGCATAAGTCGTATGTTTGTGTATTCGCAAAGGTTCGACGTCCGAGTTAGGCGCCTAGAATTTTAAAATCTAAAAATATCCAGTCTCGTCGACTAATTACGAGTAAACGAAATAGAAGGCCTTGCTGCCAAAATATATTATTTCTGACTCAAGGTTCAGTACGGGACGCGGACTCGCAGACAACTAATAGCTCTAAAAGTTGGCAAAAATTGCTCGAAGCCTTTCAAATTAAAGTTTTCATAGTGCCATGATACACATACATGATTTAAAAAAAATAATATCAAGCAGATTGACTACTGACATGACTTGACATCTATTTTAAATTCCCGACGTTCTGTTAGAAACCAAAAAATAAGCTTCAAGTTAGTCGAAGTACAAATTATAAATATACGCGGACTTGATATAGCAAGTGTTCAGCGTTAGAGCGTGGTACTCAATGTGTTCTGCAACGGCTCAAACCTCTCACCTCTTGACAAAATAAAAATAAATGACTTTATTTATGATGATACATTATAAATGGGCGAATTTTAGCCTCGGCTATCGTTCCACGTAACTCTGGTGTGACATTGGATACTAGAAATTTATATATATATATATACATAAAGGGTTGGCCATCAGTTGATTTTTTTAAGTTGGTATTATTTTGACAGTTGGCAACACTTCCATGCTCAACATATTGACGGATATATTGTGTCAAACTTCCGCTGTGAGCAATGAATCATTTTAATCTTGAACAAAAGTGGGAAATATTGGAAACATATTTTCAAAGTGAGTGCTGTGTTGCAGACTTTGCGAAAATTGAGAAGACTATCTGGTCGGAATGAAGCTCCGTCCGCGACTGGTATACGAAAATTCGTGAAGAAGGTTCGTGAAACTAGCCTGCTTGTGGATAACAGAAGGTGTGATCGTGTTCGACCCATACGTACAGCCGAAAACGTTGCTGCTGTTGCCCAGAGTGTGCGTGAAAACGCAAGAATGTCAACTCGTCACAGAGCACAACAAATGGGCATCAGTTGCAACTTCTGTGCGTGACGACCTGGGATTATTTCCTTACAAGATGCAACTTGTGCCAGAGTTAAAACACAATGGCCATCCGCTTCAATATCGTTTCTCTATGTATGCTCTAAATCAATTGGAAACGGACGTCAATTTTGGTCGCCAAATCATCTTTTCGGACGAAGCCCATTTCCATCTGGGAGGTTACGTCAACAAGCAGAACTGTAGGATTTGGAGTTCTGAAAATCCACATGTCATAGAAAAACCAATGCACCCTGAGTAACTGTTTGGTATGGCTTTTGGTGTGGTGGGATTATTGGTCCCTACTTTTTTCAAGATGAAGATGGTAACAGCGTGAGGGTAAACGGGGGACGCTATAGAGACATGTTGAGGAGTGTTTTGTGGCCACTTGCACAATCTCTGGTTCCAGCAGCATGGCGCAACATGCCACACCAGCCGTGGAACAATCGATCTTTTACACACTAAGTTCGGTCATCGCATTATCAGCCGTTTTGGAGACGTTCATTGGGCCAGCCCGCTGCTGTGATTTGACGCCCACGGATTACTTCCTATAAGGGAACTGTTGAAGACCGCTGTTACACGAACGATCCTCAAACAATAGATGTTCGTAAGGAAAATATCCGTTTAGCTATTGATGAAATAGACCCACAAATTATCGAAAATGGGCTTCAAAATTGGGTTATGAGGATGGACTACTGCCAGGCCAGCCGCGGCAGCCATTTAACTGAAATTGTTTTTCATAAATAAACGGAAGGTGTATTCTTTTGACTAAAGTATCGAGTGTTACATATAATTCAAGAGTTTAGTTTTAATACCAATTAAAAGAAACAACGGATGGCCCATACAGGGTATCTGCGAAAGGTTGGGAAATCTCGAAACTGGAGATACTACAGACCAAAATATGTGGATTGACCTAAACATACCTCAGTCCAAAAGTTGATAGTTTTCGAGATACAGGGTGTCAAAGTAACAATTTCATTTTCTATCTTTCCTTATTGCTTGAGGAGTATTTCAGATTTTGGTATAAAAGTCAATATAAGGAGGTTTTCTAGTATGAAAAACAAGAATCCGATATTTTTTGGCCAAACTTCTAGAGGGCGCTACTTATAGCACTATTTCGGTAAATAACTTATAACTTTTGTGTGCTACCCTGTATACGACAACTGACGGAACAATCTTATTTTCTCGTATTTCCACAATAAAAAAGGTTTACTTGTAAGAAGTGTTTGGATAATATCTGAGTAGCATTATTCATGAAGTTTGAACCAATATTATGTCACATATTAGAAACCATAAAAAAGTAGGATGAAATGTCATCTTCCAGACTAGATAGTTTTCATTGTGCAAATAGTCCATTCCAGGTTTGCTCGCTATGAATTGAAATCCTATACTCGCTGATAAATGGTACCAGACTTATCAACCAATTTGTGACAGTTAACAAAATTTCACATCCACAGTTATCATATTGACAACAGTATATATAAGCGCGACAAAAAGAGCATCTACTAGATTACTCGATTTTTGTTATTTATGTAGTGAGTGACATAAACTTTAAAAGACAAGTAGAATCGTCAGCTGACAATATATAAATACTGTTCTTGTTACATATGCAGGAGACATTCAAAATTTGCGAAATAAATTAATCTTAATATGTTATTTTAATATTCTCACGTCAAATTGGAGTGGCCGCTGACTGGATCATCATACTAGTGTCTCAATCCAATAGTCGGACAAGTGTGGAAGAACCGTCTCCAGCGCTGAGTGGCTTCAGATGGGAGCCATTTTGAGGGTGACAATATAAAATTGTAATAAAAAAATCATTCTCATCACTCAATTTACAGACCTCGTACCTCTGACCGGAACTGTACAAATGTTAGACTTTTACTGCATGGCACCTTGTATGTAACGTAAAATAAAAACCACACGTGTTGTTACTGTACTCGATTTTTGTGGAGTGGGATGTGTATACAGTTCATTATCTAATTTCGTTTTAGTTTACGCTGACTCCAGAAAACATATACGTTTTATGTTTAATTTGTACAGACTAATCGCCTTCGAGGCGATTACATAAAAATCAAAGTTTATACACTACGAATAGTTGGAACATTGGCGGATTTAGCGGTGAAAAAATGAGCTCCTTTTTTAGCAACGGACAATCTCTACGACTAACCATCAATTGTTAAAAATTTGATCAATAAGATATCTTTCACATATTTATAGCCTGTTGAGAAAGGAACTCCAATATGCAGTACAAATAAACGATGTGATTCTGTTTTACTTTCCTCATTGTTTACTGATTCAATTTAGGCTTTTCACAGCACAGCATGAAAGATTTTCCCTAAATCGCCTTAAGCTAGGCTAGGTTTGGCAACGTCGGCCACGAATGCAGAACGACGGAAAACATGGACTAGAAAGAGTTCAGCCTAAAGCGAGATTACAACGCTGCCGGATCAAAGAAGATACCAGGGATATCCGAATTCTTTTGGGACTGTTCGACATTCCGTATTAGAGGAAAGGTAATCGGCCAAGATTACAGCACTGAGGCCTTATTGTATCAAGGTATGGTATCATGTTCATGGGTTACTCACGGCTAGATCGCTGGATCTACATACCTAGGGTTGTCTAGTACTGTATTATTTATTGAAACCCTTTTGAAATGTTGACATTAAAAAACGTGTACGCATGGGCAACCAAGAACAGTTTGAATGTCTAGCAGTAGTTCAAACGCACGTCAGGCGTTATTGTCGCTTAAAATGTCAACGATGCCATTCAAAGCGCTGATGCTGGATGTAGCCCGAAATGATTAAATGTCTGATCATATTATTCGACTTGTTTCCTCCATCGTGAACAAAGAATCTGTATTTACAATTAGTGGGGATATCAAGTAGTACCAACATTTTTTCGTAGCAGAAAATGTCAAAATTAAAGCAATGAAACATGTTTAACCCCATCAATAATAATAAAACAGACCTACTTAAATCTTATATAATAATATGAAAATGAATAGAAAACATAAATACAACAAAACTTCAGTATGGAAGTAAACAATCATTGTAGTGTCATAATAGTGGGGAACTAGTAAAGGAGATCATTTTGGGAGAATAGAAAATCAGAGTTTGACGCTAAAAAAAGGATCATTCTCCCGAAAGGAGAACGTCTGGCAACCCTGTATGTGTATTATATTTATAAAAAATTTGGAAACTGGTGAAAACAAAAAACAAAAGTGTATCCCACATTATTTGAGATAGTTAGAAAACGTGTAAACCTCATAGCTACTATGTAAGCGACAATTCACGTTGATAATTTAAATGCTAACCGTCCATCTTAATAAAAAAATGAAAAACAAAAAATCAACAATACAAGGTGTCCCGAAGCTGTTACTCATCCAAATACTAACCAACCGCGTCCGACGCTGATCAAATCCGGCGATTGGATGAAAGATTGAGAGGCGATGGTTTCACTGAGATTATTCGTTCGCAGAACTAGTTCCTAGAACAAGTTTGTTCGCGAACCAGTTCCTAAAACTACAGCGTGTGAGTAAGCGCGACCTATTGAACTAGTTAACGGAAATGAACTAGAAAGCACATTACTACTGAACACTATAAAAAAATCGGTATCTTGAAAATCTTTAAACGACAAAATAGTCCAAGGAATCATCCATCAAATTTTGCCATATTCCGGAAATACACTGGTAGTCCAGGCTATAAAAAAGGTGAAAAAAAAGTTTAGAAGATATCTGAAAGTTTTAAATGGAAGAGAGTCTTTCTACTGACAAGTACATAAAAAGATACAGCCAGATATGCGTTGTTTTATATAAACAATGGGAAAAGCCCAAAATTCAGTATTTTTCTTGAATAATTTGCAAACTAAATTCTATAAATAATCGGTAACCTGGAGATTTTAGAGCACAAAAATACCTTCAATTTTGATTTTTAAGAATTAAAATTGATAAACAATAAAGCTAAATACGGGGCTTTTTAGCAATATTGAATGAATGTTTATAATTATTGCAATAACTATTGTAAATGACTAAAAATGTGAGAGTGATGGCATCATTGGTGTTAATAAATGTGCTAAATTTCAGCCGGATCGGTTTATGTAAAAAGCTAATTGTCTATCCCAGAGACGAATTATTTAAACAACTGTTCTTGTCCAAGATATGGTCCTAGAACATTGTACAAAAGTGAAATGGATGAATTTTTCAACTTCAAGAATTTATGCAAAAAAATGATTATTTATTTCAAAATTGTTGTTAAAAATGATGTTAAAGAAATAACCATTTTTATAAATATGAACATTTACAATAACTTGTTTATTTTTTCAATATAATTTATTTTAACAAGTTGATATGGATAGGCGGTTAAAAAAAGCAAATTATAAAAACCTTCTACGACCAATAGGAGCCAAAATAAAAAAAAAATAAAAAATTCATATCTCTTTTATAAACATTAAGACTCGAAATTTTCACAGATTTTAAGCAAGGATCTCAATTTTATGATCCAATTTATAATATTACTATTAGTTCAAAGGTCTTTAAGAAATAGCCACCTAAAGTGAAGGAACTCGCGTAACTATTTCCGGTTGAGGTGGTGGGTGAATCAGTTTTAATAATAATTTGAAATAAATAATTGATTTTTTGCATAAAAGTTGGAACCTTCATGAATCAATTTCACTTTTGTAAAATATTCTAGGATCATGTCTTGGGCAAGAACAGATGTTTAAATAATTCGTCTCTGGGATAAACAATTAGCTTTTTACATAAACTATTAAGTCTGAAATTTAGCAAACATATTAACACCAATGATGTCACATCTTTTTAGCTATTTATAATTGTTATTGTAATGTTTATAAACATTTATTCAAAATTGCTAAAAAGCTCCGTATCTAGCTTAACTGATTATCGATTTTGATTCTTACAAAATAAAGTTGAAAGTGTTTTTATGCTCTAAAATCTCCGGTTTACCTAATACTTATAAATTTGAATTTGAAAATTATACAAGCAAAATACCGAATTTTGAGCTTTTCCCCATTGTTTATAAAAAACAACGCATACCTAGCTGAATATTTTTATGTATTTGTCATTAGAATGATCCCCTTTTCATTTGAAACTTTCAGTTATCTGCTAAACTGTTTTACACGAAATACCGATTTTTTTCTCTGTAGCTTGGGCTAAATATACTCTTCAATCTCATTTAATTCGAAAGGTGTTCCCAGGTAACCAAGGTAGACACGTGGAAACACTGCCGTAACCTCCGAACGAATGTACAAGCACATATCGGTAGAAGATATAATACCGTTTTTAGTTGGAGAATTTTTGTTTATTATTTCTCGCATCGGAAACGCTATTATTGTTTTCTTTAGCAGTTATTGCCTTGATAAGCCGACCATTTATCGACACAAGTGTGAAAACATTCAAGCAGATTTACAGTCATCTACATTATTTACCTAGTAGGCATCTACAGGCATGTTTGTTTATTATGCCTCAGAGGGTAGAGTTTGACAATAATATTTATTTATATACAACATTTTGCCGAGGGAATGATTGACAGTAGCAATCACTTTAGCCCATAGTATGCAAGAAGTTTAAAGTGATTTAGTGTCTTTTCCTTATTTATTGAACGGGTTAAGTCAGGAGTTTCAATTTGGGATGATGAAGTATAAGTATACACACTATATTTTAGGGTAAAGGTGGAGAAGATAATAATTTTAGTATAGCCGGTTGTGTGCTATCTTGTGAAAAATGAACCAAATGGAATGGGGGTCAAAGTCGAACGCTTATAACAAATAATCAAGAATATATAATATTTACAAGATGCCCGAAAATCATGACCTACAGTTTGGCAAAAGTCTCGTAGTTTTCGAGATATACAGCAATCATTTTTCTTTAGCAAAAATCGATATTCGTCCCTTTTTAAGGCTGGTACACCACTGCAGAATTACAAAGTGCCTGTGCCGATAAGGGCAGAGCAGTGATTAGGGCTTATGCATACCAAAGGAACAGGTAGAATTTTCGACCGAAATAATTGGCAGCGCTGCTCCATGACTGTTGGAGACCGGCTCACGAAGGCACTTGAATACTACGTCATAAAGTGGACAAGTTCCTTGCAGGACCGGGCTTGGCCCTACATATCTCACAGTCTGGTCTATTTGATAATTTACGACCCGTCAGCATACTATGTTTCTTTTCAAAGATATCCGAAAAGGTTATCTTCAAATTATCTACAATTTATTGTAGGACGCCTGCATGGCCTCCTTGATTTTCATAGTATGTATTTTCACTACTTTAGAAAGGCTGGGGTATTTTCTCTCTCCTATTGTGATGCTATGTTTTCTTTTTGAATTGTAGGAAATTTCAGGCTGATATAAAAGATGATATAAATCAAAAGCACGAACAATTTGATGCAAATAGATACTTGTAACATAACCTCAAAATAAAGCGCTGACATGGAACAGCAGAAAAATATGAAAATCAAGGAGACCATAACGGCATCCTATCATTGTAAGAACGACTGACCATATGACCCTAAGTCGTTTGGCACGGTTACCCACAAAATTTTGTTGGGTAAGTTAAAGTTTATTGGACTTTCTGACATTCCTCTTAAGTTTGCTGAAACCAACTAATCGTAAACAAAAGGTAAAGATAGTGTTAGATTTAGTGAGTTAGTGTTAGTTGGAGATATCTCATCTTCGGTGGCTGTTTCTACAGGTGCCCCTCAGTGGTCTGTTTTAGGCCCTTTGCTGTATTTAATATATACTTTCGATTTAAATTCATGTAGTGAACATTGTGCTACAGAAACTTACACGAATGATACGCAAATTTCGTTTTACATATTTAAATTATGATCTTGACAAGGTAACTGATTTTTGTAAGAGACACATATTGAAGATTAATTCTGATAAAAGTACTTTAATTGCTTGCTTCTGGAAAGAAACGAAAAAAGTTGACAAATGATTGTAATGGACATCTTTTTGGTTACTATAGTTTTCAAGTCAAATGTCAACAAATTCGGGTATTTAAGACAGATAATCTAATGAACATATTGTTCCAAACAGGGCCAGTCACTTTTATGAGTAATTTGAGAAATTCCGATTTTTCTGAAATTGACCGCCAGGGTACTGACAAAAGTAACGTAGGACTGACAAAATTTGCAATTTCATAGAAAACATATGGAATTTATTAGAACTTTGAACAAATATCTTCGAATCTAATAACTGCACGTCTTATAGTTATAGTAACTATTAACAATAAGTAAATAGGGAATATCTGGTCACAAATGGAACAGTATTCAAAAACTTTTCACAAAATTTTTTCACACCATCCAGCAAAAATATATTATACACTTGCTGCATGATATTATATAAGACACTCATTCTTTCTTTCCAGCTGCTTGACGACTGTTAGCATCGTCTTATCAAAATTGTGAAAACCAAACGTTGCACTTTTTTTGCGGACCCCGTAGTACCAGCACTGTACTACTCCACAAACGGACTACTAATAACTAATTATTGAATGTACCAGCTCCAGCAATGCAATGTACCTAAGTTGATCTTGCACCGATCTGGTGATTTTTCTTTTAGTGTAGTATTCTTCTAATTCTGTTTTAATAACTTCCCTTCTTCACTAATTCCTTCTTTTTAGATATAACTTCACTCAATTCATTTTTTTTTGCTATTTTTCAACAGATTTTATAATTCTCAGAGTAACTGCGTACTTCTGGACTTCCTCTGTCTTTCGCTACTCTTTTCTGCTTCTTTCGCTCTTTGGTCTGCAACAACAATAGGTCTATTTTCTTTAGGAACTGGTTGATAATAATAATGATAATACGGACGTCACTAACTATCGACCTATTTCACTTATATCAAGTTTAGCTAAAGTTTTTAAGAAATTACTCCTTAATAAAATGATTAATTTTCTTAATAAATTCAAAATTCTAAATTCAAATCAATATGGTTTTATAGCGGGCAAAACTACAACAGATGGGATATTAAGTATAGTAGATGAAATAACCCAAAACATAGATGGAAAAGTACCATCGATATGCGTATTTGTGGACTTACAAAAAGCGTTTGACACAGTTAACCACAATATACTTTTGGAAATCTTAGAAAGAATAGGTTTTCGTGGAAAGATGTATACTTTAATGGAAAATTATTTATCAAATAGACCGCAATCAGTAAAATTATTAAGCTCTTATAGTAAAGAAATGTTTGTTAAATGTGGTGTTCCACAAGGTACAATTTTGGGTCCTCTGTTATTCAATATTTATTTAAACGATATATTCAAAATTAACAGTACTGGTAAAATAGTCAGTTTTGCAGACGATACTGCTATACTTTATAAAGGTAAGGATTGGAACGACTTAAAAGATATTATCCAAAATGACTTTTGCAAAATTATTCAGTGGTTTAATAACCGAAAATTAACAATTAACTTTACTAAAACTCATTTTTTACCATTTTCATCACTATCTAATCATCTACCAAAATATAACCACCTTCGGTTTAAGGTAAATGATAAAAATATAAAAATCAATAGAGTTAATGATACAAAATATTTAGGAATTTATCTAGATCCCCACTTGAGATGGGATGTACATATTTCTCACATACTAAAGAAAATTAGATTCATAGCATATAAAATAAAATTTCTAACCGGTATATTAACTGAATATTATCTACGAATAATATATCAAGCTTTAGTCGAGCCACACATAACATACGGTATAGTAGTGTGGGGTGCTGCATGCACGACATACTTTAACGATTTAGATGTACTTCAAAGAAGAATTTTAAAATCAATGTTAGGCAAATCAAAATTATACCCAACTAATGACTTATATAATGATGCACAAATATATGATACTAAACAACTTTACTTCTTACATACCATCACTCATTATCACAAAACTATTAGTGAACACGACATAATTAAACATAATCATAAAACCAGACATAAATTACGCGCAAAAAATGTTCCTAAACCAAACAAATCCCTAATGAAACGATGTCACCTGTATATAGCTCCAAAATTGTACGAACATTTACCAAATAATTTAAAACAATTACGCAATACATTAGGCTTCAAAAAAAAATTAAAAAAATTTATTAACACGATTGGGAGAAATCAAATTAATAAAATAATCTCAAATATTACACAATAAATGCTCTACCATTCTTACCAATAATTTCTTTTTTCTCTCTATTTTATTATATTTTGCAATTCAACATACATATGATCCATGCACAGGCGTTGTCCTCCTATGGATATATTATATTTATTTACTCGTTTCATGTTCCCTGTATTTTAGAGTAAATAAATATTATTATTATTATTATTATTATTATTTCGTTCTCAGTATTTAGAGGAGTATTCTGATGTATCAAATTATGAGTTTGTTTCAACAGTTGCTTTTTTGTCTGTATCTTGATCTTTTCCAGTTTTTCTAGTTGCCCGTTGCTCCAAAAGTTTTCTTTGCCCTTTCTTCTTTTTCAACTATTGTAACCTCTGTTTTTCTTTGTATTTAGCTTATTTAATGCAATCGCTTTTAATTCGGCTTTTCTTTTCTTCGTTATTATATGTATATTCTTTAGACAAATTCTGTTTTTTTTTCAGGAGGTTTAAATTGTAATAAGTAAAATAAATACACACAGTTGCAATTAAGATAAAAAGGATCTAAACAAACAAAAATAAGTACCGTGGAAGTCCGTCAATCCATTGACGCAATATAGACAAAGGACTGACGCCAAAGTACTGACGAAAATGACCTTATTTTGAGATTATAATTCGAACGAATGTTTCTTTTGGTACTTTCGAATATCAACAAGCTATATTTTAACATATTATAGTTAACTACATATGAATAAAAAAAAATGGAGTTTGTAGAGAAACATCGCCTCACCACAGTACTGATATTTTGACTGGATCGGCACGTGTATTCATAGTAACCACGACTCTAGCACTGGTTAAGTAGCTGCACCTCTCTTCACTACTGACGTTAAAATTTAACAGGGATCGAGTCGGTGATATTTGGCGATAATTTCATATTTGAACAACACAACGGACTGACGAATGGAACTAAAGACAAAATTTCTTAATTTTTTATAACTAACGGTGGGCATATTATACTATGAAAGTTGTACTATACATTATTAAGCACATCACAGATTGTAATGAAATAGTAAGTTTTCTTTAATTAATCGTAATGTTCAATAGACGGCCACTTGATTGTACGTTTTTGGGATTGTGACATGCCAAAAGACTGACGTTTTGAGGATTTTCTGTATTTTTTCAAAAACTTTAAAATAAAATTAAATATAAACAAAATATAATAAAACTTCATATCTATTGATTGATGACAATGAGTTACCCATTTTTTGTAGAATCACCCATATTATTATTTTAGTCTTCATTGATATCTAGTAGAAGATATTAGAAAATTAACTTTGCAGCAACCTTTTACCATTTCACTTCAATACAACTATCCAAAATATTCATCTGAGATGCATGCCTGCGTGGTGCATTCACTGAAAAGTCTCTCCACACACCGGGTTCTCAAAGAAACTTCGTTAATCCGATTTTTGAACTACCTACGGTTAGCAGAACTGGGAACAGCCTCGTCCTTTCGTAGATTGCGCCATAATCTCGACATCCTAGGGACAAAGGAGCGGTCGTATCGACCAGTCATGGAAGGCCGATGTCGGGCGGTTCTGCCTGGCATGCACATCGCGCAGCGACAACACGGAGGAGAGCTCTGAGGAGCAGAGCCCGTTGGTGTAGCGGTAAAAAAGAGCTAGAGCTAGAGTGGAAGTTTGCATCCATTATGGTGCTGATAACCTGATAACATTTAGTAGCACTGATTCGTCATAGAAGGTTCAAATACAGAAGCGAATTACGCATACAGCTTACGGTAATTTGAATGAACTTAATTGAAAACTTTATGAAGAAAAAAGTGATTTCTAATACAAATATAGAAAACACTGATTACCTATGTGAATTTGTGCAAGGTCGGGGACATTACCGAAGATTAAAAATATAATGACGCAAAGAAACCAGACGTTACAATAACCATCTGAAATGTTATATAAGTTGATGCAATGCGTTTTCAGTCGTTGTATTTCAAAAACTAGATTGTAACGGCGGATTACAGATAGCAAGCCCAAAAGTGGCTATTTTTTATTCCAGTTTTTGACCGCATTGGTGAAAAGATTGGTAATGTTCGATTATCCGTTCAACAGAAATATAACATGTAAAAAACTATTAGTTGACATCGAATCGGTCAGATTTATGTTTTTCAATGGAATCACATTGCGTCTGCATCAATACCCTGACTAAATCGGAGATATCAAACATTTCTGAGACTTAAATGTTGTTAATTTTTAATGATTGAATTAACCATAACAATGTAAAAGAAGAAATACAAAGTTAAAAAACATTTATTGATAAAAAAATAATTCCACTGCTATAAAATTTTCTTTTTTCAATATAATACTAATTATATAGATGAAAAACGAACACCTATTCCCTATATATCACAATGTTCTGATAAAATTACGTGCACTCAATTCAGATTAAGTAGATTTTTCTTCGAAAATGTTTTTTATAATTTTGGACAAACCCATATAATGGACGTAAAACTACGATTTATATGTAGTGTGCATAAACAACTAAAGCTTTGATTTTCTCGCATTTTTATCATTGTTATCAGTAACTGTTTATGTATCCGCAGAGCGTAAAAACCAGACATTAACAACTGTTTCAAATACATATGAAAAATATTAACAGCTCTGTACATCATATTTTTTTATATACCTTTCTACTGTATGTAACGGTACACAATAAAAGACAGTGGAATCAAAATCATAATAGGGAAATAGTTGGCTTCAATATGCTTATTAAAATAATTATATTATATACAATAACTGAATTATAAAAACAATGCTTTCAAATCTTATAAAACATTAGCGTGATTAAAAATGAACACTACAGAAAAATACAATGATTCATAGTAAGTACACTTAGTATTTATGAGGAATAAACCATATTTTACACACGAATATCGTAAATGCATTTTAATATTCGACTCGAGTTGGAACTTTTTTCCCTAGTTGTAAAAAAAAGAAAAAGGCCGCAAAATCTTCACAGCTTGTAAAATTATGCAAGTACGGTAAGATGAATATGGTCTAGGCGTTTTCAGGATAAAAGTATGGCATACAAATATATCTGTGAGTTTCAAAGACATATTTTTCTCCAAACATCTTACAATCGCGACTCTGCTGACATTTACGAAACAATTCTTGCTCAATTCGGTTAGAATGCCAGAAGTACCTCAAAAGAGAACGCAAAATATACCTCGGCATCAAGCGTCGTCAAGCCGTATCGTCAGTCGTTCCTACAATTAAATTGTAGAACGCCTTTATGGCCTCCTTGATTTTCATAGTTTTTTCTCTCCTTCAGAAATGTTGGGGCATTTCTAGATTGCTACTATTCCGTGTCAGCGTCAGCGCTCTCCTTATTATGAGGCTGTTTTCTTTTTGAATTGCAGGACACTTAAGGCTGATTATAAGAGATGATATAAATCAAAAGCATGAACAATTTGATGAAAATAGATATTTGTAACATAACCTCAAAGTAGAGCGCTGACACGGAACAGCAGAAAACTATTAAAATGAAGAAGGCTATAAAGGCGTCCTACAATTGTAGGAACGACCGACGATACGGCCCTCAATGTGTGTCCAAGTTAAATTTTTTTTCTTTAACGTATGCTGTATGCTTCTAACACTAACACGTTAGCGCCGCACTTAAAATTCACATATAGTTTTTGCTTTTGGGTTCCAAATTCCGTTCATTTTGATTTTGGTGGTGTGGAGTCCGGGCCCTTCTCCCTGAAAAAATAATTTTTCTTTCTAATCAACCCATTTTTATAAAATACAGCTTAAGACTCTAAACACATGTTGCTTTCTGGCTAACTATTTGTTGATTCAGAACGCAAGAAGTAACCCAAAAGAATTAGGGATGAATAAGCCAACCAGGCATTGGCGATTCAACACTATAGGCAAGTTACATCAAATTATTTCGGGCTACTTCCATGCGAACTGAATTAAGCAAGAATTACTACAGAATCAACGTGTTTGGACTTTAAGAGTAATGAGTTTGACTTTGCATTACTTGAAACTGACTTATATGCCTAATGTTAATTCAGAGAGAAGGCCCTTACTCATAAGATACATGTTTTCAGAAAAATACGTTCATTTCTGATAACAACATTTAAGGTACTCTAGAGGAACGGTTTTTGATTTACATTGCCCCAAAATGGACGTTCACACTAGACAGAACGCCTCAGATGTTGATCGATCATTGTAGGTATGTACCATATTCTGTGTTTAGCGAGGATCTTATTCGACGTAAAGTTTGCAAATATTTTTTATAATATTTGAATCATGTATCAAGAGTATTGATAGATCATTTTAAACAAAAAGTGTGAATGGGGAACGTTTTTCGCGAACTTTTTTTGTTAAAATACTGTATTTTCAGCACGTGTTTTTAAACTCATCACTATCATATAACCTTGACGTCTATGCATATGAGAGGGATTTGCATGCCATTGTTGCCAGCTTGGGCTCCACAATTGGGAGGAAAAATGAAAACTCGAAAACATGAACATGAATAAAGAAACAAAATAACGAAAAAGAAACGAAAACCGAAATAAGCAACAGTAACAAGATAAAAAGCGATTGTTATATAATTATAAAACAAAAAATAACAAACATTAGTAAAATAAGACAACTCTAAGTGATTGTAAAAAAACAAAAAGTTAGAAACAGTGGTTAAATACAATAAATAAAAAATAATAGTAAAATAGAGATAATTTTAAACAAAAAATAACAAAAATCATATCACAAGATAAATAACATCACAGCCAAAAATGATCCTACCATTATGACTACCAACAATTTTTTTTATTAACTTGTGATATTTTCAAGATTTGTTTCATAATTATTTAGAGTCGCTTTTTATTTCCATATTGTGTTGCTTATCTGAGATTTTCATTACTTTTTCGTTATGTTTAATTAACAAATTTATGTATATATGAGTTTTCGAGTTTTCATATTTTCCCCAAATGCGAAGCCCAATCCGGCAACATCGCAGGCAAGGTCCTCTGATATGCGCAGACGTCAACGTCATATATTATGGTGATGAAAATACGTGCTGAAAATACAGTATTTTGGGGAATTTTTTTCGTGAAAAGCCTGCTTTATCCACACTTTTTTTTGTTCAAAATGATCTATTAGACTATAAATTTCAAGTGTAAAAACCAACTTCTAAAAGACGCAGTAGACTAGCGATTCGAAAATCATGACACCCTAAGATGATGAGACCCTATCATTTGCTGGATAGCTGCGAAAAGCTTCTCAAGATTACGCTGTCACAAAATGACCCAAACTGACGAAAATACTCAATTCCTTTCGAGAATTAAAACGTCTTACACCAAAATCGTTGACAATGCCGAAAGAATAAAATTTCAACTCGTATGACAGTCTTACGCAACACTAACGAAAGTCAACTGATTTGGATTTTTTCACATTTTCTATCAACTAAAAAATCTGATACAAGCTGCAACAGTTTTGATGATACATTTCTAGTGATATGAAGAGGCTTTAATTTGACGTAATTACATTTAATTCAGATATTCCAGGTTCGGCGTCAGGATTAAAATAACTATATATATAATTAGAAAGCATTTTTACAATTTCATTATCCAAACATATTGACATATCCTGATTTCGATTTTATTGGTACAAAAAGAAAAATTGATAATATTTTGCAAAGTGCATTGAAAAAATATTCAATGATTTGAAAATGTTACGAGTAGCTTTGTGAAGTTTTGCCTGAAGGTCATTCAACATTTTGAAATCTGATAGCGACTGAAAAGATGACACAAATCTTTTTTAATATTTTTATAAATACCTGATTCGCCATATAAGTTGCAACAAACTTTTCCATTTGTTATTACATCTCTTATCTTCTGAATTATCTCGTTTATAAACGGCAAGATTGTATATTTGTGTGTATATATAGCTGAAAACCCGCTGAGTAATTTGATATGCTATAAAGGCACAGCTTTTGAAACACGAGACGAATAGTAACAATCCAGATACTTCATACACTTGATAAAATGTTTTCGCCTATAGAACGACCATGTATACTTTTTTATAACAACATTTGTTAGTTCTTTCACCGCTCAATGCAGCTATATGGTGTGTAACATAATTATCTTGCGACATACGCGCAATAAGATTTAAATGAAATGAATATTTTAGGGTTTTTGACCTTTATTTTCCTCGCCGATTGCAATTACGAAATGGAAATTTTGATTGCTGTAAATGTCTTTAGATAACAATAAAATCACATTTCTGTCGATCTGTCTTAGGCACTTTTGTAACCCCGAAAGTAATGCTTGGATTTAGAAGTTTACTACAATGCTAGCAGTTTTGAGCGTTTGAACAACGGATAATTTCAGATCAGGTTTCAAACCGTCCTCAAACTTCGTTCTTGACGTGTTCGAGTTTCTGATGCATTTTTGATGTAGCCAAAACAATTATGGAGGCATCAAGTTCTTAAAAAATCAAACTTTGTTTTGCGAAGTTTTCTGACTTGACCACTTTGACATCTTTGTGCAGCTGAGATTTATATGAATGCCTGAGGAGTGCTGAATCAATCTGCTACCATTTTTTGTTTCATATTTCTCATATAACTCGCGTTTTGTATAAAGATTTTTAATTAAGTCTATCTATCTATTATTTACTTGTATATGATTTTTCAATGATAACACATGTATGGTCAGGCGTGCGTTTGTTGACACTTACGTCAAAACATTTGATCATTACATTCATAACTTGAATCACTGAATCTTTTAAATCATAAAAATTATACATAATACAATGTCAAGCAGAAAATGGATATTCGGACGATTTCGTAGATGTGTTTTTTAAAGTTGTACGAGTTACAGGTGCAACGTTTAAATCCGTCCCTGTGCAAGCACCAGACGATCTGACCTGGACAACCTTGCGGTGGGATTCTTTCATAGATTCTTTAATAGGTAGTGGTAGGTACTTACTTCAAGTAGTACACCTGTCCTTCTGGGGTTCTGGCTTGTTCCCAGCCTGGGGGCAGGGGAGTGTTGTCCTCAGACTTGGTGGCCACGTCGTAGGACCTCTGTTTAATATGTTGGTGCACTGGGGTTTGCTGCTGGCCGACAGCGAAGGTTTGTTGTAATGAGGCCGGGGAGCTATGAGCTCGGTGGTGCGCAGTCTGTAGGGGCACGGAATTAACGGGGGTAGTCGCGGTACTACTACCACCCCCAAAAGCTGAATCGACAGAGTTCTCGCGAGAGTGGTTGATAGACTTTGAGCCCGTAGATGGAGGATTAAAGAAAGAATCTGGCAACTTTCTCATGCTCCATGGTACTTGCAGCGGTCTTTTCGAATCCGGTTTCAACACACTGTCGAACAGAGCCTGTAGATCTGTCTCAGAATCCTGGTCGACCCGTACAACTTGTTTGGCCTCGTCTTGGTTTAGTGCCATGGTGTTGAAGTGGCACTAATACGCAACCACCGAACCACGCGACAGGTTGCCACAAGGAACCACCCTGGTCCCACTAACACTAACCACCTTCACCGATTACAAAAACAAGTGACTTACGTCACACCCCGTTGCGGATGACAGCTTGACTAGGACTAACTGGCTCGATCCGCGATCGCGCGATCTCCGGTCGCACGGACGGTGTTGCCAGACTTCCCCCTACCGCCATTCCAGGAATCTTACCGGATAGAATTTTCAGGAGCGCCATGTGGCTGCCGCCACGCAGGCGTCACATTGCGATTGTATACGGGGCGATCGAGATAGTAATTCCCGATTTTTAATTTTTCAACCCCACTTCAAACAAAATTTTGACTACGCCCCTGGAATGACCAAAAACTTTGAAAACGTGCAAAAACGAGGTTTGAGATTTTTAACACCCCCTTTACCCTTGAGCCACTGACCAGACTATATGTTGAGTATTTTTTCCTTGATAACATTGTAGCTTTTAATTTGCTACTTGCAGCATATTCACCTACCTGTAATAATAAGGAACTTACGACTTTTCACGTTTCATAAATATGTCTGTCTGTCTGTCTGTAGCCTGTTTTCTGACCTGTTGGCAGGGCCGTCTTAAGCATGCGGGGGCCTTGGGCCCTCAGGAGCATGGGGACCCCAAAAAAATCGAAGACAGGCATACTTCTAATAAAACACATTTATTGAACTACAAATTGCCTTACAATAATATTATGAGCTTTTTCCGTGATTTCATTACGGCAAAATCTTCAATTATGTCGTCAAACGCCAGTTGCTGCAAAATGTCACTCCCTATAGAGTGGTTGAAAAACGCTTTTTAGGACACTTCGCCTTTTTATACTTTGTATAAATAAAGCCGGATTATTATTATTAGATATTATTATTATAAGGCACAAACTGGTGAGGCGTTCTTGTGACATGGTCGTTCTTGATTCATTTTTTGTTCTCTTCAACTTTGAAAAAGACATTGCCCTCCATCATGACGGGGTCCTGGGTCCGGGCCCCGCGAGCCCCTGTGTTAAGACAGCCCTGCCTGTTGGTAATAATATACTTCACTTCTTTTTATCTCTCCCATTTTTTAAATTCAGCAAATTTGCATGATATGTAATTCCAGGCGACATTACTCTGTCCCAGCTTTTATATCATGCGGATCTTTGTCATCGCGGACCGCTTCGTTATATTAGTTTCAAGACTCGACATCGGCTTGTCTGTTTTCCACACTGGGGTTTTGTAAGAAGGTTCTGTGTGCACGATTTGTTGAACTAACCGTTGGATCCCCCAACGGGGATAATTTCGGTTATCAATGAACGGGCAGCCGACGTACCCTCGTCAGCGAAACAAATATCTCTCCAAAAAAATTTCTGCTGCCACAGCGGTTTCTGATCGAAACCAGACCTCCCCAGCACCGTGGTCTGAGTTACTCAGGGGGGACAGAACAGCAGTGCTGTAAGGGGTAGGATGCGTGATCAAAAAGAGATCCAGCAGGCTACTGGCATGTGACGAGACGCGGGGAAAAAACTAGGGCTCGTCACTAGCTGCGTCAGCCCTTGAGTAAGAGCGAACGCTTCAACTGCACGACCTGCTGATTCGGTCTGGTTTGAGCCCAACGAAAGCTCCTTATGGGCATTGAAATTACCGAGGAGAACTTCGTCTGAAGCGAAGTGATTGATGTTCGGCAAGTCGATCTTGACAGCGAGGTATTCAAGTAGGTCATCCCCCTTATGGTCGAAGGGAGAGCGATAAAGGCAGCAAATAAATTTGGGGGATGTTTTGGAGTTGAGGCGAAACTAAAGAATGTCCTTCCGGTCTGATTCCAAAGAAACTTCTCTGGAGCAAAAAAGACCGCTGCGGACAAAAGACACAACTCCCCCGTTCTCTCTCAAATTGGAGTGCACCTCATAAGTTGGGAAGCTGTGGTGATTATTCGGGGCAGACTCTAAGATTTTTGTCTCCGCCAAGAAAAGCATGACGGGCGGATTAGGTTGCAGGCCGTGATGTACATCAGCATCAGTGTTGCTGTTGATCCCGCAGATGTACGTGAAACAATTTTTATCATCGACTTTGTTAGATGTAGAGGCATGCGGACGTTCTTAAAACACTCTGGAAAAAGCTAGCGGCTGATACCGCCTCGGTCGACTGGTCCTTCTCTTCCACCTTCTTTTTGAGGTATTGCTTTACGCGTGTACAATCACTTGAATGGGAAGAAGTTGTATACTGGATACAACAACTTCCGGAACAAGCATTTGCCACGGTCCGCTCAGTACGGGTAGAAAAATAAATCAACATATATTTTCGATTGGTAGCGACGCCCAATTTTGTTCCCGCTAGACACGATAATGTGGTCAAACTGTCAAAAGTAAATGGGAAGAGGACATATTTTATAGGAAGTTGATGGGAAAAGACAGAGTTGATAGAAATGTGGATGGAAAAAGACTATTTTGACAGAAAGGAAAGGTGTTTATGACTAATCATGATCCACAATCGAGCTAGGTTCATCTACTTCTAGCTTTCCAGATTATTTTTTTTATATACCGAAGCAGCCGCGCAGGCAGAAGCCCTAAATGCCGGGACACCGAGGCTGCTATGATGATCCAAAAGAAATTTTGTTAATACTATTTTTGAACTGCCTAAGGTTAGTAGAACTGGGAAAGGCTTCCTCTTGTAGATTGTTCAACACTTTTGACACCCTCGGGACAAAGGAGCGGTCGTATCGGCCAGTTTTGGATGTACGAAGTTCGATACGGTGAGGATGGGAGGCCAAAGTCAGGCGGGTCTGTCTGGCAGACACATCGCTCGGCGGCATCATGGAAGAGAGCTCTGAGGAGCAAAGCCCGTTGGCGTAGAGGTAGAAGAGAGCTAGATCGCTGACGACCCGCCGGTGCGAAATGGTCCCGAGACTGTCTGTTAGAAAAGAGTCGTAGATCAGTCGGACAGCCCTCCTCTGGACAGCATCCAGCATAAATAATGTAGTCGAGGCGGCAGCACCCCAAACATGTGAGCCGTGTATAGAGTGAGAAGGTCATGCGGAGAAAAGTACTTCTTAGCCCTAAGCAAGTGCCAGATCAGGTTCTCGGTGATTTGGACTCAGACCAGTCCGAAATGAATGGCTCTTTGGCAGAACTCGGCTGTCCATCGAAACCGGATGAGCGCTATGACGCTTTTTGTTCGTCAAGGTACAGTACTGTGTTTTGGAAGCATTAAACTGTACAAGATTGTTGCATCTCCAAGCACTGATAGCCTCCAGGTCTCCCGTCAGAGAGGAAGTCATCGCTAGTCTTCTTTTTTCCAGCTCAGCGGCAGAGATCGGCTGTCACTCTGAATTCCTGCATGTAGAGTGCTGTCTTCAGCAAAGCTGTGGATTGGGTTGATCGTGCAGGAAAGGAGGTCGTTGATATGTAAGGAGGGGAACACCCGCGTTGAAGATGTGGGATGGAGAGAAGAACCCGTTAATTACGACGGATATCTTGCGGCCAGAGATAAAGTCAGCCACTCATCTGCAAAGCTTTTCTGGGAGGCCATAGAATGGAAGTTTGCTTAAGAGGGCAGGGTGCCACAGCTGATCAAATGCTTTCGTGATGTCAAGAGCAACGACATGAGCCTCACCATAAGACTGCCTGTCATTAACCAAGCGATGACGTTCGAGGTAGTCCAGAAGCTCGCGATTTATGCACCCCTCCATCACCTTACTTAGAACAGAAAGCAGAGCTATAGGCCTGTAGTTGTAAGGGTCGGCCTTAGATCTTTTTTTTGGGATTGGCTGGATATTAGCAAATTTCCAGTTTTCTGTGAAGGTGCCGGATTCATAAGATATGGAAGAAACGCGAAAGAACTGGAGCGAGCAATGGCAGGAATCAAGTCCGGACCAGAAGCTTTATTGATCTCCAGCGACAAGAGCACTCGTCTTATGGTCTTATGCCTGAATGTTACCTCACGCATAGTGTAGGGAACACTCTGAATTGACGGCACTTGGGCGTTGGGGGGACGTCAATGGTGAAGTTGGCAGCAAAGATCCTGGCAAGCACTTCCGCCTTGGCTTTTGAGTCGGATACAATCGTTCCATGCGTGGTCAGAAGGAGATCCAGCAGGCTACTGGCATGCTGGGGAAAAAAGTAGGTCTCGTAACTAACTGGGTCAGCCCTTGAGTAACAGCGAACGCTTCAACTGCATGACCTGTTGCAGCGGTCTTGTTTGAGCCCGACCAAAGCTCATTATGGGCATTGAAATGACCGAGGAGAACTAGCTCTGAAGCGGGGTGATTGATGTTCAGGATGTCGATCTTGGCGGCGAGATATTCAAGTAGGTCATCCCAGTTATGGGGGATGTTTTGGAGTTGAGGCGAAGCCACAGAATGTCCTTCCGGTCTTAGCAGGAAAAACTGCTGCGGACAAAAGCCACAACTCCCCCGTTCTTTCTCAGATTGGTTTGCACCTGTTAATTTGGGAAGCTAAGATGGTTAATCGGTGCAGACTCTGAGATTTTTGTCTCCGCCAAGAAAAGCATGGCGGGACGATTGGATTGCAAGTAGTGATGAACAGCATCAATGTTGCTGTCAATCTCGCAGATGTTCATGAGTTTACGTCCGAAATTCTTAGTACTCGAGGGATCCATCATCATTAATTTCTTTGTTTTGGAAGATAACCGACTGCATAGCTTAGGTGTGGAAACATGCGGACATTTAGACACCCCATTACGCGCACACCGAACGAATATTAGACAGTACAGAATCACAGGCACTAAATAAAAATGGCCACCCTGCAATATTTCGTGGATAGTAAGAACATTTGATGAGATTGGCAACAGCCGTTGCTCATAAAGCAAGTTGGATACCAAAAAAGATCCCTTGTTTAGATAACAGTGGATAGTGGCTTTTCCAATGGTGTCAGATTTATGACTTTAGAATCAATTGTAAATGCAGTTTTAATAAACTTGCTTCTTGGGAAGTAGCAATAAAAATATTACATTTCTCTTGATACAAATATAAAGCTTGAAAACCTGTTATGAAAAAAGTATTATAATGGTAATTATCAAAGACAAAAACTATTTATTCGTGTATGCAGCACACATTTCAGCGTTTTGTAGAAGATGCTGTATAAACCTAAGAAAAAAGCATATCTCATCTCATTTCCTCATTATGTTTTTGGAATGTTACAGAGTCAGGTAAAGTTAGTTAAATTGAATAACGGTAATATAAGTATAATAAAGAAAATGAAAAAGTGAGATACAAGACAAACCTATAGGTATATGCGATTCTTGTATGTAGGTATATCTTGACTTACTGAATATGGAAACTAATATTACAACATTCCGTATGGATGGTTGCCTACGCCAAAAACTATGGTCGCTAGATGCCGTTACAGTGTTTGCAGCAGTAAGTAAATTAAAGGTTGATTCTCACTATACATTCCGTTTCCATTCCATATCAGTTTCGTAAACGTTCCGTACAATGTGATTGTATACACAGTATGCCTTACGGATAATGTGCTTACACACGCAATAGCCTGCTTTAAGCGGAGGCGAATATTTAATTTCAATAATTTACGGAACGGTTACGGAATGGAAACGGAATGTATAGTGAGAATCAACCTTAATACTTAATAAAATCTGTGATAAAAACTTTAAGCAGTCCTGCCAATAATAAAATGCATCTTTGATAGGTGCTGCCCTCTATTGCCCCATTGCTGATATAGATTATTTCATATGTTCTCTTTTCTTGATGTTTATGATTGCCTTTGGCCTTTGCTTACTCTCGAAGATTTGATGTTCTGTGCTGGAAGTGGAAGGCGAAGAGTAGTCGAACTGTTATTAGGATTATTTTTTAATATTTAGAACTGTAAAATTAATGTGATCATGGGTTTTTAACCAAAAGTTGTTTTTTAAATATTTATATATCATAACTCGTAATTTTAATTTTATAAAGCTTTAATAGTTTGTGATAAAAATACAGTTTAAGGTTAGTCGAATCTATTTCTTGAATCTGTCTCAGGAAATTTTCGTGATGTAAATTAGTCTTTATTCCTTCCAGAAGAAAAATGGGAGAATATTTTGAAAGTTTTCCTGAAGAAATAACAAAGTGGGAAATTATCAGGGGTATGGTTGACCTACATCTAGGTAAGAAATTCTGTATTTTAACTTCCATTTCTTCCATTATTTAATTTAGAATTGCTCCATTGAAACCATTGTACTGTCATCATTTTCTTTGAACCTCTTTGATTATTCTTTTTCAACGCCATACAATAAAAAAATAACAGCTTACTGCCATCATTATCTCATTTATCTTTTCCTTATTTATTCAATAATTATTATATTATACACGTTTTAATTTTCCTCATCTCAAATGTCATTCCAGTAATCAATTTTCATATTAACATTACTTATTGTTAATATTTTCGTAAAGCATTCAAGAGAACAACTCCAGTATCTCTTACATTATTGTTGCAGTTCTTTTATTTAGCAGTTTCTCATTACTTGATGATAAAATTTATTGCTATGTGATCTCGAATACTGAACAGATGTTTTCTTATGCTCCTTATTTGCCTTTAGCAAGTGATCAGCATTTATCAGATATTGTCGGAATGTACTTATATTATTAAGTTTTACATACTCTCTAGTAGTGTATGAGGCCTAAAGCTTCTAATGAAATTCGGCATTATAGGTACATATTTTCACAGTCATTTTATAGTGATTTTCTCAGTTTAATACTTCGATTATCTATATTTTAAATTCTTCTCTTTTTATTTTTGATCCCAGTATATTTCTTTTATGATTACAATTATAAATATACTATTGATCATGTTTTTTTTAACAAAAATAGTTTTTCAATCTGTTAATTATTCCATATTAACTTCCTTTTTCCTAAGCATGAAAGCAGTAAATCAATTTATCTTAGCAAGGAAGCAGCAGTCTTCAAACTATGCTGATTTTATTCTCTGTATGATACAAGTACTGTCTTTTTGCCTTTTTATAACCTATTATGATGTTTACTTACTTACCTTGTTCTTTATGTAATAATTCTGTTATTTGTGAATAAGTGTTTATCATTATAAATAATTACTTTTGCTCTGAAAGAATAATTTGAAAAAATATTTTTCAGTTAACTTGACAAATATAAGAAAACATGCTGTGTTTAGTTTATTTATATAGCTACTTTTATTGAATGTAATTATTAAATGTAATCATATAATTATTAAATTGAATTATAAGATGTTGAAGAGGTTTACTTTTGTGCTAATTATGTGAATTTCAATATGAATAAATTTTATGAAAGCCAAATAAAATTCTGCATTAGTGCATTTTTCATTTGAAAAGATAATATAAATAGATTATATATATATATATATATATATATATATATATATATATATCTATATAACTATTAAAAAGGTAGTGTTTGTTTTTGCAGAGTATAAAAGCAGTAAATAACAACAATTAAAGATGAAATGTCATTTATTATAAACCCCAACAAAAATGATGGTTTGAAATCATATTTAATCTCTATAGGTTGTGTAACTTTGTAATATTCATTCATGTTGCTTCTGTCATAATAATACTATTTATTTATTTCAAATAAATCCACATTTTAGAACTCAGTTTTCTCTGACTTTGATTTTTACTCTTCATTGCCTTTTACCTCAGTATGGTAGTATTGGACCTTGTAATTAAGAATAATGTTTAACAGGAATTTTTGTAAGGTTTTCTGGAATAGAATAGTTTTTTTTTAAATCAGTAGTTTTTGATTTTTTGTGCTTTATATACCTGGCCTCAAAGCCTCTGTTAATCTGTGAATGTGGTGCTTGTTTTTTAAGTATACATTTGTTTATTACATATTGACATTGCATTCATTCATTTTCCACTACTCTGACTCACCCTTTAGGTGATTTTTGATATGCATAGGAAGCAGTGATTGTAAGGCTGTATGAAATATCACACATTGCTTTTGGCCTTATGAGACATAGATCAGCTCTGTTCTAACATATTCTTTCGCCTTTACTATCTAATTCCATGTGAATTCTTGTATGTATTGATCTATTGGTGTCTCTAAAGTGTTATAGCAGAGCAACATTATAATTGTGTTATAGCTGTTTGTTTTTGATATCATGAATGGTTTTCAAAGAATGTTATTACAATTGGTTTCATGTTGAGCCTGTATCAAAATGTATTTAATATTTGATGGAAATTAACTCGAAGCATGATTTTCAGATGATGCTCAACCAGTGCAAAATAAAAAAATACCCAGTGTTCAGCTCCTTCCACGTCAAGATGTCATGCGGTATGGTTGGATTCCAAAAATGGAACAAGTCATATACACAAAATGTAGAGAGTGTAAACTAGTTTTCAAACCCTGGGATATTTTGTCACATAAGTCATGTTCAGGGAGAAGTATACCCACAATACCCCACAGTTCTAAGAAGAAGGTTCACAATAAAGGCAACTTGAAAATTCCCAGTTCAACACTCCGTAAACAAGCTGTTAAGGTACAGCACATTTTTTGGTAAACAATGGTTATTTCAACTAACATAAGTATTAAAATATCTCTTTGCTGAAGTACAGTGTTGTAAACTTCTACTTCACTGACAGCACTGAGTGCGAACACATCAATATTTTTTTACTTAACAACAGTTTATTTATATGGTATTTGTCATATATTAAAGTTCATTTTTCTTCAAAAGGAATAGTTGGCAAATTTTTGTATATTTGAAAATTGGTTCAAATCTTTGGGTACATGTTCATATAATTTTGGAGCCAAGTAAAGAAAGGATCGCTTCATTATTTTCTTTCGTAACTTACCTGTGATAGGTGTCAATAGTAATGTTTGTTAGTAAAAATATTGATTTTGTCTAATATGTTCGCAATATTCTGCTGAATACCGAACATGAAAAAAAAACCCTGTATATTCCAGGAGTCAGCAAGTCCTTCGATCTCGAATCCCGCCGCATCAGTGCCCGTATCAACTCCAAGTCCAGCTGTAGCTTCAAACTCGGCGGCAAATTCAGCTTCAACACCAGCCAAGGCAGTGACCAAAATGGTGGTTGATGACATTACGTCATCACAACCTATCAAAACCACTACCACTGCCACTGCTGCTACAGTGAGCAAGTCACAGTTGGCCGTGTCCACCAGTGGTTCGTCCAAACCACATGTGGCTCATTCACAGAAATCACATCATACCTCGTGGCCTTCCAGGACTGAGACTGGAGGGTCTAATTCGGGATCGTCATCGAGGTGAGATATTTTTTTTCAAAAATATTGATCAGGAAAAATAGCTCAGTAGATATATACAAAAAAAAGAAGTTGACCAAGAACCAATCCTTGCGGCATTCCCGATGATATTAAAGCCTCAGGAGAAATAACAACTCTTTGTGATCTACTTCCTAAAAAGCTATTGTTTGATGGTGGTGGATTTTAATTTCATTTTTTTATTCAAACATTGTTGAAATTTTCAGCCACAGACCACTGGAGACGGTTCCTCCACCCCTCATAGCAGTGCTGGAACTGCAATGCTGGAATAAGGTTCAGCTGTCTGGTTACAGCCATTTGACTGTTTTCAACTGCCCCAAAATGAGTTCAGGTGATTTTTCAACTTCGGGAAGAGAAAAAAATCACAAAGACTCAAGTGAGGCAAATAAGGAGGCTGAGGAGCCACATACTCGTAGATGTTTTTACTGGCGTAAAACTCATTTATTGACATTGCTGTGTGACAAGGAGCATTATCGTGAGTCAAATTTAACTCTTCCCTGTCAACTGACGAACTGAACGCACAAGCTCTCGTGTTCTGTCGTTATTTTCATCGTTTTTTGAGGATGAAGGCCCCGACTCTCTCCCTTCTGAAAATGCCGTAAACCATCGGAAAACCTGGTTGTTAGACATGTGTAAGCTGAACGAAACGATAAGACATTTTGAGGTGGGGGAACTTCTGGACTTCTGTGACAACGGAAGAACGTGATCTGCCTCACTCCCGATTATCGTACTAAAACGGTAATAATCGTACATCTAGCAACTCTGTGTTAAAAGTGTTAAGATGGGATGTCGTTGATATGCTTGTAACACGACCTTGACATGACATTTGACCATAAATACCATTGTGCTTAGAGAACAGAACTTCCACTGCTCCATGTTACATATTTCATTAATCTATACACATATCAGCAAAAATTGATTACAAATTAATGCAATCGCCAGTTTGCTGGATACTGGCCGTCATTAAAGTAGCCAATCGCCAAGCTATTCATTTTAGTCGCCATTCGAAGCCGTCAAATTGTCACGCCTGGCAACCCTGATCACATTTTCCCCCCAAGCCCGGCGCCTCCAATGTTGCCAGATCGAACGCTACGTTGTCGTCTCATCACTTAATTTACAGACCTCGCACATTGCATTTTCCAATAGTTTGGAAAGTATAGGTGAAATGTTAATTGGCCTCAATTAAGCGACAATTATTTTGTTGCAGCCACAGTCACCACCATGGTCACGGTCACAGTCACCATCATCACCACAGCAGCGGCAGCAGTCACAGTAACCATGGACGCACCAGCTCGAGCAGTTCCAGTAGCAGCAGATACAAGAAATCCAAGAAATCGAACAGCAGCTGCCGAGTGGCCGTCAAGCATTTCGACCCTGACGTCCACTGTGGAGTCGTGGTATCGGGCAAGGGGCCTTGCACTAGGTCCGTCACATGTTCCAACCATAGGGTAAGGAAAACTCCATTTCGTAGGGTACGCCTGAAGTATATGTTACGCGCTGTATGCATTGTTTGATAGATTCGCTAGAACCTCATGCACGTTCAGTCTGTTTTTTTACAATAATAATGATAATAATCGCCGCTAAATTACTAAATATCTAACCATTTACAGGGTAATTATATCATATGGTTGGGGATTTAACTAAGACACGGGGGTTATTTCAAAAATAAGCCAAATCGCTCGATTCAGTCCTTAGTTTCTTGTGAGAAATGACGATGCGTATTGTCGTGGTACAGTCTTACGCTTCAAAGAGTTTTTCCCTACGACGATTTTGGATTGCCTGTCTCTGCTTTTTAGAAGCGTCATGAATTTCAACCGCCTGCTCTCGGATCATGATTCGCCGATCTTCGAGCAAGATTTGTTCAATCTTCGCCACTACTTCCTCGGAGATCAACGGCCTCCTGTTTAATTGTTCAGTGGATGTCAAAGAGCTAACCTCTCTTCACCATTTGAGGATATTGTTTTGTATGCTCGTCATGTCGCATATAACACTTTATTTTCTTGAAACAACGTTTATTGGGTTTGGAGTGGATACAAACTTATAATGTATAAGCGATACATTCATCAGGTTAGTAATGTCTTTTTCACCTCTGGTCGACCGCGCGATCGATTGGTAGATCCGGGAGCCGACGTGTTGTGCCCAGAGGTTCAAGCGTGACTTTTTTTTCATTCCTGGTTCACGATTTCACCAACGGGGTGGCCGGGCGAGATCCAACGAAATCGTAGCACCAGAATGTCTGTCTGCACATACGCACACGCTGGCGTCACTTTGGATTGAGTGTACAGGGTGGTGTGAATGTTCATGTACAGGGTGATATCGACTGATTGTACCGGGATGTACAACAGATATGTTGAATGCTTATACACATTTCCCATATACTTCACTCAACTGGCGATGAATTTCTGTGGGTGGTAACGTTTTTGCTTGCAAAAATCGGATGACGGCACGAATTTCGCACCAAGCTGTGACGGCGATGAAGCACTCCATTACGCATCGCTGTCGGGCCGGTACTGAGCGTCGCCAGTAGGCGCTTCTTGTTGGGATCTGTGGTGGGGGACAAACACGACGGTGTTGCCAGATTTCGCCTAGCATCACGTCAACAAAGTTACAGCATTGGAAACCTTATTTTTGAAACAACCCTCGTATCGTGTAGAAGCTGGTGAAATGAAATCAGGGTTCAAGAAAGTTTATCCAGAAGCTCAATTAGTCAATTACGTAAACAGAAAGTGAAAAATATGGTCAGATTTTAAATTTGATGGAAATTTGAAGTATGGTGTTTTTTGCACCTAGTGGTAGAAATCTGTTGACTGTCGACGATTAATAATATAAGTAGTACTTTGTACCGTGGTGTTTCCCTTTCAAAAAATTCCCACTGTTACTTGTACCTGTTATTTTTACATTTCATACTCTACAATTGATTTTTTTGTATATGTGCTGTCTTATGTTGGATTTTCCTTTATTTCACTTTTAAAGTTATTTGTATTGTAAATAATGTTTTTTATTATTTATATCTCCAGAAAAACATTCATATTTTTTCTATTGGCTCGCTGTAAATAAAAAAAAATATATATTATACACATTGGAAGCATAAACGTATACAGTGAAATCTCCTTTGGACGGACACCAACGGGACCGACTGAAAGTGTCCGTTCAAGAGGGATGTCCATATAAAAGAAAAACAAAAATCGTGTTTTTAATGAAAACTGAATATATTAAAGAAGCTGGGACATTTAAAACGTATATGTATATAAAAGTTTTTAAAATAATAAACCGTTAGATATACATATATATATATATATATATATACATATATATAAAGTATGTACAAAGATGAGCTATGCAACTTGCACATACCTCTTACATTTTCTGACCTCCAAAAATACCGAATTGCAACGTTGTATTAGCGTCGAAGACGGTCTAAAAAGCATCATTGATACTAGAAGGTAATGTCCGAGCAATAAATTATAGATAAAAGGAACCTCATTCTATAGGGGCGCCCAGCTTGGTTGTGTTGTCTCCAATGGCGGTGGGCTATTGCTGTTGATGAGGTGTAGGCTTAATTAAATTCACCAATATGGTGTGTTTTTCAAAGCAGATGACATCTTTATTTGTGCTGTGGGGGGAGGGGGGTAGGTTTGTCTTGGAGATTGAAATTTGCAGAGCAGGGGAGGGGACTCACTGAGCCCAGGGAGCTACACTTCACAAAAGATATAACATGCTCTAATATGTAGGAGAAGCGTAATGAGCTGCGGAGGTTTGGGAGGGGAGACTCCGCCCCAAAGCCGTCCCATGAATACGCCAGTGTGCACGTACCAGAATAGAAACAGACGCCTGGGGTCTGTGGGCCTAGTTTAAAGAGTTCCGCGCTTCTCTCTAATATCTTTGGGATTGCACCGATCCAGCGGCGGCGACGAAGTAAATATTGATTAAATTTACATATTAATGCGTTAGTCAAAGAAATTATCCTGTTTAGTCATAATAGATTACCATACATTTGAAAAACAAAATATTCCTTTTAAATTTCAATAGGTATTAAGAGACTTACATGTAATTTTTTTATGAATCTGGAAGTGGAACAACCAGCGTGGATTATAATTTATTGTTTACGCAACCTAACTTTTTGGCTTGTCTATTGAATACCAAATATTTGACCTACCATAGAAAAGTTCGCAATCGCTGTTTTGGATCTCACCAGTTATTAAACAGACCGTTGGCGATGAGTTATCAGGGGAGCAGGCACACTGCGACCTGCGATCTGTCCTTGTGTAGAGCGTCCCTCTTTTTCCAGTTATTTCTTTCATCTCCTTTGGCGGTTATCTCAGCATTCGATAACCCCTGATAGTGCTACCGCTGTGTGGGGATCACTCCAACCATAAAGCTAAACATACACGCTAAGGTTTAGCGAAAGGATATGTCATAAACCAGAATTCATAGACAAATTTTACATGGAGTACCCTTCAAAACACATTAAGGAGTGTATAGATTTCATATTTCCATCAACTTGAGCATTTTATAGACGAACTGCTTATGGGTGAAAGACGAAATGTTAGGAATCAAAGACCCTGGCTGGAATGAAGCTTTTCAAACGCTGGGAGATTTTCGGTACGGATTCGCGTCCTGTATCGGTGGAGTGTGGGTAGAGGATGGACAGTTGATCATGATTTGTTCACCAAAATATTCATACAGATCATACAGTGGCGGGATCATGAATTTGAATATCCATAATAGCTATTAAACCAGACTGCTATGCAAATGATTAGCGTGTATGTCCAGCTTTAGATACACCCTTCAACTGGCTAGATACACCAACACACATGCCGCTATACAGGGTGTCCGCAAAGTTGGGGTTGTCCTTGTCAGACAACTACACTTGATATATCAAAGTTAATGTGTGGTGAAACGTGAGCGAACAAGTAAAAAAAAAGTAAATGAAAAAGTACTCTGTTCAGTTGAATTGAAGTTCCAAGTACGACTCTGGCGCTGCACAGTGGTTCCCCTTCCATATTAGGGCGGACATAAATACACAACTTAGATTTAACCTTTTTCATTGTATTTTAAAAACCTTAAAATACTGTGAAGATAAAATTTATAAAATTCTTTTTAGAAAACAAAAATTATAAGTAGGTACTAAAGATGTTTCTCAGTATTTTTGTTTTAGATATTGTTTTAGATCAACCTTATATTGAAGAAATGAAATAAAACAGTTCATAATAAGGGAAAACAAGATATAATGAAAACAATTATAAACTCTAATACTTATAATACATTATAATGGAAACAATTAACTTAACAAATCCAACACAGATTTTGAAAATATGTATTTTTTTTAACATTCAAATGTCGTAAACCACCACTACACGTCGTGTAAAGGAAAACCCCAACTTTGTGGATACCCTGTATAATAGGTTTTTTTTGTTTATGATTTACTGCCTGGATGCTACCAAGGGAAACGCATAAAGAGAAGAAGGGTTACTGGCGGCTGTTTCATCTGAATGGGTTCCCTACTTTTAATTTGATTTCTGCAGAGTAATGCGTAGTTTGACATGTCATTCATTAGGATTTCTGACCATTTTTGTCGAAAATACATTGCAAGAAAAATATTTCATATATAATTATCTCAAAACTACTTATTTGGACTTAACATAGTCTGGCTCTGAGGCACAGAAATACAGTTCCCCGGTTAAAGTTTGTTCGATGAATAGAGGTCCCACAATATGATTTCCCAATACCCCAGCCCAAACGTTAATTACCGTTGAGAAAAAATGTACAGTCATCACTAAAACAAATATTTTGGATATCGGTAGGATGCTGTGCAATGGTTTCCGTCATAGTCTCGCAGAATTCTGTTCTTCGATCAGGGTCATCTTCAGTTAGCTGGTGTACCATTTGATTTTGTATGGGTGATACTTATTCTTTTTCAAAACACTCCATACAGTAGAAGGACAAACCGTTGGGGATTTACTATGATCTCACCAATTATTTGAGCTTGCTTTTCTTCTGGGATGATCGGATGACCTGGGGGCTTTTTGTTGTTTACACTACCAGTAGCTGTAAATTTAGATACAAGTTCCCTTGAATATTTTCTACAGATAGGACGATTCGGGAAACGATCATTAAAAATCTTTTCGGTCTCGTGAAAATTACGCGTCGCACCATAAATAAAAATCGCTTCGATTTTTTCATCCAATGGACGAGAATTGACCATTTTAAAAATAATTCAAACAGCACCAAAACCGAAAACTAAATAAAAATATTTTAACTGTACAATGATCTTTGTTTTCGTACTGATATTCTTGTCACTGTCAACAAAAAATAACAAAACAAGTTTTTATCGCTGTTGCTGTGGATACGACAGGGAATTACAATTATTTGTAGAGATATGCATGTTAGTGGGTTTGTGTACAAGTAATTATTAAAGATACCACCATTTTGTAGTAGGTAAAGGTATTGACTTCATATTCTAGGGTTATAAAGTACTCGTCAGGAGCTTCAAAATGATGTGCCACAAGATCCCCGTTTTCAAATAATTTTTTTTCCAAGATAGCGCAAAGCGGCCATCTTGACATTTTTATCTGTCAATTTTACTCTAAAATATGGTATCCACGCATCAATTTCATTGCCTCAAGTTTTAATTTTTTGAATTGATCCGCTCAAAAAATCAAAGAGGAGGGGGACATTGAAGAAAAGCACTGTGTATATGTATAGTATAATATAATATCTATGTACATATCTATGTACATATCTATGAACATACATATATGTAGTAACACAAAACAATGAAATAAAAAGTCACTTTAAGGACGCAAAAACTCATATATTGTCTCCTCTTTTTCTTTAAAATGGCGTCTTGAAATCGTATTTCTAATTTAGAAAGATCTCCAAAGACTCCGTATCTCCCTGATGTTCGGCAAAACTTTTGAGCTGCTTGGTCAGGGTAATAGCTTTACCATAATTTGGAATACATATCTTCTGTTGGTACTGCCTATGTGGCTTTTGTTTTTTGTCCTGTTAGGAGAACATTGTCTCGTGTCCGCGTCCGTCCAAGAGAGAGTTGATACAATGCAAATTATATGAGAGTCGGCCGGGACCATGAGAAACTGTCTGTTTAAAGGAGGTGTCCGTGTAAGAGGGGTGTCCGCGAAGGGGAATTTCACTGTATTTGGTTAAGTATGAGTGACCATTGGTCATACTTCGCTATTTGTATCTGTACTCAATGTATAAACTCGATTGATTTGAATATTTTGAGATATGTAGCCGTACTGAAAGAAAACGGTACAAAGTGTATTCTTACTTTTGTTCATTCTGTTAGTCTAGTTTTGTATGTCTATAGACACAGGACTACAAGCTTGAGTTATTGTCTTGACGTTTTTAAAATGTCTAGCAGAAAAAATATCGATTAGTTCATTAAAATAGTAAATTCTGGAGCATCATTTTGTCATTTCAAATGAAAAAATTGGAAAAAAATCAAATATCGGGTGTTTTAAGTGACATAAAACTTTAAAATAGAACAGAAAAACGTCAAGACAAAGTATGTTTCTGTTAATATGTAAAAAAATAACCCCAATGATAGTAATTCTTCTGTGAGGTGACTTGGTGGTCAACTTGTTCACTAGTGTGGCGTAACTATGTACATAGAATATTTTTTGTCCAGTATGAATGGGATTTTAAAAGAACTAATATAGCAATAGAAGTCGCATATTGGTGAAGGAGAACGTTTTGCCTACAGGTTGTTGGGTTTTGTTTTTCAACACGAAACATATATTGTTTGCTATCCAAACAGTTTTTTGGGAGCATGGTGTGGAGCTAGTTTTATGAATTCAAGATTAAAGATCTTTCACTCTCGTTAGTATGCGTTTTTTGAATGGCTGAGTTGGTGCTCTCAATTTTTTTATCTCTGATGACTGGAGTAGAACCTACTTATAAAAAGCTCAAACAGTATTATTGATTTGTGATAATAATTCTAAGTTTTGATATATTTTCCTATTTTTTTATATAATGTGGGTTGGCTCGAAAAAACGGAAAATTGTTTGCAGAAATTTTAAATATCCTCGAAAAACGATGCGCTCCAAGTTGAAAAACCAAGCGACAGTTGAAAGGAAGTGTTGAAGTGTATGAGTCAAACGCGCAAAAAATTGCATTGTGTTCTGAAATCTGCATAAATTTTCACGTGACAGCGAAGATATATCTTTGAAGCTGCGTTTCGGTGTGCGCCTCCGATATTATTTATATTTGACTTATTTTAGACCATTTCAATAGTATATGACATCCTGTTTATTAATTATTATTTTATCGTCTCATTTTATAATTATTAAATTTTTACATTCATATATGTATATTTAAAAGTTGTTTCTTTTTTCTCAACTCATTACTTGCCGTCGGTCACAACAACTCTTTATTTTGGCAAAAGATAAATGGAAAGAACATAAAAATAACCTTGCAAGATTGACATTTACAAATATCGCACACAAATTCCAGTATTTTTTAACCACCCCATGTTATATTGTATTTATACGCAAACTATTCTTTTGAATAATGGGTGATATTAGTATGTTATATTATTGTTATACTTACCTTAACGAATTTTCATCACTATATCTTTGAGGTCATTTTCTAAAAAATTATTTTATCAGTGCCTTGTACATAAATGTAACTTTGGAAATGAACACTATAAGAATATAGGAATGATGTTCTTTGGGATAAACATGTATTTGCTGTTTGATCGGATGTAAATGAGGATTGGTATTAAAGTCTAATTCAAACACATTCTTGTATTTTTTATCAACAAGGTGCCTCAGATCCACAAGAATATTGGTTGAATAAGAATTAAAAATGCATGGTTTCTTTATTCCGCGGCCAGTCATTTTGTTTCTTTTGAGGAAGAGTAAGGTGAATTGCGTGGAAAAAGGCATATTTAAATAAATCACGAGTTGTTAATAGTGAAGTTGAAGTATTAAGGCATAGATCTAAGTTCAGTAAACTTTTTTCGAAATTATACAGAACGGTTTTTATTTTTTTACTCAAAAATGGCGCATCGAAGGAAAACAATTCAAGAGAGATCATTTCTTTTAAATTGAACGGGAAATTCAAAAATAATTTTTATTTGCCAAAAAACCATTGGCGTACCATTTTTTTCTTAAAAAATATCGAAGTCAATACCCGTACGCACGCCACTGTTAAAGCTAAAAATTATTTTTGCATTGAAAAATATGCAACTTTATTAACTTTCACTACGTACTAAATATCAGGGAAATATCTTCAACATCCCGAGGTTTTGTAACGAAACATTTTTGGACCATAGTTTATAAAGCAAACTAACATTAATTTTTCATGTAGATTCACACCCTTAAATATTCGCGTATCATTAAGGAACACCCTGTATATCAAATTGATCGCAGAGTGTATCAATAAATCTAGTATCTGAAGTAACTCAGGGGTCTGTTTTGGGTCTCTTGATGCTTTTGATATACTCTTATGTTACGGATCTACGTAAGACTGTGAGTTTCTGTCTTGCGCGGACGATACTTAACGTGTTCACAATTTTGATATTGATGATATAGAAATGGTGCATGCATCAATAAACCATGATATTAAAAAAGTGTGAATTTTCGAATAACCACAATCTGTCAATACTTATTTTCCTTTTCTTTTTCCTTTCTTTGTGTATACATGGTGTTAATTGAGTCCAGTGGCGTCTCGAGCGGGATCTGAACGAATATTTGTGACAAGAAAATGACTTCGGCGCATTTTTATGTTCTTTGGATTAAGCAAACAGAAGTATAACCACACCTGCTGACCATCATGTTCCAATCCAGTGATGTTTTTGTCGCTAATGAGTATGCTGGTATCATCAGCATAATTAATTATTGTAAAGTCATAGTTCTTAATGCTATCTTTTAGATCGTTGATGGATATGACAAATAATATGGACCTAACACACTGCCCTGCGGTATATCTACCTCATTACAAATGAAATCTAACTTGATGATGATATATTTTATTATCGCTACACGTTGTTTCCTGTTTGTAAGAGAGGATTTTATCCAGGACAATGTATTAACCCTCATTCCATATCTATTCAATTCGTCAAATATGCTTTACGCAGCCGTATGCTGTGATGCTATGCTATGATGGGGGATTATTTTGTAATACTTTCTGGTCTAACTCGAAAGTGTAAAGATTATCCTTGCGATCAAAGGGGGTAGAATGAGTGTGACATCGGCATATTTTCAGATCCAGTTACGTAAACTAGTTCCTGGAAGAAGTAAGGACATCCTTCAATTGATAGCTGAGAAAAAGACATCGAAAGAACAGGCCCCTTCCCCAAACGGAGGAGTACCAGAGGAAAAAGACTCTTTTTCTCAAAGTACTACTTGCGTACCTCTTGTAGAAGCAAGTGCCAGCACAAATGAACCTGACAAATCTAAGGCTGCCACTTTTCCTAAGCCTAATGATATACCATCTTGTCCTAGACAGACTAGCTTATATACTAGCGATAAGGTATGTTGGCTGATAGTAGTGCTGGTCTGGCGCCCGACTCAAACTAATTTCGACTTAAAATTAATGTTGATTCCGATCTGCATCATACATTTGATCCTTTGTGATAATTTTGACACTATCGTAATAATTTGAATCTAAAAATTCGTTACAATCAGGTGCCAAAATTATAATAGTGGATCGTACGTATCACAACATTGAAATTAATTTTGACGGTCGATATTTAGTTAGAATCATACCAACGGTCCGCAATGATAATTTCGACACCTAGTCCTAACTGATTTCTGTATCGAAATTATCATATGTAGGCCCGCGCTGTGAAGACATCAAAATTAATCTCAAAGGTCAAAAATGTTCAGAAAGAGGCCCGTGGTGTTGGTTCCAGCTTAGTTTCGTCATTGATTAACATATTCCTCCAGAAGATACCCATTCCAGTTGGAACACCCATCTCTTGCTGTGTAGCTTTCTTTTCCGTCGTTTTTGAGAATAGCAAATTTTAGGAATAACTTCAGCATAGGGTGGGTGTCTTCAGAATACGTTAATCAATCGTTAGATCTAAACTCTAGCCCTACTTGGCTATCATGCATGCTATCTGCTTAGAGTGGTGTGGTTTCACTACCAAAAGCGTCTACATCAAGTGCAATGTATCTTTTAGAACGAGAATACGACTGAAATGGAGAGTAAAGCTGTGAAGGATGAGGTAAAAGCGAAAGAGGAAGATAAGAGTGGTTTCATGCCTATGAGCCCTATATCAGTTGTTGCTCCAGTACCAGTAAGTAATAGATACTTACTCAGTACATAAAGAGCAGTCACTATTCATCGGAATTATATTTTTTCTTGTTGCGTAGCTATTCGGTCAAACAAAAGGACATGTTTTAAGCACTAAGCTGGCTCACCTCAAATTGTAAATCTAATTTACCATGAAATTACATTTGATCAAAATGGAAGAATACTTGAAATAGGGGTTGCAGCGTTACTATCTGTCTTGCTGTCACTACGTAGAATGACAATGTCCGACACTCCGTCTAAGAAAAAATTGAAATTTTTGGTAATGGAAACTAAATATCGTCACAGGGTGTAGATTTTCCCAATTTTTTAAGCCTATAATTTGAAAAATACACGACTTAAATCTTTTTTATATTTTCCCGATAAGTATTATGACTGCCTATCCCCTTTCCCGGCTTGACGTCAAAGTATATCGATTTTTACACATATGCGATTTTTGTTATATATACTAAGTGACATATAAATCCGAACACCCAGTTTAAATGGTTTTATTTTAATAAAAGTTGGTGAATGTATTTATCTTTCTGTAAATAACAAGTGAAAAAATGTTCAGCCTTATCAGTTGGACATTCCGGTTTTTATACTGCTTTTTTTAATTCATTAACGCTCTAAAAATGAATATTTCAGCCGCAGTAAAGAATCAACGTTGGCGGATTTTGGTTCTTGACATCCTTTACGATCGGTTACGATGCCTAGAGTACGGAGACCTGTACGATTTCGTCAACTTAGTTAGTTTGATAGGGGCCGTATAGTAGGACTTCGGGAAGCTGGATTTTCTTTTCGGGCAATTGCAGTTAGAGTGCAAAGAAGTGTAAACACTGTGGTTAGGTGTTGTCAGGCATGGCTTCGAGAAGGCCGTACGCAAAGAGCAAGAGGCACTGGACGCCGCCGTAGAACAACAGACCGTGAAGATCGCCGCCTAAGATTATTGGCCTTAAGGGACCGTTTCTCCACTACCAGGTCCATTGCAAATGAATGGTTTGCAGAACACGGAAGACCTATTGGCATGCGAAGTGTTTACCGACGAATGAGAAGTTTTGGCTTGTTTTCATACCGGCCACACTGGGTCCTCCCTTTAACTCGAGAACACCGACGTAATCGCCTTGAGTGGTGCAGACAACGGTCACTCTGGGATCAGGAATGGAACAGTATTGCCTTTAGTGACGAGTCTCGATTTTGTTTAGGCATGCACGATGGTCGTGCCAGGGTTAGAAGGCGACGTGGTGAAAGGAGGAATCCACAGTTTTTTGTTGAAAGACATGTTCATCACACTGTTGGAGTTATGGTTTGGGGTGCTATAGCTTATGGTTCCAGGTCACCTTTAATCTTCATCAGAGGTAACATGAACGCGCAGCGTTATATCCACGAAGTTCTAGAACCCCATCTTTTACCCTATCTTGACACGCTGGCAGATCCAACTTTCCAACAAGATAATGCCCGACCACATGTTGCAAGAGTCACAATAGACTTCTTTCAACATAATGATGTCACATTGTTACCATGGCCACCAAGATCTCCCGACTTATCCCCAATTGAGCACGTGTGGGATATGATGGGTAGGAGATTGCTCAATTTGCAACGTCCTCCTCAGACTCTAGAAGCACTTCGAGAGGAGTTGGTGGTTGCCTGGAATGAGATACCACAGGAGGACATTGACCACCTGATCAGAAGCATGCCTAGGCGCGTTGGAGAATGCGTAGCACATCAGGGTGCATCCACACATTATTAAAGGTCAAAGGGCTTTAAAGCAGTGCAATCATTTTGAAATTTTTATCATTTACTTATTATGCTTCATTAAGTACTTATACAAAATTTTATTAAAATAAAACCATTTAAACTGGATGTTCGGATTTATATGTCACTTAGTATACGTGCCATGTTGTCTCTCTTGTGTGTTAATAAATTTTACTAGCAACAATTGGCTGTTTCTAGTCTTTGATGCTTAGTAGTACCTCTAAATAAATCACCCATTCTCAATTTAATTATATTTCAGGACTGGAAGATGGATAAAAACGACTACTACCTTTATCTACTAAAATGCACGGTACCTGACAATGATCTTAAAACAGAGGACGACGTGAAAGTACCAATAGCAACGACTGCATCAGTATTGGTACCAATCGTTAATTCTTCGGTAAAGTTCTACCGTTCTCATTCGAAGCCTGTTACTCTACCTTCTCATTACCTTCCCACTTATAATACGAGGAAAATCGGTGGGGCTATTTTGATATCCAACCCTCATGTTGACAGCCAAAGACAAGAAATACTCATGGCGATTAATAAGCATAAAATGATGAATAATACTCACGGGTTCAGGTAAGTAAGGTTTTGATACAGTATACGAGGGTTGTTTCAAAAATAGGGTACCCACATTTTTTTAGGCACAAGGAATTTATTTTAAAAACGAATTCACCATTGGAAACGTTGATCTTTAAGCTATTTTTTCTCCATAGTCGTCATTTTTTCCACCCATTGTTTTATACGTGAAATCCACTTTTCTACTCCCGCCTCAAGTTCAGCGCCAGCCCGTTTAGAAACTTGCTAACTGCCCCTTGTAACTCCTCGTCTGCCTCGAACCGTTAACCGTCTAGATGCTCCTTCAATTTCGGAAACGCTTTGGTATGTCAGGGCTGTAAGGAAGATGGGCAATGACTTTCCAGCCAAATCGTTCGATTAAATCCGTCTTTTGTTGTGAGACATGAGGATGCGCATTGTTATGGTGCAGTCTTACGTTTGGTGAGTTTTCACTTACGGCGTCAGGAATTTCAACCGCCTGTTCCCGGATGGAATTCGCCGATCTTCAGCATTTGAGAACACGTTGAATTCTTATACAAGTTTCCCCATATACTTCACTCAAGTGGCGATGAATTTCTTTGGGTAGTAACGTTTTTGCGGGTAAAAATCGGTTGACCGCACCTGGCGGTGACGACGATGAAAGACTCCATTGCGCATGGCTGTCGGGCCCGTACTGAGCATCGCAAATAGGCGCACAAACACGACGGTGTTGCCGATTTCGCCTAGCATCTCGCGCAGCAAAGATACAGCATTGAGAACCATATTTTTGAGACAACCCTCGTATTTAATACCATACTTTAGAATATCCCTTTCTCCTCGGAAGCCAAAGAGAAAGTGAACTTGCATAATGTGTTCATATCGTTGGGAGTCGCAGTGCTGTGTTTCATTAAATACGCTATGGTTATGCTTTGTTTTACTTATTGTGACGATAAATCCCTATAAAATAGTATATTCCATACATTAGTGGAGAAGTATGCTATTATTTGCCGCGCACTTTTATAGGGATATAATGGGTGAGGATAGTAATGACCTTTTCCACCAAGGAATGTATAGATTTTTTCTCTTCTTTAATTTGAAGACTTTGGAATATAGGATACCTAATGCAATTTCCTTACGCCCGGCCACACTGATAGAATTTTTTGTTTCCATATAGGCACATATAAAACTAGTATGAATAAAAAAAAGAAAAATGCGCAAAGCAAAAACAAACACTTACAAATCGCTATCGGGAAGTTATTTGTTTTAAAAAAAAACTCCTCAGATTCTTTATATCTACGGGTACTTTTACTTACATGTAAACGTTGGAGGACTTTTCGGGACAAAATTTACATTTTCGTTTCTAGTTGTTACACGCGAATGAAACTTTGTAAACTCAGGTAATTTGCTACGGTGAATTTGAATATGATTACGAAAACACCCTGCAGTATCGAGGTGAAAAATTTGGAGTAGAAATTTAGCCGCCTGGGCGGCACCAGAAACTAAGGGGATTTTGAAAACCTTCACCTAGGAAACCTCAAAGTATTCGAGGAAAAATGTCTAGTCTTCGTTCCTTAAATGGAGCTTTGATCATGAAAAAATCTCGAAGTATCGTATTTGAGCTGCATGGGATTGGTATAAATATGTCATTATTTCAGGTTAAATAATCATGCAAATCATGTAAACCACGTAAACAATCACAGACCTAATATACTGAAGGTTCGAAGCGTGAACAAAGTAAATTGTAAGAGAATGGCAACTGAAAAATTGAACGCTAGTGAAAATAAACAGGTGAGTAATTCAATAAAAGCTCATGAACGGCACCGTTTCATCTCGATGAACTATCCAGGTTCATATACTAAGTGACATATAAATCCGAACACCCAGTTTAAATGGTTTTATTTTAATAAAAGTTGGTGAATGTATTTATCTTACTGTAAATAATAAGTGAACAAATTTCCAGCCTTATCAGTTGGACATTCCGGTTTTTATACTGCTTTTTTTAATTCACTAACGCTCTAAAAATGATTATTTCAGCCGCAGTAAAGAATCAACGTTGGCGGATTTTGATTCTTGACATCCTTTACGATCGGTTACGATGCCTAGAGTACGGAGACCTGTACGATTTCGTCAACTTAGTGAGTTTGATAGGGGCCGTATAGTGGGACTTCGGGAAGCTGGACTTTCTTTTCGGACAATTGCAGTTAGAGTGCAAAGAAGTGTAGACACTGTGGTTAGGTGTTGTCAGGCATGGCTTCGAGAAGGCCGTACGCAAAGAGCAAGGGGCACTGGACGCCGCCGTAGAACAACAGACCGTGAAGATCGCCGCCTAAGATTATTGGCCTTAAGGGACCGTTTCTCCACTACCAGGTCCATTGCAAATGAATGGTTTGCAGAACACGGAAGACCTATTGGCATGCGAAGTGTTTACGGACGAATGAGAAGTTTTGACTTGGTTTCATACCGGCCACACTGGGTCCTCCCTTTAACTCGAGAACACCGACGTAATCGCCTTGAGTGGTGCAGACAACGGTCACTCTGGGATCAGGAATGGAACAGTATTGTCTTTAGTGACGAGTCTCGATTTAGTTTAGGCATGCACGATGGTCGTGCCAGGGTTAGAAGGCGACGTGGTGAAAGGAGGAATCCACAGTTTTTTGTTGAAAGACATGTTCATTACACTGTTGGAGTTATGGTTTGGGGTGCTATAGCTTATGGTTCCAGGTCACCTTTAATCTTCATCAGAGGTAACATGAACGCGCAGCGTTATATCCACGAAGTTCTAGAACCCCATCTTTTACCCTATCTTGACACCCTGGCAGATCCAACTTTCCAACAAGATAATGCCCGACCACATGTTGCAAGAGTCACAATAGACTTCTTTCAACATAATGACGTCACATTGTTACCATGGCCACCAAGATCTCCCGACTTATCCCCAATTGAGCACGTGTGGGATATGATGGGTAGGAGATTGCTCAATTTGCAACGTCCTCCTCAGACTCTAGAAGCACTTCGAGAGGAGTTGGTGGTTGCCTTTAATGAGATACCACAGGAGGACATTGATCACCTGATCAGAAGCATGCTTCGGCGCGTTGGAGAATGCGTAGCACATCAGGGTGCATCCACACATTATTAAAGGTCAAAGGGCTTTAAAGCAGTGCAATCATTTTAAAATTTTTATCATTTACTTATTATGCTTCATTAAGTACTTATACAAAATTTTATTAAAATAAAACCATTTAAACTGGGTGTTCGGATTTATATGTCACTTAGTATATAAATGTCCTTGAAATGCTTAGTTTCCATAAAAGTATACAGAGTTACCAGTAGAAGTGGCACTCGCAAAAAAACCTTTGATCTTCTGGTTTCTAAAGATGTCGACATTTTTGTAAGAACTCGGATCCTTTTTTAGGTGCCTCATTTGAAGAAGTCCCGCACTTTTTTATTGCTTTATACAGGATACTTTGGCGCGCGTACGGAATTGGTTGTCAAAAAATTCTTTGTCATGGCATCGAGTAATTGTATTCATACAGGGTGGTGCATGTCATTGTTTTTATGGAATGGGCAATGGATGACAAATATCCTTTGCTTAAAAACATTGCGAGTTGAAAAATAGTTTTTAGCCTCTACGTCATTGACTGGCGATGATTCACATGTCGTACTGTCTTCGTTGTCAATACGTAACTTCAGTATACACTGTGCCGAGGTTGTCAAAACTTGGAATATACTGTATGGTCACAAAAAGCAAATGTTTTTTAAATTATCTGTAGTTATGTGAAAAACTGAAATTTAAGACAGCACAAAGTGCCATCTGTTACCAGAATGGACTACCGTGAAAGTGAAAACAAGCGCTTATTTTTACATATATATAGATGAGTTAGTGTTCTCAATGTAGAATTAGCTTCATTTGCGCTAGTAGTGATATATTTGAATTGAAAATAAATGCGGACTTGTGTTTAAAGTGAAAAAAACTATCAGCAGAAAACTGTTCACAAGGGCGAGTGAAACCGACGTCCAAGACTTCAGTTTTCAGTCGTTTTCCTACGTTGTCTACACAAGCCGGCTCGACCAAGTTCTTTGTAAGTGTTACCTCCAAATTCCTAACATATTCGACGGAGCTCCGAAGCACTATCAAGCCTCCAAATTGAGTTATTTTGAAAATTAGAAGTAAAACTACGCATACCGCTTTTGTGATATCGCGTTTTTGTCACTGATGGTACACTCATGATCATCGATAAATTTTGGATGGATCTCCTTTGTCAATTACACGTCAACCTGAACAAAACGGATTCCAAATATGTTGGAATAACAATACTTGACAAAAATCATTAGCAAGGCATCAGAACACCATTTCCCTCCTTGATTTTGCATCCAGACACGTAGCACCAACTTGTCATAGTGAATCGCCCTGTACACATACACCAACCACGCGACCCTCTTCAGGAAAGATATGCTGGCCATCGACTACCTGGGTAGCTATAGTACAGGAACTATCTTCTCATCTGCTTATAAAAAAAAATGTTGATAGTTTTTTCGCATAATCTCGTTCAAAAAAGCCCATTTTGATAAATCTGCAGAATATTTTTCTGAGCAGATGGGAAAATACTTCCCGGACTATTAGCGCAAGTAATGAATCGCATCCAAATGGTAGGTAGCATTACAGCCATCAGAGGGCACATCGCAGCCACCGCGACAGAATCTGTTTTTTTGATGGATTCTTTCTTCTACTGGTAACTCTATATTCGTGTCGTTTTCGCCATATTGATTTTACTTGAAATATGTGTATATCTTGGAGTGTTTCGTCATGTTCGTCGAAAAAGCCCTAGCCCGAGAACGTTAACCAGGCTATTTTGAAAGCAATGTACCCGAGAGAGTCAGTTAATCTGGATGAAACGGTGTCGTACATAGAAAGTAGTTTTCACTTTCTTAAGTGAACTTTTTTATGATCCCTCTGTATTTTTTATCTCTATTGTAGTCAAGACTGCATCCAAATGTTAACGGGTACATCCTGCACTCCGACATAAGTGAATCTGCTGAGGCCCCGCAGTTCAATAGCAACAATTGTCTCCAGCAGGCTTTACTTAATTTGAATTAATACAGTGCCTGGTGCCTTCAGGCACTGAGATTTCTTTGTTTCACCTGGTTTCCGAGAATTAGGTAATGGAAAAGCGGGCTTTTCCAAGTAAGAAACTTGTGAGATAATATGTATATTGTGGAAGTTTTTAATTGGTGAAAAAACAATGTCACGCCATGCTAAGTTTCCTTCACGAGAATGTTCTATGAGAAATATGATGCTGGCGACATTTTTTTCAGGTTTTTTTCAAAAGAGTCGGCTTATTTTAAATTGTGATACACAATTGTATCGCGTGACACCTAAGAGCCGAATATGTACACTACCCAAAAAAATTAAGGGAACGAGAAAAAAAATCCATTTTTTTTTTGGTGATTCTTGACGGGATGTGTTTAGATGAAAAATGGTCGTATCTAGAATTTAAAAAGTCGCTTAAGAACTTTCAGATTCTAGTTTTCAGGAATTTTAGCCGAAAAGTTTTAGGAGTAACGGTTTTCACGCAATTTTAACAGATAGCGGAAGGACATTTTCTTGAAAAATGTTTCCTTATTTTTAGTCCATGGGCTTGGCTTTTTTTCTGTTTGGCCATCATACGAATCAGATAGCATGTTTATTCAGCTTCATTATTCTGTTTTAAAAATCCCGATACGTCCATTTGGCGCGGAGACATTCGACTGAATGAAAAAGGACCCTTTTGTCATCCACCACTGATAAGTTGTCGCACAGAGAATGTAAGGGTATTTCCGAAAACTGTAATAAATCTCTAAGATTTGATTACAATCTTTGAGGAGCTTTTTTGTTTCTTTAGTATTGAATTCTAAAAGAGTAAAAAAAGTTACTTTTTGCCGTGTTTTGTAAAATTTGTCGCATTCGCAAAAGAAAAAATGGTTTCTCCTTGTTCAACCAGATTACAGGATGTTTTGATACAAATTCCTGCTCCTTTGATTTTTCCAAACTTCGTACATTGGATCGATCTGCCGGCGTGCACGGCTATTAGAGGTACATTGAGGTATAAAAAACCTACAAACATTACCCTTCTCATTAGCAGTTCCAAAAATGAGGTCGATTTTCCAAAACAAGGCAAAAGGTAACTTTTTTGACTCTTTTGAAATCATTCCTAAGGAAACAAAAAAAATCCTCAAACATTGCAATTAAATCTTATAGGAGATTTATTCCAGATTTCGGTAGTACCTCACACAAGGCAAACATTTTCCAAAAAAACTTCCTTGTGCTGTTAGAACTGCATAAGAACTGTTGCTGCTAATAAATTTTGTCTAAAAAACCTAAAAACTAGAATCTTGAAGCTTCAAAATGCTCAAAAGTCACTGAAAAATTTGGATTTTTTCTTTCTCTCAATTTTTTCGAGTAGTGTAGTTGTTTCTTGAGCCCTCTTTATTGCTTTGTCTCTTGAGAATAACAGGAGATCTTGCAAATGTCAAAGAAGGTGGCCTTGATCCTTCTGATTATCAATGATTCCTAATTTGAAGATTGATGCGGAATGTGTTTCCTGTAGCTATATGTACCAGAATAGACAGGTAAATGTTTGAACAGGAAAGTGTTAAATTTGAGGTAAACGGATGTATCAGATCGAACAACGTCACCATCTTCCTTGAGAATGATATTTGCAGACTGTCAAGGCATATACGGTGACCTCAAAATAAGTGGACTCAAGTGGACTATGCATTTGGTTCTAAAGATGCTTTTCACGTGCATTTTTTTCAGTGCAATTTTGTTGATCTTTTTGATCGTTGCTTGTATATTTTATTTGTAGCTAATCATTTTTAACACCATTGCATTGATGTTATAATTCTTATGTATTATGTATTTATTCGTTCAGGTAATTAAGCAGAAACGGTTTTAGAATCAGCCGACTTAAATTGTTTTGACAGAAACAGTATTAAGTATGAAAAACCGACACCTTTATTACGTGAAAGCACAGTGTAATTTGGGACTCGATTACAAAATTTACGCTACGTACCAGCTACTACTGACGCACTAGCTGTGTATTACCTAAACGTCAGGTATATGCTGTTGGTGTCATGTTTCATTTGTGCCTGAGAAACTACATAGACGGCTTCTGTTGCCTAAGATGTACTGTAATATACTGCCGTACTTACGTAAAAGGCAGTGTAAAAATCGAGGTCTGAGAAAATTAAGTTAAAAATTCTGGATTTTTTCAAACTAAACAAATTGGGGGGATGTCCATGGTGTAGTTGGCAAAGATCTTGGCAAGCACTTTCGCCTTAACCTTGGAGTCGGTTGCAAAATTGCTCCATCCTGGCACTTGAGTGGTGGAAGGCTACTCTCTGAGTACTTCCTTTCAATCTGCTTGGCCAGCCATTGCGCTGCGACGTCACCCTGTGCCTAATTTTTATATTTGTTGTTGATGTTTTTGTTGAAGATTTATTTAGCATTAATGCTACAATCTCAATTTTTCTTCAATCCATTTTCTGTAATTTTACATACTTGTCTATTAAAATTAAAATTACGTCACTATGTATTTTGATTATTCATAAAGTGGTTTCTTTATTTCACCTTAAACATTTTTAAATTCGAACTCTGTTATATCATTATTCAATTAACTAAATTCAAATACTCCCTTTTGAAATATAGATTTACTAGTTATGCTACTATTACAATTTTGTAGATGAAAATCTATACTGCCTCTAGTTTCGTAGTTACGATAATGACTATTTAATTTTGTGAAGTTCTCTCAATGTGGTGGTAATAAATGATTTTTTAATTTGAATATGAAAACGAGAACTACATAATATATGAAATTTTTCACATCCAACCACTGCAGTTCTTCTAACATAGACTTAATCCTAGTATATTTGTTTTTATTTAAAATGATTCTCATAGCTTTATTTTGTAGAATTTGTAATTTTGAAAATATGTTTTCATTTGCTGTAAACAAGATGGTTGAACAATATAAAAAATGGGGAAGAATTATAGTGTTATACACAATTTTTATGGAATACATACTAAGATTATGGAAAACTCTATAGAAGTAATTTATCTTTTTCGATATTTTTGAAATAATGTACTCATAATGTTCGTGAAACAGTAGCTTACTATCCACATATGTATATACCAAGATATTTAAATGACTCGACTACTTCAATTTTTTAATCATTAATCATGAGCCTAATTGTATTGTCACCTAAATGTTTCCCTATTGACATACATTTTGTTTTATTAGTGTTCAAGTTTATTGACATTTAACCAATTCATAACTTTTTCAATATCACTATTTAACAGTTCTAAACCAGTGTCCAAATGCTTATACCTGTATATATATATACAGGTGACTTTGAAGTTGAGTCATTAATTTTCAGATAATGATTGTAGAAGGAAGATAAACCAAAATATATGTGTAAAAATAAAAAAAAAATAAAAAAAAAATTTTTACCTTGTTTTATAAAGTATCCTCCCGACAAGTATTTCAGTGCGGACCTGTATTTGATCGTGAGGTCCCCTGTGAGGTCTTAAGTCACCTGATTCACGAGCCCGTTGTACTACATTAACAAAGGCACGAGGGGTTGGTTGCACTCGATTGGGAAACCGATCCGCATAAACATGTGCCATTTTTTATTTCGTTTGAGCCACGCAACAGACACTATTCACACGCGACTGACACTAACTGTATGTATAACTGAACTGAATAAAATAAACATCGTTCCAAATTCTTTCGCTTTTTTGTTTCCGATGCGATGAACCGATAAGGTGGATTATATCCGTTGTTGCCAAACACGAGTACATGATAATATTGAGACAGGGCGGTACTCAAACTTCCAAAGGGCTATAACTTTGTTACTTTAATTTTACCAGAAAAATGGTAAAGGAAAAAAACATTTCTTTTGATCAGATCTACTCACTATTAAAATAAATGACTCAACTTCGAAGTCACCTTGTATATACGAGGGATGTCTTTTAAGTTTTGCATATGGAAATAAAACAACACGGTAGGTAGTTTTAAATGACTTTATTGTTTTTCGGAGTATTCTCCACGAAGATTAATACACATCTGCATGCGCTCGAAACAATTTTCGAAGCACTTATTCCACTCGTTTGCTGGCAGATCCAAAACGGCATTTTTGAATGCGTCAACTGCTTCTTATGGTGACTGGAACCTTTGACCACGCAAAGAAGTAAAGAAATCGGTAGGACCTATATAGGGACTATATGGAGGATGGTCCAATAATTCCACGTTTTCTTCCGTTAAATACTGCCTTGTTTTGTTGGGCTGTGAGCGAGCTTGCATTGTCTTGATGGAGGATGGTTCTTCTTTCGGGGTTGACTTTTCGAAGCTCGGTGATGACTTTTGGCAAACAAATGGTGGTATACCAATCCGCAGTAACAGTTCTTTGCTCATTAACACGTTACCTGCCAGTTCGGTCAAAATGACCGAAAGGAATGGTATGCAATCAGGCCGCGTTGGTCAATATGACCGAAAATTTCAACGGTTCTATACTCGCTTCTAGAGCGCCGCCGGTCAGGAGCTGTACCATGATATGCATAATGCGTGACCGAAACGGCCTGACGAGCAAAAGGCATATGAAAACTTTTTGTTTTTCTGTTTGGAGATTTGTTTTTCTCATTTTTTATTAGATTATTAAACACGTTAGTTTACTGTCAAATTTTATTTTATAATATATGATTTAAGATTAATGACATGAACAGAAACATTGGAATGAAGAACATTTTATGAATTTAAAGATTTCTGTGTATTCTGTTGTAGCACGTCAGTCACAGAAACGGTTCATTTGGACATCCTGAACAAACGTGGTTACTTTCTTGACTTTTCTTCTTTCTTTGGGCTCTTTTCCATCTTGAACTGCTTTTTCATAGCATCCCTTGCAATGTTTCCTTACGGCAACGGCTCTCCCTTCTTTTTTTACCAAATTATGGCGTACTCTTTTTGGTATTTCTGGTTCCATTATTATTTGGTTTTGCACCAAATATCGAACTACCTCTTTTCAAAAGTCAACAATACCGATAACATTGCCTGTACATTCCCTGTATAAAATATAGGCATTTATCAAAGCTGTTGATAACAGTAACTCAATGGTCAGTTTTTTGTACCATTTCACAGTTTTTCGTAGAGGTGAAGAATACGCAGCCATTTGATCGGATAAATCGACAGACGATTTTGCCTTATTGTAGTCTGCTACAACCTTAGGTTTAGCAACACTTTCACCGTTCCTTTTCGGAACATCAACCGTTTCATTGGTGTGTTTGGTTGATAACATAATAACGTTCCTTTTATCCTTCCAATTGAGAACGGTAATTCCTTTGATATTCTCTTTCGAAATTATTTCACCCCTTTTCATTTTACTTTTTTGAGTTACTTCTTTCGGCACATTTTTTTATTTCTCCTCAATGTTCCCACTAAATGAGTTTTTTTATCGAGAAGCTTGTTAGCAAGATCGATGCTAGTGTACCAGTTATCTGTGTAAACCGTACGGCCAACATTCAAAACAGATTCACATAGTTCCATAACCACGCTAGTTGGTGTTGTTTTTCGTACTTCAAGATTTTTCCCAGCATATATTTTCAGACGTAAAGTATATCCATGTCCTGTACAAAGCTTGAACAATTTGATACCATATTTATGGCGCTTTTGTTTCATGTACTGACGCATAATCAGCCTGCCCCGAAAAGGAATTAACGACTCGTCAACACACACTGATTCCCCAGGATGATAAAGAGCCTCAAAATTCTGCACAAGCTTATCGACTAGGCCTTGAATTTTATGTAGTCGATCCCCTTCTCTGCATTCATCATTGTTGGCAAAATGAATCATACGTAGCAGTATTTCAAACCGATTCCGAGGCATCACAATGGATGCAAACTCGGTTTTGAAAATGGGATCTCTGCTCCAATAATCTTTGATATATGGCATTTTCACCAATCCCATATAAGCAATTAGTCCAAAGAAACGTTTTATTTCCGCAGAACTTGTAGGGTCCCATTGGTGAAGTCGTGACGAGGCAGAAATATTAGAATGATTTTCTAACTGCTGAGTAGCAGAAATGTTGGTTTGGTCTGCAATCATTTGGAAAATGGAATCTTCAACCACTGCCATGTAAAAATCTTTCGGATGACCTTGTACTAATTCTTCAATCACCGTTGGACTTACCCCAAAATACTCCCGAAACTGGCCTGGGGTAAGTACCAGGTGTCATTATTTTCATCGTTTACCTGCGTATTTGCTTCACCAAAATCATCCTCTGAAGTGCTAGGATTGTTGGAATAAGTCATTATTGCCGAGGCCTTTTTACGATTCTGCTGTGCATCATCTCGTGAAGATTGACTGGATGACGATTCACCTGAAATAAATCATTTTTATATTCTTGTATATCTACCTATAATTCATGCTTTAGTATATTATTATTTATATAGTTTTTATATTACCTTCTGAGCTAGGTTGAAAATCTTTATCTCTGACCGAGTCGTCTGTGTCTTCATCAGACATATCACGCAGGATCATCATTTCTGCTTCTGTAAGTTTATTTTCATCACGAATAAACGAATACTTTCCGTTTGACATCTCGTGAATAGGAAATAAAATTGTGAAGCCAATAAGACGTGCAGTACACCCGACAGCTAATAATCAACTGCTACAAGATGAGCGCAAACTCGCCTCTCTGCCGGCTAACCCTATTCTTCCGACCGCGTGTAAAATTAAAGGTTAGATGACCGAAGTAGTGACCGACGCGGCGCAGAGATACCAAATTAACCTTGCACGCCGCGTCGGTCATTTTAACCGAAAGCTCTAAAAATGGGATCATTATCACTATAGATAATATACAGTGTTAAAACATATTTATTTTATTCTAATACATCAATTAGGGATGAAAAGATCTTTTGGCGCATGGTGAACAAATCGTTCATAGCACGTTGACAGGGAACGTGTTAAGAGGAATTGTTGCAATATGACCCGCTTTTAACACAAATTTCGCGACCATCTTTTTCGAAACATTTCGAGAACGGATGACTTTTGTTGGCTTTTCTTCACCTTGGAACGCCCAAACAGCCGACTGTCATTTATTTTTTGGTTCATAACAGTAAATCCACGATTCATCACCACTAACAATGCTGTACACATTTTTTGAGTTTCCGGAATTGAAACGGTCAAGCGTTTTTTGACACCAATTAACCCTGGCTGCTTTCTGCTCTTCAGTCAACAGGTGGGGTATCCAACGAGAAACCAATTTTCTCACTCCTAATTCTTCATGTACAATTTTTTGAATTGAGGTCTTTGAGATCTTCAAGGACGCCTCAATCTCGCGATATGTCACATGTCTATCTTCAATGATGAGTTTGCGCACAGCATCGACGTTTTCCTGGGTGACTGCCGTTTTTGGTGCACCCACCCTGGGATCGTCGCTAAGACTCACCCGTCCACGTTTGAATTCTCCATAGCAACGGGAAATTGTCGACTGATGTGGCGCTTCGTTGTCGAAAACAGACAGTAACTCAGCAAAGCATTCTTGTTGCGATAATTGTATCTGAAAGTTGGCGCGAAAACGTTATCGGTTGAGTTCAATTTTTCTAATGACTTGGTGACACTTAAAAATTCACTGTAGTAAGAACACTGCACGTATTGTTGTGAAACTTTGAATTTACCTTTACTAAAGAGTGAGGTTAAGATTCAGTACTGACGTTCGATCCGCCCGGCCTACTATGTTTCTATATGCAAAACTTAAAAGACATCCCTCATATATATAAGTGTATCGTCCGCAAATACTTGAATTTTGCAGTGTTCTAAAATGTTAGAGATATCATTTATATAAATAATAAATAGTAATTTACTCCCACGTGGCACCCCTACTGATATAGGTGTATTTTGAGCACTTGACATAATATTTCCAACTTTATTTTTTTGACTTATATTCACTAAATAATTTTGTAAAATGTGTAATACTGATCCTTTAAAGCCATAGTGACGCAATTTCATTAACTTTTTCCCTATCTATAGTCTCAAATACCCTTTTGAAGTCTAAAAATATTGTTACAATATATTCTTTCTCATCTATACTTCTTCTCCAGTCTTCCACCACTATTTGGATTGCCGTTTCTGTGTAACATTTTTTCTAAATCCAGCGTGATTTTTTATCAAAATGTTGGTTTCTTCAATGAATTCTATGATTTGTTCGTATATTATCCCTTCGAACAGCTTCTCGACATCGGTCGCATATTTGTGTACAGCTGAGAATTTTGAACTTTTGGCACAGGAGTAATGGTGGAACACTTTAATTTTGATGGGAATTCACCATGTACTAAACAATGATTCACCAATAATAATAATTTCTCTCCAATTATATTGAAACAATCATTTAGAATATTTTTTGGATTTTTATTAGATTTCAATTTTGAGATAGCTTTTCTTAGATTGTTGATGTTAATTGTCCTAAATTGCTTCATTGATGGATTCTGACATACTTGTAATGGCCATAAGTTTGGATCGCCGTCATCAATCGTGTTAACTATTTGATTTAAACTTTCTATAAAATAAGTGTTTATTCTTCCTGCTATAATTAATTTGTCTGTCACTACCCCATCTTCGAAACGCATTTTAGATAATTCAGTCTTTCTATTAGGAGAAACAATATTCTTTATTTTAGAATTATTTTTATTGCTATCGGTCTTCTTATCATAGTATTTTTTCTTTTCCCTCCGGAGAACTGCTACACACTCATTTCTTGATTTTGTATATTGTTTCCAATCATTTTCACTTTGGGTTACTGATAATTTTCTGTAGTCGTTATCGCGTTTTAATTTAGACTCCTCGAATATCTGTGATATCTATATTCATATATTATTTTCTTGACCATAGCTTCACTAATATATTTATCCATATTATATTTCCCACTTCGAAATATATCGTGCTGGTCTTTCGCATTGCGGATCGCTTCGTTATATTTGTTTCTGGACTCGACGTCGGCTTGTCCGTTCTCTACAGTGGGGTTTTGTAACAAGGATCTGTGTGTCTTGATTTTCTGCTGACGAGCAGGGTCCCACAAGTTGTTGAATCAGCCGTTGTACCGTGGTTTAGGCACTTTCACACATCCGCGTCAGCGAAAAATACATCCCTCGGAGGAAAGGTAGAGAGAAATACTCTAAGCTCCTTCCAGTCGACATTTTTTGCGGAATGGGCGAGTTTCTGCTGCCACAGCCGATCCTGACTGAAACCCAACCTGCACAACACCGTGGTCTGGGTTACCCAGCAGTGCTTAAGGGACAGGATGCGCGGCCAGCAAGAGATCCAGCAGGCTACTGGCGTGTGACGAAACGCGGGGGAAAAATAGGGCTCGTCACCAGCTGGGTCAGTCCTTCCGTAATAGCGAACCCTTCAACCGCACGATCTACTGCATCGGTCTTGTTTGAGCCCAACCAGAGCTCATTATGGACATTGAAATCACCGTCTCTGGAGCAGGAAATACTGTACTCTCCGAAAGGCTACCCTGATGAACGAAACGTCAGAAAAGAGTAATTTTAACATATTTAGATCCATTTGGCCAGAGGGGCATGAAGTTCTATCAACACGAAAACCACAGCATCAATTTTAGATGTTATATTGAACTGAAATTCAAATAAGTCTCATTCCAGACTGTTTATATTTTGCGTGAGACTTGGCTAAATGCATTTTCCAAAGGTCAAATTAACTTCATGCATACCTGGTCTATTAAAAATTGTTATGAACCAGTGGATAACCTGAAGTATATTCATGCATATAGTACAGAAATGATGCTAGAATAGTCGTTCTAATAGCAGCTGAAACAGCAGTACTTTTTGAAGGTACGAGCATGCAACCCGTAAACCATGCTAGCGAAATTTGGGTTGCGGCAGTTAAGGCAAATGCCACCAAAATGGTCGTTATGTCATCCCTCCATAGGTGGCGATCACCGCATGTGGGCTATCCGACTAGCGTAGTGCCTGGTGCAAATTTTGCAATCGTCAGAATTACGATTTTTTACATAATAGGGGTGAAGGTGGTATGAGAGTTAAAATGCGTTGCAGTTATTGAGATATGTTTTCTCTGCAAATACATGAAGTTATATAGGATGTCCCAGTAGGACATAGGTTTTCAACATATTTTGGCGTTATATAAGAAATGACAGGCATGAAATTGCTTGATATTTGTGTTTAGTATAATATTGTTTAAAACATGACTTTGACCACTAAAAAACTCAAAAATGTTCTCTAGAGGTTTACTAAAAAATGTCAGTTTTATTGGGAACCTAAAGAATTAGAAAACATCTGCATTTATGAACTTGAAAACTTGAGCAGCTGCTGTTACTCAGAAATTTCAACAAGTTTTGGTATCCACATTATACATTAGGCAATAAAAATAAGATAGATTGGAGTTCTTTGTCCATTATACCTTATACTGAGATTGTATCCAAAACGTCACTTAGCAGCGGATCATCCGCGTTCTGTATTAGTATATACCGTGTACTATATACAGGGTGTTCCATAATTATTGCGACAAAATGATAGGTGTTGTAGAGGGCATCAAAATGAACAATTGTGCCTTATAAACCCCTGTTCGGAAATATGCCGTTTGGGCTGCAACAAAAAAAAAAGATCAGTTTCTTGAAACAGCTTACCTACAGTAATTGCTCAAAGTGTCCTCCACCTTGCTCAATACACAGCTGTGCACGATTGTTCAATGATCGGCGAACTCTGTGGCATACCCCCGGTATGTCCTGAACATGTGCGGACGCGGTCATCACTCTTCCCAGTAGCTCTTGTTGGTTGGGAACAGGAGTTTCGTACACTAAAGCTTTCAGAGAAAATAATCCAGTGGGGTCAGGTCGGATGACCGCGCAGGCCAAGGCACAGGGCCACCTCGGCCTATCCACCTATTTGGAAATTTGTCGTCCAAATACTGCCGCACTTGTAAAGAAAAGTGGGCTGGAGCGCCATCGTGTTGAAACCACATGTTGGCTCTTATGTTAAGTGGCACATTTTCTAATTGTTCCGGTAGCCCATGCTGTAAGAATCGACCATAAGCATGCCCATCCAAACGTGGTGGAAGCAAATATGGCCCGATGATATGCTCGTCCACAATGCCGCACCAAATGTTAATTGAAAACTGATGTTGGTCTCTATGGATGGCTATGGCATGAGGGTTTTCTTCATCCCAAATGTGACTGTTACGGCTATTAAAATAACCGTCCTTTGTAAAACAGGACTCGTCAGTGAACAAAACGTAGCGACCAAAGTTTGGTTGCCTCAACTCCATAAAACCTTGCAAAAATGGCGTGATGCTGATGAGGACGTTCTTGAAACCGTTGGGCGTAGATTCGCGAGGCTCGTCTTCCGTTACCACCAGCTTCTTCGTAAATTAAATGCATATCCGTAAGTTCCGCATACGAATAACGCTGCATTTTAACAATAAGGTACTGTTATTTACTATCTAGTTTGACGCACCACTCAGATAAATTAAATGAATCGGTGTGGAGAATTTACGATAACAAAAATGTAAACTCAGCAGGCTTTTTTTTACAAACCGGCGAGACCATGAAAAGTGCTAGACGAACATTTTGCAGCTGGTGAAATTTTTGTTTCTCCTATGAGCTCTTAAGGTAAAATTAGCGGTAGTGCTCAAACGGCATATTTACGAACAGGGGTTTATAAGGCAAAATTGCATATTTTTATGCCCTCTACAACCCCTATCATTTTGTCGCAATAATTATGGAACACCCTGTATAATAATAAAGTGACTTTATTGGTAATCTTCCACATCGTGGCGAAGTTTAGCTTGACGGCTACTCTTCCACTTAACTACAATATGGTCGAAACATAACAAAACGTTTACAGACGCAACATAAAATAATTACAGAACAGTTATAAAATTATACTATTTACAAGCATAGCAAGCCAGAAAGAAAACGGTAACATGAGAAACATAAACGAATGAATAAGAATTAAAGAATAACAAAACAATAACTTGAGCATCTTATAACAGCTGTTTTGTAACCGATTTTTCTGTTTTAATTATAAGGGTGTCTTTGTTCGGCTCTGTCTTTTTGGCTTTCTCACTTGTCATTACCTGCTCCCCCCTATAAATCTCAATATGCTTGCAGAGGTATTCTGCATATTGTCGCAATAGTTTAAGGTTTTTGAATCCCATCAAATTTCTGTCTTTAAACTACTGTTACATTACATTTTATATAGCTGTCCCCGCTCGCTGTCCTCAGCAACCTTGATAGCTGTAGCTATCATTTTGCTCTCATATGGAGCATTATACAGTTATATGCATTCGTGGCATCAGATATGTTTTTATCTTTGCACTACGAGAGCACTGTAACCAGGTCTGCTGAGATTGCAGACTGGTCCTAGATCCTTCGTACCATGCAAAGTCGATGGAAAATTATTTATTAGCAATTCTGAGCATAGTCTCATAAGTAAAGTGGCTGAGTAGGTTGCCACTCCCTAAAGCAACAAGTGCTGAAAATCAGCAAAAAGGAGCTATTCTACCTTGCTTCTTTTCCAAAAACGTTGTTGCTGGGATACCGTCGTCCAAACGCGGATTATACGGGTATGTGCCGACGTCACCTAACATATACAGAACATAGCATTACTAGCAAAAATTTCTCCAGGTACATAACATGATCCTGGTATACAGTATTATGGGCGAAGACCTTACAACTAAAAGATGGAATGTTACTGCCTGGTGTAAGCAAAACATTGTGGATTTTGTATAAGCAGCTTGGCATTTGTGTATCTACATATTCCTGTTTAGATTGGAAGATGTATTATTGTCAGAAGCAAAAAAATTGGGATATACTTAGTATTTTTCGGAAAGAAACTCACTTAGAAAATGATTCAGAAATATTAAAATCTGTAACCCAATTTTTTTGCTCCACTCTCATTGTTTTTGTGTTTCAAACAGGTAACATCTGAAAAAAAAAATATAAAAATCTATGAATATGAATCGTGGCAAGTATGTATACGTAAATAAATTGATATAATAAACGTATGATCATTTTTGGCTAGTGTAAAAATTGAGTATCAACATTAGATATGAAAATTTCAAGTAGGCGCTATGCGCCCATATGGATAAAGCGCCATATTGCCACATAATACCTCAAAAGCTGTAGGCATTTAACACTCGTGATATTTTTTATAATAATAAAATAATAAATAATATACAGGGTGACTTTGAAGTTGAGTCATTAATTTTCAGATAATGATTGTAGAAGGAAGATAAACCAAAATATGTGTGTAAAAATAAAAAAAAATAAAAAAAAAATGTTACCTTGTTTTATAAAGTATCCTCCCGACAAGTATTTCAGTGCGGACCTGTATTTGATCGTGCGGTCTTGGAGAACCCTGTGAGGTCTTAATTCACCTGATTCACGAGCCCTTTGTACTACACTAACAAAGGCACGAGGGGTTGGTTGCACTCGATTGGGGAACCGATTCGCACAAATCCGTGATGCCGCGGCAGCATTTTGTAAAAACTCCTCCCCCCCCCCCCGTAAATAAGAATCATGTCCACAAGTTCAGCATTTTCGTAAACATGTGCCATTTTTATTTCGTTTGAGCCACGCAACAATCACCACTATTCACTCACGCGTTACCGACTGACGAAAAACATCGTGATAAACGTTTCAAATTCTTTCGCTTTTTTGTTTCCGATGCGATGAACCGGTAAGGCGGATTATATCCGTCGTCGCCAAACACGAGCACATAATATTATCATTGAGACAGGGCGGTACTCAAATTTCTATAATTTCTATAACTTTGTTAATTTAATTTTACCAGAAAAATGTTAAAGGAAAAAAACATTTCTTTTGATCAGATCTACTCACTGTTAAAATAAATGACTCAACTTCGAAGTCACCCTGTATAGCCTAGTTCAAGGATTCGAGTAGCTGCCTCTCGAATTTTTTTGCGAAATATCGTCTGCCTGTTGAAAACTACCAAAAAAATGGTAACAATTTACAACCATTTATCGCATTCCGCTTCCAACCTACAATTTTCATCCCATCCAAACAATGTCTGAAGATGAGTATGAATCTCTGAAACGTTGTAGCACTATGGTCCAGCGATTTTATTTTCGCTGCCTCTGAATCAATTTTTAAAATCTACGATAAACGATGGTAGTATTAAAATCATGATAATATTCGAGCTTCGGTTTACAAGTTTTCTGTTGCTATCTGCATCACACAAGTCCGTGTTTCTCATTTACGTCGGTTTGTCAGTCCGTGTCAGTTGTACATCAACGCGTCATAAGTACTGAGTTAATCGACTTGACGAAATATTCAGAGAACCATCATAGACGGAGTAACACAAATTGAAGGTTAGGCGAAATGGGTGGTACATTGAAGGATCATAAAATTCGAACAAATACAAGGGTGGCCCATCCATGTGTGGACGGAATATTACTCATAAATAATACATTTTGGGAAAATCTATTTATGTCATGTTATACCTGACATTTAAGGACACATTTCTAAAATATTGGCAATTATACAGGGTGTCCCAATTTTGACCTACATATCAAAGTTGTGATTTTTTAAATGGAATGTGTCAAATTTTATTGTATATTTGGTTGAAGCAATTCAACAGAAGAAGATTGATATACTATGGGGTTTTGGTAATAAGCTACTGAGATGTAAGGTGTTTTGTCCAGAAAAATCGTCCACTTCGGCAACCCCTCAATCCGCCATTTTGCAATCTGGAGTGCTGAATTTTGTATTAAAAAAATTACACACCTCAGCTTTTATCTTATTTGTTACTTCGTTACTTCTTCGAAATTTTATTTTTGCTCATACAGAGTGGTCAAAAACGTGAATTGTACTTTTTCTCAAAAAATTCAAATGCATCACCTGTATATTTAAGCTTTTTTTGGTATAAGGTTTAATTCAGATAAAATCACTATTTTGAGTTATTAAGCTTTTAATAGAACAACACACCAAAATTAAGGAAGAAAATCACATCATCCATGTAAACAAAAGTCAAACGGTGGGCTAGTTCCATATTGCCACTAAGAGTACAGATTTGACGTAAAAACTAATAACAATCAGAACAGTATAAATCAGCTTCAAGCGTAATAGAAAAAAAAACAACTATAACAACATAAACAAACAACTATGACTACTCAAGACCTAATCTACAAAAACTGCTCGAAAATATCTCCACCATGTTGAATACACAGCCGTAGTCTTTGGATAAATGACCGTTGCACATTGCTCCCTTATGTTCAGAAAAGCATCCTTAATCCTTTCCTTCATATTTCCCGGGGTAGATGGTGGATATCTATAAACCTCTTGCTTAACGTAGCTCCATAGGAAAAAGTCCATCGGTGTCATATCTGGTGATCTAGGAGGCCAAGATATAGGCCCATCACGACCGATCCAACGATTGTTACTCCAGGTGTCCAAATAGTTACGCACACGATTATCATAATGCACAGGTGCGCCGTCATGTTGGAAATACATATGCATCCGAGTTTGTCGGTTGACATCCTCCAAAAGCAAAGGCAAATGCTCTATCAAAAAATTGCCTCATCGCTAAAAAGAACCTTATCCAGGAAAGTAGTGTCTTCACTCACTTTATTTAGCATTATTCTACTAAACTCCATTCGAGCTGCGAAATGCTGAGGACGAAGGCCTTGATGCAAGCATAGGTGATATGGATGGTACCTATGCTTGTGAATAATCCTTTGGACAGAAGTTTGGCATCTATCAGTCTCTGCTCCAATTTGCCGTGCACTTAAATGGGGATTTTTCTGCAACTTTAATAGAACCTCCAACTGATTCGCCTCATTGGTGACACTTGGATTATTTATTCATTTTTTACTATATTCTACTGCTCCACTTGATTCAAAACGTTCTCGTAGTGTGGAAAATGTTTCCGGCCTTGGATGTCGCATATTAGGGTACCGTTGCTTATAAATGCGACATGCTAGGAAACTATTTATTTGGGCTTCGCCCAAAATGAACACTATATTCACCATTTCTTCTTTAAAAAAATTCATTTTCAAACATGTTTTTATTATAATGCTCACAAAGCTAATTTTGACAGCTTGTAACTAATTAACAGTTTATTTGTTTCCAAAGATGGTGCGATGTTTTAGGGAATTAAGCCGTTCCATAAAAGACGTGCTAATAACCGAAAAATAGCCGTAAAAACCCTTATGTGTCTATTATCAAAAAAAAGCTTATGAAAAATTGGATCCAAACTTGCACAAATATACAGGGTGATGCATTTGAAATTTTTGAGAAAAGCTACAATTTGCGTTTTTGACAACCCTGTATGAGCAAAAATTAAAATTCGAAAAAGTAACAAAGAAGACAAAAGCTGAGGTGTGTATGTGTTTTTTTATACAAAATTCAGTACTCCAAATTTCAAAATGGCGGACTGAGGGGTTGGCGAAGTGGGGGGTTTTTCTAGACAAAATACGTTTTATCTCAGAAGCTAATTACCAAAACCCCATAGTATGTAATATTTTTTCTTTTGAATTGGTTTATCCAAATGTGCAATAGGCATTCCATTTGAAAAATCACAACTTTGATATGTAGGTCGAAATTGGGACACCCTGTATAATGGTCAATATTTCAGAAATGTGCCCTCATATGTCATGTATAACATCCCATAAATAGATTTTCCCAAAATGTATTTGTTTATGAGTAATATTCCGTCCACCCTGTATATGTATAGATATAAAAACAGTTTAGTCATCATTTACAAAAGCATCTCAAAACTCCTAATATCTAACTATTGCTAAAATATATAAATATTCTCCTGTACCGGTATGTCAGCGACAACACCACCGTAGGTTCACCAGTTGGATTTTGTTTACCCATTGCACAGTCGGTAGTGGCCTCCACGCCGCTGCAGCATCTCACGTGCACGCAACGCCAACGTTTGCAAAATTATTTAGAATCATGAGCTCGTTATACATCAAACTTTTGTCATTTAATTTCCCTGTTACCGGGATCAGACCACCTCAAATGAACCCCTTTCAGGGAAAAGTTAACAAGGCATATGTAGAGGTATGCGCGCACTTTTTAGATAGTCAATTGGCTAGTCTCATCTGGCGATCGCAGAAGCACGGGTGTGATTTTAACTTATTATATAATTTTTTTGCGATTGGAATACTCGCCAATTGACGTGTCAGTGTGATGAAAGCCCCACCTTACATTCTTGTGGATGAAAAAAATACCACAGCCAGTTCAAGGTATGACAAATTTATTAAACAATTAAGCGTAAATGGCAGCAGGCAGATACCCTATTTTGTGCTATGTACTATATACTCTGATTCTCTCGTTCACAAAATATCAAGAGAGTTTAAACGTCGCCAGTTCGTGGAGTATAATGATGTGATATTGGCAAACATGGCATCATATTGTGTGTAAGTACTGTGCATACTTTGCTTCTTTGTGTGAATGTTGTCTTATCACGAGAGTTGGTTTCGAACTGTCAGTGATTTTGTCTTGGCTTGTGACGGTAATAATATTTGTTTCATATCCATGAGTGGAGTAGACTTTTCAATGTAAACTTATCGCTAAAATTGGTGAAAAAATAAATTTAATCGATTGAAATCTATGGAACTATATTTTTCTGTTTTTTCACATTTGACTCCCATTTATAAACTGTTGTCAAGTATATATAACTTTTTGTTACGGTCTAGCTACACCAACCACGAAGATTGGTCTAGCTACACCAACCACGAAGATTCTAAGCGTTGGTGAGAAACGCATTATTCAAACAATGTGTTTTGACTACGTCTTAAATGATCAGGTATTCGAAAAATTAAGCTTAGACACGTTCTGGGAAATGTCGTATGTGGTTCATAACTCCGCCGTCACTGAACGGATTCTTAAAACTACAAAGCTTGTTCATACTTGGCATGTAGTCCAATCATATTAGACTAAAATAGACTTGTGAATAACCCTGTATAGGATCAATGGAATTTTATATTACATGAGTTAGAGTCATTGCCACAATACCACATCATATTTGAATTGTATGCGTTCTAATACAACTGTTGGTGTCTATGTCTAAGTGACTCAATTTTCATATAAATTTTATACTAGAATTAAAAAAAGAACGACTGTTGCTACCGTATAATGAATGAAACTTAACAAAAAGAACCTTATTCTCCCTCTTTCTCTTCAAAAAATTGTCATTCATTCCTCAGCCTACCCCCCATGGTTTGTGGCATACCATCGTGCAAACGCGTATTAGTCTAATCATATTAGACGAAAATACCCCTGGCGAAATAATTATGAAGTCTTTGATTCCACAACAAAGAATGAGAGATCGTGTTTTTGAGGATTTAATCGAAAGTGTTGGCAGGAACGAAAAAAACTGTTAATATAAGATTTTTAGGTATTTGAGACCTACAAAATGAGACCACACATAAAAGGATCCGATAGCAAAGAAGTTATGGTCGAACACCGAGGCAAACTGCAGAATATGGCACTTGTTGGTATTACGACGATGGTTTCTCGCAGATATTTGATATTCTTCAAATTCGTAGGATTCATACTTCTTAATAACCACAACAAAATTGGAGTAGATTGGTCAAGTAGTTTTTGAGAATTTCTAATTGTTTATTCCAAAATACCTGTTTTCTGGCCATCACTACTAACTTATTGAGCAATATACAGGGTTAGTTCAAAGCACATTTTATAGCAAGATACACTGGTTTACCTTGCCGATATGAATCACAAACCATTCCGGAATATAAATGTTATTTTTAGGCAAAAACGATAGGTTAAGTTTTTTCTTCCAAGCAAATTCAAACATGTCGTATTTGTGGGTAATTCGCAACAACAGATCATAAGACACATCCGCTGTGTATAGTAACCTATGTTTTTCGAATACCTTAGCGCATTTTTTCAATTACTCACAAATACAAAATGTTTGAATTTGTTTTGAAGAAAAAAACGTGACTTTTGTTTTTCGCCTAAAAATAACATCTTTCGGAATGGTTTGAGATTCATATCGGCAAGGTAAACACGTGTATTTTGCTATTAAATGCTCTTTGAATGAGCCCTGTATATTGCCCAGTAAACTAGTAGTGATGGGTGGAAAACAGCTGTTTTGGGATAAACAATTAGAAATTCTCAAAAAACTTCTTGACCAATATAATCAAATTTTGTTGTTCTTATTTAGAAGTATGAGTTCTACAGATTTGATTAATTTCAAGTAGTTGCGTGAAATTATCGTCGCATTACCAACAAGTGCCAAAACCTGCATTTACCTCGTTTTTCGCCCATAACATTTTTGCTATTAGTCGGATATTTTTACGTGTGGTCTCATTTTGTAGGTCTCATAAATACCTAAAAATCTTATATGAAAAGTTTTTTCATTCCTGTCACACTTTCGATTGAATCCCAAAAAACACGTTATCTAATTCTTTGTTGTCAAATAAAAAGTTTTCCCACAAAAATTGGTGTATCCATTTTATGCGTCCATGTTTTAATTATACCCTTGAACAACTTACACCATTAAAACCAGACTTTACAATTATTTCGGGGAAATTTGCTAATATGATTAGACTAATGGTAGTAATCCTGTTTCAAAATTCTATTAAAACCTATTCAGTACTTTTACAATAGGTAGGTATTTCGTACCCAACTGATGCGGAAAGAAAAGCTATTTTTATTTAAATCGCAAGTAAATCCATATCGCATTGTGAGAATTGAGTTTCCGGACTGCCACTGTATGGAGAATTACAAAATTCCTCATGATTCATTTAAAAATTAAACAAAACAGAGGGTGCTGTGGAAACAAATGAAAGCGGCCTGGCTGTCAAGCAGTCGTTCTTGTCAGTTTTCATCAAGGATTTCGTCGCGTGCCTTGTCGGTTTAATTAAAAAAGAAAAACGGAAATTTTGAGTGAAGTGCCGTGCCCGGTGTCCGATAAACCATGTGACTTTATTCTTGTGTGTGTTTAGTGTCAACTTTGATTACCGTATTCCACCTGACAATGGGAATAGTGCAGAAAATGGATTTATCACCTCATCGCTGGAATTCGAGGTAGGATTTTGACTGTCAATCAAAGGCTCTGGTTCTTAATAACGTTCTAACTTGGACAATCAAATAGAAAGTTGAATTAAAACCATGATATATTTTGGCGCTTCTCGTAAGCGAATCTTATAATAGCTTTCATCGTCCTACAAATCCCGAAGGTTGTCGAATTATGAGAGATCACTTCCATGCGCTTACGCAGTTCGGTAATCGTTTAGAATTTCTTGGGTACCACGATCTCCGTGAAACAGGGTTGCCATAGGGGAATTTTACGTTCCTTGGGGAATTTTTGGGGGAATAAAATGTTCTGGAAGAGTTTTTGGGGGAAAAAATAAAACCGTTGGGTATTTTGTTCCATCTTTAACTAAAAAACTGTCTACTGTTTAATATACTAAGTGACATATAAATCCGAACACCCAGTTTAAATGGTTTTATTTTAATAAAAGTTGCTGAATGTATTTATCTTACTGTAAATAACAAGTGAAAAAATGTTCAGCCTTATCAGTTGGACATTCCGGTTTTTATACTGCTTTTTTTTAATTCACTAACGCTCTAAAAATGAATATTTCAGCCGCAGTAAAGAATCAACGTTGGCGGATTTTGGTTCTTGACATCCTTTACGATCGGATACGATGCCTAGAGTACGGTCTTTTAAAGGTGATTAAGAGCCTGTTACATACAGAATTTCGTAAATCCTTCGTTTTGTCTATATAAAATAGGAGAGTGGTGGCGACACAAATATTTTCATCGCTTCTAAAAAATGGTAAAGAAATAACAGGCTGGGCTTTACCTGGCCCAGAGGTTTTAATACGGTGGCGAATAAATATCTGAACGCTTTGGGATGAAGATTTTATGTCATCAAGTTGAATAAGAGAAAGCGTTTGAACCCTTTGAGCTGAGGTAAGAGCTAACAAGGTTGCTAATCTATATGATATCTGTTCTAGCGAACAATCTCCAGTAGTTAGTGTTCGCAAATAATCAAAGACAAGTGAAGGATCCCAGATATTTTGTTACTTTGGCAAACTAAAATTTGGCAAAAATCTGGGCTATAGCGGATCGCTGGGAATTGAGTGTCCATATGCTGCTCCCTTATTATATTCTTCCTGCAAAAACTCTAGGACAGTCGGAATTAAAGCAGTGAAGCAACTCTCATTTTTAATTTACAAAATTGATACCATCGCTTTAAGCCGGAATCATATTGTTTAACAGTAGATTTTGTAATTGAAGCTAGGCAGACCTCAATTGCAGACTTTGGCGTTCCTCCTAATTCTAAACCTTGCCTGCAACCAGAATAAGTTGTGGCCATAATGGATGTATCTGAGATCTGTCAAAACATAAAAGAACATCCTTACTAGCCGGAAAATAAATTGGTGGCTTTTTAAGAAGAGATGTAAAAATGGGGTACTAAGGCTGTGTAGGCCAATGTGGCACAACTACTATACCTTGGGCCCCGCCTCTAATGATTTTATGCACAACTTTAAGTATTATTGAAAAAGGGGGCAATGCATAGAAATTATAAGTCCCCCAATTGATAGTAAAGGCGTCCACTCTGAATGCAAGAGGGTCAGGATGCCACGAAATAAAAATTGGACATTTAGAATTAATGCGACTAGCGAAAAGATCTATTTCTGGGAATCCAAATCTTAAAACAATTTCTCTGAAATATTTGTCGTCAATTTCCATTCAGTCTCAGGATGTAACCTACGTGATTCTATGTCTGCAATTATGTTATCTTTACTGTTAATGCATATATAAATAAATTTTTGCTTTCACACCACTGCCAAATCTCACGACAAAGTGAATTTAATTTAAAATATTGAATGCCTCCCATTCTATTTATATATGCAATGGCTGTAGTATTATCAATGCGTAAGAGAATATTTTGGTTAGAAAGATGACCGGCACAACATTTTAAACTAAAAAATGAAGCCTTCAATTCTAAATAATTAATGTGTTCTTTCCTTTCTTCTAAGGACCAAAAATCATGAGATCTAACATTATTACAGAATATTCCCCAGACCGTTAAGCAGGCATCTGAAAAATTTCCAAATGGAAAAAATCTAACTTAATAGAGTTGAAACTATTATTTTCTATATGCGATACCCACCACCTGAGATCGTTATGTAACAGTGGAGAAATGGCCATAATTCTACCATAATTTCCATCTGTTCGCTTCAAGGCCAAACATTTTTCTCTTTCCATTAATTTAGTATATAACCATCCATAACGAACGGCCGGGCATATAGAAACTAATTTTCCGATTATTTTGGCGAAAATGCGTATCTTACACCGCGTATTCCTTAAAAGAAATCTAACACATCTTAGAAGTGAATCTTTCTTATTCTCCGGGATAGAAATTGACATATCTTGAGAGCCATAAGTAAACCCCAGATATCGAACAGTCTGAGACGGAGTTACAACACTCTTTTGATAATTTATAAGAAAGCCCAATTTCTCGAGAAAATTAATAGTTAAGGAAACATTTTTCTGGCATTCATTAAAAGTTTTTCCCAATAATAAAAAATCATCAAGATACAGCACCGAAAGTAAGCCTTGTCCTCTAAGAAATGAAAGAACAGGTTTCATTAATTTGGTGAATACAAGAGGGGCACAATTAAGGCCAAAAGGTATGCAATTATATTCAAATAATTCACCATCAAACCTGAATCTTAAAAACTTCTTATAATGTTAATTAATGGGAACTGAATAGTATGCATTCATTAAAGCCAGAGTGGACATGAAATAATTTTCCTGAATAATATTGCATACTGTTCTTTGGTCTTCAAGCTTAAAATGTTCTGCTTTAATAAAGCTATTAAGAGATTTTAAGTTTAAGATTAAACACTTTGAACCATCAGGTTTAGGAGCTAGGAAAATACTTGATATGTATTCTCCTTTATAATGTGTGACTTTATGAATAGCGCCAGAGGCTAATAACTCCTGAATTGATTCTCTTAAAACTGACTTCTCTGAATTTGACCAATGCCTCTCCGAGGGTCGTACCTTTTGGATTGGTTTGGTGGCAAAGGGAATTTTCAAACCAGAAATCCAAGATACAATTTTTATCTTTAGTATTCTTTTGCCACATAGGTAAATAATTACGTAATCGACCAACTGTGCAACCCACCTCGCTCTGACCTATCGACCCTGTTTGTGGTATTGACGTAAGTCCTGTCGACGAGGACGATCCTGGTCCGAGGTTCTTCTCCGAGTTTGATGAGGCCTTTGTTGAAACGACTGAGAGGGATTTGGAAACTTTATCGGCCGCCCACCTCGACCGCTTCCCTTTTGTGTTCGACGAGGTGGACGGTAAAAGTTTACCGGAACCTGTTTGGCAGGTTGTTTAAATGAAGTACTAGGTTTAGATACCCTAGCAGGTTTCAAGTCCAAACCAGATTTTTCTATATCCTTGGTAGCTGTTATTTGCTCACCGAGATCCTTGCCAAACAACCATCCGTTCTTTTAGAACTTTACGTAAATTCAGCATCAATAAATCTCTACGGATTACAGAGTATTTGCGATTAAAATCTAACAGTAATCTACTAGCATCACTAGCTAATTCAACATAAGCCAGATTCCCCGCCCCTTCTTCAGACACTATTGCTGATGCTAGCTGACCCAATGCTGACAGTGCAGCTTCTATTTGGTTCTGAAGCCCACTGAAGTTTGAGTCTCTATGAGCCACTTGTTTGCTAATAGCTGAGGCAACTTCTGGATTGATACAAGGGCCTTTTAAAAGTGGGCAGTTTTCAGGAGGTGTATATTTTTTGAGCAAGGTATTGACCGAGGCCTCACTTAACCCGTTACTTAAAATAAATGACCATCTGCTAGCTAGATCCACATGAATACTTGGTCCAAGCACGTCTGCAGATGGTTTTTCATCTCCCAGAAGAGCTAGTATACTAGCATCTAGAGTTGAACTTCCCTCATCTGTAAGAGAGGAACCATATTATATAATAAACGGTCGTAGATCTAAAATATGCCATAATATTTCAGAAAACTGATAACAAATATGTGAAACAATACCATATATTATACTGGATTGTCATGGTAATTTTGTGTAAAACATGCCATAATATTTTACAAAACTTACTAACAATCAAAGAAGTCCAGGGAAAATACACCATAGTATTTTCAAAAAATTGACAACACATCTTGTAAAAAATACCATAATTATTTACAAAATCAAGTGTCGTTATAGATATTATTGGTAATGTAAAATATGCCATAATATTTTACAAAATTAATTCTAATGATTCGTAGATTCCCATCATACCAAATTGTTCCAAAATATCTCTCAAAATAGTACTAATTTAAATAAAAAAAAACCTTCAATTGTAGTGATGTTGGTTATGCATGAGTATACAACTTCGGAATCCACGGCATCAGCATTCCTGGCCGCAAAAACTGATAACGGCACATCGTCGTCGTCCGAGTGGTCAGGCGTGGTAAAAACATCACTCTGGGGGATAGAGAACGTTGGACCTTTTTTAATCTTGCAATTTTCCAATTGATCACTGTCGGAGTCACTAAAATCATGTCTCTTTCGTTTTTCTGACATCGCAAACAAAAAAAAAAACTAGACGGAGCACTACTATACGAAAAACCCGGTCGGCAACGAAACGCGGTGTACGGCACGAAAACAGGGAATGAGACATGCACAGTGCATACGATGGTACCACCGACGTGGCCGGTGTAGCGGGGTAACGGGCGGTTTGTTTACTTTAAAAATTCGTGATGTACGGTGTAGAATAGGGTGACTACGTTTGTTCTTATTTACGGAACGAGGGCGAAATATAATAGAACAAAGTGTTACTCAATTTATTTGTTCCGTTTATCCAGTAAATAAAGGAATAGTAATTCTTTATTTTTTAGAGTGGTACCAGATGGTCGGGATGGTTCCGACAGTTCATATGATGTCCTGAGTCCCTGCAAAATACAAACTGTCCTGACAAATAGTACAATTTGTAATAAGGAAATTTAAAATTACTTCACTCGTTCGATTCATCATTGTATTCTAAGTACTGTTACTCCATTCATTGTATTCTAAGTACTGTTGCTTCAAAGAAATATTCAAGTGTCGGAAAGTCGGGGATAGGTCAAATCATAATAGTTATCAGAAATACAGGGTGGCCGATATGTAACTAACTGGTTTGTATCTTGAATATTTGTTAAATGAAATAAAATACGTCCATTTTTTTTTCAGTTTAATCTTATATTGAAATTTAGAAATTATGTATGAAAAATAATATCAGACAAATGTCCGCCTCTAGAAGCCACGTAAACCTAAGCCCTCTTGATCGCATTTCCCATCACTTTTGGATAGGTTTCGGGAGGAACATTTTCAATCGCTTATTAACAAATCCGTTCATATCGAAGTGGGCTTCGTCGCTGACTTTCATGGTCACTAGGCTGTAGTTCCTGGGTCAACTGAATTTTGTATGGCCGCAAACGCAAGTATTTTTTTAAAATAGTTAATAACATGCGACGAATACCCAGTTCTTGAGAACGATGTCTCGGGGCGATCCACTACACTTTCACAGACTCTCGCGATATTTCCCGGAGTACGAACAGTTCGAACACGGCCCGACCTTGGCAAGTCTTTAACTTCACCTTTTTGTTCAAATTTCCGCACCGACTGACGAATGGTGTTGACACTGGGCACATTATTTCGACCGAAATCTTGTCGTAGCTTACGAATCGTTGCAACAATTGACTCATTATTTAAGTAAAACTTTTTAACAATGGCGCGCAATTTAACTCAGTTCTATATTGGCCACCCTGTATATAAAAAACTAAGTCGTGTACTTTTCAAATTATAAGCTTGTGTGTATGTATGTACATGCATACATGTAGTAACACAAAACATTGAAATAAAAAGTCACTTTAAAGACATAAAAGTTCATATATTGTCGTAAATGGCAGCAGGCAGATATCCTATTTTGTGCTATGTACTATCTACTCTGATTCTCTCGTTCACAAAATATCAAGAGAGTTTAAACGTCGCCAGTTCGTGGAGTATAATGATGTGATATTGGCAAACATGGCATCATATTGTGTGTAAGTACTGTGCATACTTTGCTTCTTTGTGTGAATGTTGTCTTATCACGAGAGTTGGTTTCGAACTGTCAGTGATTTTGTCTTGGCTTGTGACGGTAATAATATTTGTTTCATATCCATGAGTGGAGTAGACTTTTCAATGTAAACCTATCGCTAAAATTGGTAAAAAAATAAATTTAATCGATTGAAATCTATGGAACTGGTATAGTTTTCTGTTTTTTCACATTTGACTCCCATTTATAAACTGTTGTCAAGTATATTTAACTTTTTGTTACGGTCTAGCTACACCAACCACGAAGATTGGTCTAGGTACACCAACCACGAAGATTCTAAGCGTTGGTGAGAAATGCATTATTCAAAAAATGTGTTTTGACTACGTCTTAAATGATCAGGTATTCGAAAAATTAAGCTTAGACACGTTCTGGGAAATGTCGTATGTGGTTCATAACTCCGCCGTCACTGAACGGATTCTTAAAACTACATCAAAGCTTGTTCATACTTGGCATGTAGTCTAATCATATTAGACGAAAATGACTTGTGAATAACCCTGTATATGATCAATGGAATTTTATATTACATGAGTTAGAGTCATTGCCACAATACCACATCATATTTGAATTGTATGCGTTCTAATACAACTGTTGGTGTCTATGTCTAAGTGACTCAATATTCATATAAATTTTATACTAGAATTAAAAGAACGACTGTTGCTACCGTATAATGAATGAAACTTAACAAAAAGAACCTTATTCTAAAATACCCCTGGCGAAATAATTATGAAGTCTTTTATTCCACAACAAAGAATGAGAAATCGTGTTTTTGAGGATTTAATCGAAAGTGTTGGCAGGAACGAAAAAACTGTTAATATAAGATTTTTAGGTATTTGAGACCTACAAAATGAGACTACACATAAAAGGATCCGATAGCAAAGAAGTTATGGTCGAAAACCGAGGCAAACTGCAGGATATGGCACTTGTTGGTATTACGACGATGGTTTCTCGCAGATATTTGATATTCTTCAAATTCGTAGGATTCATACTTCTAAATAACCACAACAAAATTGGAGTAGATTGGTCAAGTAGTTTTTGAGAATTTCTAATTGTTTATTCCAAAATACCTGTTTTCTGACCATCACTACTAACTTATTGAGCAATATACAGGGTTAGTTCAAAGCACATTTCATAGCAAAATACACTGGTTTACCTTGCCGATATGAATCACAAACCATTCCGGAATATAAATGTTATTTTTAGGCAAAAACGATAGGTTAAGTTTTTTCTTCCAAGCAAATTCAAACATGTCGTATTTGTGGGTAATTCGCAACAACAGATGATAAGACACATCCGCTGTGTATAGTTACGTATGTTTTTCGAATACCTTAGCGCATTTTTTCAATTACTCACAAATACAAAATGTTTGAATTTGTTTTGAAGAAAAAAACGTGACTTTTGTTTTTCGCATAAAAATAACATCTTTCGGAATGGTTTGAGATTCATATCGGCAAGGTGAACACGTGTATTTTGCTATTAAATGTTCTTTGAATGAGCCCTGTATATTGCCCAGTAAACTAGTAGTGATGGGTGGAAAACTGCTGTTTTGGGATAAACAATCAGAAATTCTCAAAAAACTTCTTGACCAATATAATCCAATTTTGTTGTTGTTATTTAGAAGTATGAATTCTACAGATCTGAAGAATTTCAAGTAGTTGCGTGCAATTATCGTCGCATTACCAACAAGTGCCAAAACCTGCATTTACCTCGTTTTTCGTCCATAACATTTTTGCTATTAGTCGGATATTTTTACGTGTGGTCTCATTTTGTAGGTCTCATAAATACCTAAAAATCTTATATGAAAAGTTTTTTCATTCCTGTCACACTTTCGATTGAATCCCAAAAAACACGTTTTCTAATTCTTTGTTGTCAAATAAAAAGTTTTCCCACAAAAATTGGTGTATCCATTTTATGCGTCCATGTTTTAATTATACCCTTGAACAACTTACACCATTAAAACCAGACTTTACAATTATTTCGGGGAAATTTGCTAATATGATTAGACTAATGGTAGTAATCCTGTTTCAAAATTCTATTAAAACCTATTCAGTACTTTTACAATAGGTAGGTATTTCGTACCCAACTGATGCGGAAAGAAAAGCTATTTTTATTTAAATCGCAAGTAAATCCATATCGCACTGTGAGAATTGAGTTTCCGAACTGCCACTGTATGGAGAATTACAAAATTCCTCATGATTCATTTAAAAATTAAACAAAACAGAGGGTGCTGTGAAAACAAATGAAAACGGCCCGGCTGTCAAGCAGTCGTTCTTGTCAGTTTTCATCATGGCTTTCGTCGCGTGCCTTGTCGGTTTAATTAAAAAAACGGAAACTTTGAGTGAAGTGCCGTGCCCGGTGTCCGATAAACCATGTGACTTATTCTTGTGTGTGTTTAGTGTCAACTTTGATTACCGTATTCCACCTGACAATGGGAATAGTGCAGAAAATGGATTTATCACCTCATCGCTGGAATTCGAGGTAGGATTTTGACTGTCAATCAAAGGCTCTGGTTCTTAATAACGTTCTAACTTGGACAATCAAATAGAAAGTTGAATTAAAACCATGATATATTTTGGCGCTTCTCGTAAGCGAATCTTATAATAGCTTTCATCGTCCTACAAATCCCGAAGGTTGTCGAATTATGAGAGATCACTTCCATGCGCTTACGCAGTTCGGTAATCGTTTAGAATTTCTTGGGTACCACGATCTCCGTGAAACAGGGTTGCCATAGGGGAATTTTACGTTCCTTGGGGAATTTTTGGGGGAATAAAATGTTCTGGAAGAGTTTTTGGGGGAAAAAATAAAACCGTTGTGTATTTTGTTCCATCTTTAACTAAAAAACTGTCTACTGTTTAATATACTAAGTGACATATAAATCCGAACACCCAGTTTAAATGGTTTTATTTTAATAAAAGTTGCTGAATGTATTTATCTTACTGTAAATAACAAGTGAAAAAATGTTCAGCCTTATCAGTTGGACATTCTGGTTTTTATACTGCTTTTTTTTAATTCACTAACGCTCTAAAAATGAATATTTCAGCCGCAGTAAAGAATCAACGTTGGCGGATTTTGGTTCTTGACATCCTTTACGATCGGTTACGATGCCTAGAGTACGGTCTTTTAAAGGTGATTAAGAGCCTGTTACATACAGAATTTCGTAAATCCTTCGTTTTGTCTATATAAAATAGGAGAGTGGTGGCGACACAAATATTTTCATCGCTTTTAAAAAATGGTAAAGAAATAACAGGCTGGGCTTTACCTGGCCCAGAGGTTTTAATACGGTGGCGAATAAATATCTGAACGCTTTGGGATGAAGATTTTATGTCATCAAGTTGAATAAGAGAAAGCGTTTGAACCTTTGAGCTGAGGTAAGAGCTAACAAGGTTGCTAATCTATATGATATCTGTTCTAGCGAACAATCTCCAGTAGTTAGTGTTCGCAAATAATCAAAGACAAGTGAAGGATCCCAGATATTTTGTTACTTTGGCAAACTAAAATTTGGCAAAAATCTGGGCTATAGCGGATCGCTGGGAATTGAGTGTCCATATGCTGCTCCCTTATTATATTCTTCCTGCAAAAACTCTAGGACAGTCGGAATTAAAGCAGTGAAGCAACTCTCATTTTTAATTTACAAAATTGATACCATCGCTTTAAGCCGGAATCATATTGTTTAACAGTAGATTTTGTAATTGAAGCTAGGCAGACCTCAATTGCAGACTTTGGCGTTCCTCTTAATTCTAAACCTTGCCTGATAAGAGACCTGCAACCAGAATAAGTTGTGGCCATAATGGATGTATCTGAGATCTGTCAAAACATAAAAGAACATCCTTACTAGCCGGAAAATAAATTGGTGGCTTTTTAAGAAGAGATGTAAAAATGGGGTACTAAGGCTGTGTAGGCCAATGTGGCAAAACTACTATACCTTGGGCCCCGTCTCTAATGATTTTATGCACAACTTTAAGTATTATTGAAAAAGGGGGCAATGCATAGAAATTATAAGTCCCCCAATTGATAGTAAAGGCGTCCACTCTGAATGCAAGAGGGTCAGGATGCCAAGAAATAAAAATTGGACATTTAGAATTAATGCGACTAGCGAAAAGATCTATTTCTGGGAATCCAAATCTTAAAACAATTTCTCTGAAATATTTGTCGTCAATTTCCATTCAGTCTCAGGATGTAACCTACGTGATTCTATGTCTGCAATTATGTTATCTTTACTGTTAATGCATATATAAATAAATTTTTGCTTTCACACCACTGCCAAATCTCACGACAAAGTGAATTTAATTTAAAATATTGAATGCCTCCCATTCTATTTATATATGCAATGGCTGTAGTATTATCAATGCGTAAGAGAATATTTTGGTTAGAAAGATGACCGGCACAACATTTTAAACTAAAAAATGCTGCCTTCAATTCTAAATAATTAATGTGTTCTTTCCTTTCTTCTAAGGACCAAAAATCATGAGATCTAACATTATTACAGAATATTCCCCAGCCCGTTAAGCAGGCATCTGAAAAATTTCCAAATGGAAAAAATCTAACTTAATAGAGTTGAAACTATTATTTTCTATATGCGATACCCACCACCTGAGATCGTTATGTAACAGTGGAGAAATGGCCATAATTCTACCATAATTTCCATCTGTTCGCTTCAAGGCCAAACATTTTTCTCTTTCCATTAATTTAGTATATAACCATCCATAACGAACGGCCGGGCATATAGAAACTAATTTTCCGATTATTTTGGCGAAAATGCGTATCTTACACCGCGTATTCCTTAAAAGAAATCTAACACATCTTAGAAGTGAATCTTTCTTATTCTCCGGTATAGAAATTGACATATCTTGAGAGCCATAAGTAAACCCCAGATATCGAACAGTCTGAGATGGAGTTACAATACTCTTTTGATAATTTATAAGAAAGCCCAATTTCTCGAGAAAATTAATAGTTGAGGAAACATTTTTCTGGTATTCATCAAAAGTTTTTCGCAATAATAAAAAATCATCAAGATACAGCACTGAAAGTAAGCCTTGTCCTCTAAGAAATGAAAGAACAGGTTTCATTAATTTGGTGAATACAAGAGGGGCACAATTAAGGCCAAAAGGTATGCAATTATATTCAAATAATTCACCATCAAACCTGAATCTTAAAAACCTCTTATAATGTTTATTAATGGGAACTGAATTTTCCTGAATAATATTGCATACTGTTCTTTGGTCTTCAAGCTTAAAATGTTCTGCTTTAATAAAGCTATTAAGAGATTTTAAGTTTAAGATTAAATGCTTTGAACCATCAGGTTTAGGAACTAGGAAAATACTTGATATGTATTCTCCTTTATAATGTGTGACTTTATGAATAGCGCCAGAGGCTAATAACTCCTGAATTGATGCTCTTAAAACTGACTTCTCTGAATTTGACCAATGTCTCTCCAAGGGTCGTACCTTTTGGATTGGTTTGGTGACAAAGGGAATTTTCGAACCAGAAATCCAAGATAAAATTTTTATCTTTAGTAATCTTTTGGCAAATAGGTAAATAATTACGTAATCGACCAACTGTGCAACCCACCTCGCTCTGACCTATCGACCCTGTTTGTGGTATTGACGTAAGTCCTGTCGACGAGGACGATCCTGGTCCGAGGTTCTTCTCCGAGTTTGGTGAGGCCTTTGTTGAAACGACTGAGAGGGATTTGGAAACTTTATCGGCCGCCCACCTCGACCGCTTCCCTTTTGTGTTCGACGAGGTGGACGGTAAAAGTTTACCGGAACCTGTTTGGCAGGTTGTTTAAATGAAGTACTAGGTTTAGATACCCTAGCAGGTTTCAAGTCCAAACCAGATTTTTCTATATCCTTGGTAGCTGTTATTTGCTCACCGAGATCCTTGCCAAACAACCATCCGTTCTTTTAGAACTTTACGTAAATTCAGCATCAATAAATCTCTACGGATTACAGAGTATTTGCGATTAAAATCTAACAGTAATCTACTAGCATCACTAGCTAATTCAACATAAGCCAGATTCCCCGCCCCTTCTTCAGACACTATTGCTGATGCTAGCTGACCCAATGCTGACAGTGCAGCTTCTATTTGGTTCTGAAGCCCACTGAAGTTTGAGTCTCTATGAGCCACTTGTTTGCTAATAGCTGAGGCAACTTCTGGATTGATACAAGGGCCTTTTAAAAGTGGGCAGTTTTCAGGAGGTGTATATTTTTTGAGCAAGGTATTGACCGAGGCCTCACTTAACCCGTTACTTAAAATAAATGACCATCTGCTAGCTAGATCCACATGAATACTTGGTCCAAGCACGTCTGCAGATGGTTTTTCATCTCCCAGAAGAGCTAGTATACTAGCATCTAGAGTTGAACTTCCCTCATCTGTAAGAGAGGAACCATATTATATAATAAACGGTCGTAGATCTAAAATATGCCATAATATTTCAGAAAACTGATAACAAATATGTGAAACAATACCATATATTATACTGGATTGTCATGGTAATTTTGTGTAAAACATGCCATAATATTTTACAAAACTTACTAACAATCAAAGAAGTCCAGGGAAAATACACCATAGTATTTTCAAAAAATTGACAACACATCTTGTAAAAAATACCATAATTATTTACAAAATCAAGTGTCGTTATAGATATTATTGGTAATGTAAAATATGCCATAATATTTTACAAAATTAATTCTAATGATTCGTAGATTCCCATCATACCAAATTGTTCCAAAATATCTCTCAAAATAGTACTAATTTAAATAAAAAAAAACCTTCAATTGTAGTGATGTTGGTTATGCATGAGTATACAACTTCGGAATCCACGGCATCAGCATTCCTGGCCGCAAAAACTGATAACGGCACATCGTCGTCGTCCGAGTGGTCAGGCGTGGTAAAAACATCACTCTGGGGGATAGAGAACGTTGGACCTTTTTTAATCTTGCAATTTTCCAATTGATCACTGTCGGAGTCACTAAAATCATGTCTCTTTCGTTTTTCTGACATCGCAAACAAAAAAAAAAACTAGACGGAGCACTACTATACGAAAAACCCGGTCGGCAACGAAACGCGGTGTACGGCACGAAAACAGGGAATGAGACATGCACAGTGCATACGATGGTACCACCGACGTGGCCGGTGTAGCGGGGTAACGGGCGGTTTGTTTACTTTAAAAATTCGTGATGTACGGTGTAGAATAGGGTGACTACGTTTGTTCTTATTTACGGAACGAGGGCGAAATATAATAGAACAAAGTGTTACTCAATTTATTTGTTCCGTTTATCCAGTAAATAAAGGAATAGTAATTCTTTATTTTTTAGAGTGGTACCAGATGGTCGGGATGGTTCCGACAGTTCATATGATGTCCTGAGTCCCTGCAAAATACAAACTGTCCTGACAAATAGTACAATTTGTAATAAGGAAATTTAAAATTACTTCACTCGTTCGATTCATCATTGTATTCTAAGTACTGTTACTCCATTCATTGTATTCTAAGTACTGTTGCTTCAAAGAAATATTCAAGTGTCGGAAAGTCGGGGATAGGTCAAATCATAATAGTTATCAGAAATACAGGGTGGCCGATATGTAACTAACTGGTTTGTATCTTGAATATTTGTTAAATGAAATAAAATACGTCCATTTTTTTTTTCAGTTTAATCTTATATTGAAATTTAGAAATTATGTATGAAAAATAATATCAGACAAATGTCCGCCTCTAGAAGCCACGTAAACCTAAGCCCTCTTGATCGCATTTCCCATCACTTTTGGATAGGTTTCGGGAGGAACATTTTCAATCGCTTATTAACAAATCCGTTCATATCGAAGTGGGCTTCGTCGCTGACTTTCATGGTCACTAGGCTGTAGTTCCTGGGTCAACTGAATTTTGTATGGCCGCAAACGCAAGTATTTTTTTAAAATAGTTAATAACATGCGACGAATACCCAGTTCTTGAGAACGATGTCTCGGGGCGATCCACTACACTTTCACAGACTCTCGCGATATTTCCCGGAGTACGAACAGTTCGAACACGGCCCGACCTTGGCAAGTCTTTAACTTCACCTTTTTGTTCAAATTTCCGCACCGACTGACGAATGGTGTTGACACTGGGCACATTATTTCGACCGAAATCTTGTCGTAGCTTACGAATCGTTGCAACAATTGACTCATTATTTAAGTAAAACTTTTTAACAATGGCGCGCAATTTAACTCAGTTCTATATTGGCCACCCTGTATATAAAAAACTAAGTCGTGTACTTTTCAAATTATAAGCTTGTGTGTATGTATGTACATGCATACATGTAGTAACACAAAACATTGAAATAAAAAGTCACTTTAAAGACATAAAAGTTCATATATTGTCGTAAATGGCAGCAGGCAGATATCCTATTTTGTGCTATGTACTATCTACTCTGATTCTCTCGTTCACAAAATATCAAGAGAGTTTAAACGTCGCCAGTTCGTGGAGTATAATGATGTGATATTGGCAAACATGGCATCATATTGTGTGTAAGTACTGTGCATACTTTGCTTCTTTGTGTGAATGTTGTCTTATCACGAGAGTTGGTTTCGAACTGTCAGTGATTTTGTCTTGGCTTGTGACGGTAATAATATTTGTTTCATATCCATGAGTGGAGTAGACTTTTCAATGTAAACCTATCGCTAAAATTGGTAAAAAAATAAATTTAATCGATTGAAATCTATGGAACTGGTATAGTTTTCTGTTTTTTCACATTTGACTCCCATTTATAAACTGTTGTCAAGTATATTTAACTTTTTGTTACGGTCTAGCTACACCAACCACGAAGATTGGTCTAGGTACACCAACCACGAAGATTCTAAGCGTTGGTGAGAAATGCATTATTCAAAAAATGTGTTTTGACTACGTCTTAAATGATCAGGTATTCGAAAAATTAAGCTTAGACACGTTCTGGGAAATGTCGTATGTGGTTCATAACTCCGCCGTCACTGAACGGATTCTTAAAACTACATCAAAGCTTGTTCATACTTGGCATGTAGTCTAATCATATTAGACGAAAATGACTTGTGAATAACCCTGTATATGATCAATGGAATTTTATATTACATGAGTTAGAGTCATTGCCACAATACCACATCATATTTGAATTGTATGCGTTCTAATACAACTGTTGGTGTCTATGTCTAAGTGACTCAATATTCATATAAATTTTATACTAGAATTAAAAGAACGACTGTTGCTACCGTATAATGAATGAAACTTAACAAAAAGAACCTTATTCTAAAATACCCCTGGCGAAATAATTATGAAGTCTTTTATTCCACAACAAAGAATGAGAAATCGTGTTTTTGAGGATTTAATCGAAAGTGTTGGCAGGAACGAAAAAACTGTTAATATAAGATTTTTAGGTATTTGAGACCTACAAAATGAGACTACACATAAAAGGATCCGATAGCAAAGAAGTTATGGTCGAAAACCGAGGCAAACTGCAGGATATGGCACTTGTTGGTATTACGACGATGGTTTCTCGCAGATATTTGATATTCTTCAAATTCGTAGGATTCATACTTCTAAATAACCACAACAAAATTGGAGTAGATTGGTCAAGTAGTTTTTGAGAATTTCTAATTGTTTATTCCAAAATACCTGTTTTCTGACCATCACTACTAACTTATTGAGCAATATACAGGGTTAGTTCAAAGCACATTTCATAGCAAAATACACTGGTTTACCTTGCCGATATGAATCACAAACCATTCCGGAATATAAATGTTATTTTTAGGCAAAAACGATAGGTTAAGTTTTTTCTTCCAAGCAAATTCAAACATGTCGTATTTGTGGGTAATTCGCAACAACAGATGATAAGACACATCCGCTGTGTATAGTTACGTATGTTTTTCGAATACCTTAGCGCATTTTTTCAATTACTCACAAATACAAAATGTTTGAATTTGTTTTGAAGAAAAAAACGTGACTTTTGTTTTTCGCATAAAAATAACATCTTTCGGAATGGTTTGAGATTCATATCGGCAAGGTGAACACGTGTATTTTGCTATTAAATGTTCTTTGAATGAGCCCTGTATATTGCCCAGTAAACTAGTAGTGATGGGTGGAAAACTGCTGTTTTGGGATAAACAATCAGAAATTCTCAAAAAACTTCTTGACCAATATAATCCAATTTTGTTGTTGTTATTTAGAAGTATGAATTCTACAGATCTGAAGAATTTCAAGTAGTTGCGTGCAATTATCGTCGCATTACCAACAAGTGCCAAAACCTGCATTTACCTCGTTTTTCGTCCATAACATTTTTGCTATTAGTCGGATATTTTTACGTGTGGTCTCATTTTGTAGGTCTCATAAATACCTAAAAATCTTATATGAAAAGTTTTTTCATTCCTGTCACACTTTCGATTGAATCCCAAAAAACACGTTTTCTAATTCTTTGTTGTCAAATAAAAAGTTTTCCCACAAAAATTGGTGTATCCATTTTATGCGTCCATGTTTTAATTATACCCTTGAACAACTTACACCATTAAAACCAGACTTTACAATTATTTCGGGGAAATTTGCTAATATGATTAGACTAATGGTAGTAATCCTGTTTCAAAATTCTATTAAAACCTATTCAGTACTTTTACAATAGGTAGGTATTTCGTACCCAACTGATGCGGAAAGAAAAGCTATTTTTATTTAAATCGCAAGTAAATCCATATCGCACTGTGAGAATTGAGTTTCCGAACTGCCACTGTATGGAGAATTACAAAATTCCTCATGATTCATTTAAAAATTAAACAAAACAGAGGGTGCTGTGAAAACAAATGAAAACGGCCCGGCTGTCAAGCAGTCGTTCTTGTCAGTTTTCATCATGGCTTTCGTCGCGTGCCTTGTCGGTTTAATTAAAAAAACGGAAACTTTGAGTGAAGTGCCGTGCCCGGTGTCCGATAAACCATGTGACTTATTCTTGTGTGTGTTTAGTGTCAACTTTGATTACCGTATTCCACCTGACAATGGGAATAGTGCAGAAAATGGATTTATCACCTCATCGCTGGAATTCGAGGTAGGATTTTGACTGTCAATCAAAGGCTCTGGTTCTTAATAACGTTCTAACTTGGACAATCAAATAGAAAGTTGAATTAAAACCATGATATATTTTGGCGCTTCTCGTAAGCGAATCTTATAATAGCTTTCATCGTCCTACAAATCCCGAAGGTTGTCGAATTATGAGAGATCACTTCCATGCGCTTACGCAGTTCGGTAATCGTTTAGAATTTCTTGCGTACCATGATCTCCGTGAAACAGGGTTGCCATAGGGGAATTTTACGTTCCTTGGGGAATTTTTGGGGGAATAAAATGTTCTGGGAGAGTTTTTGGGGGAAAAAATAAAATCGTTGGGTATTTTATTCCATCTTTAACTAAAAAACTGTCCACTGTTTAATAATAATTTTATCTTTCAGTAGTTCTTTTTTCTACACAGCGCACCCAGGCGGCCCGACCTTGGCAAGTCTTTAACCTCACCTTTTTGTTCAAATTTCCGCACCGACTGACGAATGGTGTTGACACTGGGCACATTATTTCGACCGAAATCTTGTCGTAGCTTACGAATCGTTGCAACAATTGACTCATTATTTGAGTAAAACTTTTTAACAATGGCGCGCAATTTAACTCAGTTCTACATTGGCCACCCTGTATATAAAAAACTAAGTCGTGTACTTTTCAAATTATAAGCTTGTATGTATGTACATGCATTCATGTAGTAACACAAAACATTGAAATAAAAAGTCACTTTAAAGACACAAAAGTTCATATATTGTCGTTTGTCTCCTCTTCATCTTTAAAATGGCGTCTTGAAATCGTATTTCTAATTCAGAAATAAGCTCCATAAACTCTGTATCTCCCTGAGTTTCGACAAAGCTTTTGAGCTGCTTGGTCAGGGTAATAGCTTTACCATAATTTGAAATAGCTTCTGTTGGTACTGATCCTCATCGACATCAGAATCTTGGGAAAGTTCTTGTATTTAAACTGGATTTTTAATTTCTTGGCCTAAATCTGGATCTTCAACATACAAGCTTTCGACTAGGTTAAAAAAATCATCAAGGTTTTCGTTAATAATTTGGAGCCATTTCTACATTGAATGTGTGCCCACTGTATCTTTTCCGCATAGACATACCTAATGTAAATTTATTCGAATGCGTGGGATGAGGTTTGATGAAATAAAAAGTAACCATATTAAAAAATAATCTTTATATTCTCGTTTACATTACATTATTTGTTTGGGATTCGCAAAAGCAGTAATGTACCTTTTTAATTCTTTATATGGAATCTAATAAAATAACGAACAACGATGACTTAATAAAAATATCGTTTTTAAAAAAATACGGCTCAAGCTCTCACAATAAAATAAATACAGTTTGAATAAATAAAAATTCGACATTCTGCTCCTATCTTTTTCGGTAAAATGATTAGAGATACTGCTAATTTTCAACGGTCGAGAGTAAAAATTGCATGAATTAGCACATACTTTCAGCGACTGATGGTAAACATTGAGGATGCTGGTTTTTTCAGCTGTAAGTATATACTAAAATCTAGTTATTTCTACTTGAAGCATATTTCGTACTGTATACAACTATGACACAATGTGACACAGAAAATTTCTCGCAAACTTGAAATAATATCAAATCAAGCTCTTTTGAACTAACAACTAAAATTTTCTATGCGAATTGTGGCAATGATGTATAAGCGTGTCGCTGAATCAAGGCTTTAATATAAAACACTTAAAAATAGATTATTTTATACACATAACTATGTTACAAAGTGGAGCAAATCGTTCGTTAAATATAAAATAGAGCAGTCAGAGCTTTAAAGTTTAGACATCTCCAGGCGGTACGACGTTAAGTGAGAAGGCTGCAAAGGTTTCACCCTTTTTGCCTATAGCCTTGGCTTGGTATTGACCAATATCGTTCGAGTTGCAATTCAGGATTTCAAAGGTGTATCTCTTTCCGTCAGCTGTGAAGTTGTATTTTGCGCTGCTTTCCTTGATCTGCTTGCCGTCTTTCAGCCAGTTAATTTGCAACGGCTCGTCTTCTGTCTCTGCTACGAATGTGGCCGATTCTCCTTCCGACACCTTGAACAAACATTGGCGTTAAGTAGGTTGACTCTACACTAGGGTTACCTTTTTTCAAACGCATACCCACTAATTTTTTTTGAACAAAGTCAAAACATTGTAAATAAAGTTTTATGCAAATAGAATCAGGGCAACCAGTGCCGAGTTGCATTGGAACATGTCAAAACTTGCATATTAAGCGCGAGATAGCCAACAAATTGCAGTGCTCGTTTGTTCTATTAGTATACGCACACGTCTAAGGAATTACGCAGTTCTAAAATGGGAATATTTTTAATAGGGAACGGTTCAAAGCTTCCCTCGAATGGACAAGTACTAGCAGTTTTGTTTTATAATACCCGGGAAGTGAAATTAAGTTTCAATGGGAGCGCCATTATTTACTAGAAAGGCTAAGACTCTACCTAAGGGTTATGAAACTAGTTACCTGATACCAAGTTTGGAGAGATTTGCAAAAAATGCAAGAAAAATACAAGATGTTCCAGTATACAACCTACAGGTCAGACCTCTGGAGTAGATGTTACATCACATCAGAGCCAAACATTGATAGCTGTCAGCGTCATGACAGTTAGGCAACACGTACAGCTACAGAACGAGTGCACATCAAATGACCAACAAGTTCTAAGTTGACATCTTGTATATCACAAAAAACCTATATACAGGGTGTTAATAAACTATGTAGATAAACTTTAACCATCGAATCCTTGGTCAATTTGAAAACAAAATTTCCATATGAACATTGGTCCGCAACGGCTTTGTTTTCAAGCTAGAGCATATTAGCAATAAAAGAAATGATGATATTGTTCTAAAAATTATTAAAGAATGGAACGTATTTTATTTTAATTAAGTATGCCCCGTGGTGAATAGCACATGGTTTACAGTTGTTTCCAGACCCTCCATTGTGCTTATCTATGACGTACCCGAAAACAAATTTTCTCAAATAATTCAACAGCTGTCAAATATTTGTTTTCTTGTCCGGTCATTCTAAGACTCCAAATATTTTGGTGATTGCTGATTGTCATAATGGTCCAGTTCAGTAATCAAGAAATGACAGATATGCATTTTGTTTACGGAATGGCTCTGGGTAACGCTCGACGAGCACGACGTTTGTATAGTGATCGATTTCCACAACGCCCGCTGCCTAATGTACAAACTTTCATCAACATTCAGCCTATGTAAAACATTTAGTTTCAAGAGGTCCACACATGTTGCAGGAAAACCGGCAAGTGTAAGAACCATCCAAATCGAAGAAGCTGTGCTTAATAAAATCGAAGAGGACCCTACAACAAGTACACGAAAAATTGCACACCAGCTAAATTTGAATCATGTAACGGTATGGCAACTTTTGAAAAATCAGCAACTTCATCCATATCATATACAACGTGTACAAGCGCTCTAGCCTCGAGATTTGCCTATAAGAGTTGATTTTTGCAACTGGTTACGTAAAAAAGTAACATTAAATAAAAAAATTTTAAATACTATTCACGGATGAAGCATGTTTGTTGCGAACAGCAATAATAAGTTTCCATAGTAACCATGTATGGTGTCCAGAAAATCTCTATGCCATAATTGAACATAATACGCAACACGACTTTTCCTTCAATATTTGGATTTCAATCGTTAGTGACCACTTGATTGGCCCTCATTTCCTTACAACCAGACTTAGCGGCGAAGAATACTGCATATTTCTGGAATTTGACCTACCTGGATTAATGGAGGAAATTGCTCTTTGAGAACGACGTCGCATGTGGTACATGCATGACGGTGCTCCGCCACGCTTCAGTGTCGTTGCGCGAGAATACCCAGATAATAATTATCCAAATCGATGGATTGGAAGAGGCGGACCACAGTCATGGCCGCCTAGATGCCTGACATTAATCCTATCGATTTCTTTTTATGGGGACATTTGAAATCATTAGTATACAAGACTCCTGTTCAAAGCGTGGAGGACTTAAGAGTCAGAATTGTCGAGTCATGTCTGACTATACAAAATACTCCGGGTATTTTCAGGAGAGTTCGTCGTCAGTCAATGTATACTGAACTCGAAGGTGGCCACTTTGAACATTTATTGTAAAAAAAAACTATTCGATATTTTCTATTGTTGTCGTTCTATTCGAATGTTACTGTTCGAAACTATTGACCTTATAAATATTTTTTTTCCAAAAATACAGGATAATACTAATTTCATCCACGTTCATATTGAGCCTCAGCAACTTGTAAAACATGCAAACTTTATCACAGGTTATACCAACTGTTCAATAAATACGTTTCATTATTCAGAGAAATATTTGGAACATTACTCGTATTTCTTTAGTGATAGTGCTCTACTGCTCTAGCCCGAAAAGAAATGGACCCATGTTCATATGAACATTTAGGCTTTAAATTGACCAAGGATTCGATGGTTAAAGTTTGTCTACATACTTTATTAATACCCTGTAATGTAAAAATTGCCACGCTTTTAAATATACGTTATACCGCTGTCGGATGTTGCAACCTGAGAACAATTGTGCTTTCCGATCGAACGGCGACATCTTCGAACAGCATTTGATTGCCGACTTTGCTGTAGACTTATCAGCGATCAAAGACACTTCTTTTTTCTGAAGAAGCTGAATACCTAGGTATACTTTATCTGAAGTCACTTGAAACACTGTGAAATACCGGGTGCGTTTTATATATCTATATTTAACACGCTCTGTTACTGCAAAAATCGCCAAATTTCGCAGCAAAGGCAGTTTCACCGGTCCACGTGGAGTAAAGCACGCCTATGCGTGGACATAGCCAATGAGAAAGCGTGTATTTCAGAGCTCCGAACAAGTGCAGGTGGCTACTGAAAATTGAAACAGTTTCAGTGCCGTGTAGCGGTGAATAAACGTGTTTTCTTTAGTCTGTCCGTGTTTTTTCATAGATTTTATTAGTTTGTGTGTTTTTGACGTTTGAATACTGAGTTTACTTGTTGATTTAATTGTTGTGTTGATTGTTCTTGTGTGTCCTAAATATGGCTCTTTGGAGACCTTGGGAAATGCTCCAAGCCACGAGGAGATGGTTGATGAACCTGTGTAGGCAGAATTCTTTCATAAAGATTTAGAGGAACAGACCCAAAGAGTAATCCTAAATATGTAGGATTGTCTGAAAACGAAAATCCAGATTCCTCGCAAAATCAAATTTTAAACAGAATTTGTATCCTGACAAAAATCAGTCGGTCTACCATTTATCGGGTTATAAAAAGGGGAGATGTAGTCAACCATTCCTTCCACAGGAAGCACATAGGGCAAAAATTAAAAAGAATAGACGTGGGTTTTCAGGAAGATATTCGTCGTATAATATCCGGATTTTATAAAGAAAATTTGGTGCCCACGTTGGAAATGATACGGGATAAATTAAAAGATTATCCTGAAGATTTTTTATAATTACAAATGCTTAGACTCACTGCACAGTATTGTAAAACTGTGTGGTTTTCAATACAAAAAATTAGATAAAAGAATGGTGATTATGGAGTCGTCTCGAATCGTTGAATTGCGCCAAGAATTTTTGCACAAAGTTAAAATCTATAGAGAGCAGAAAAGAAATCTGATTTACCTGGATGAAACGTGGTATGATACCCATGATGTTGAGCAGTACGGCTGGGTTGACGACAGCAACAAGTGCATTTTAAATGCACCATGCAACCGTGGAAAACGAATCATTATTCTCCATGCTGGCAGTGAAAATGGATTTATACCTAATGCCTTGCTGTTATCTGCCAAAAATATCAAAGAATCATGTGCCGACTATCATGAGGACATGACCTCCGACTTATTTGAAAAGTGGATAGAGCAGCAGTTAATACCAAACATTTCCCCAAATTCAGTGATTATTATGGACAATGCGCCATACCATTCCCGACAGAAAAACAAAATTCCGAATACAGGCACAAAAAAACAAGACATTATTGATTTTATGAAGGATAAGGGAATGGAAATACCACAAAAATCAACCAAAGCCATATTATTGGATCTTATTAAAAGACAAAAATTTGAAAAAGAGTATGTTGTTGACAATCTGCTTCAGCAAAATGGCCATGAAGCATTACGTCTACCTCCCTATTACTGCATTTTTAACCCGATTGAGTTGGTCTGGGCTGCTTTAAAAAAAAGTAAGAAAACATAATCAGACCCCTCAATTAAGTGAATCGCTATTGGCCACAATAAGAGATGCAGTATCTCATATTGCTGCCACAGACCTATGGAAGCAGTGTTCTAGGCATATTATTGAAAAAGAAAATGACTATTGTGTTTTGCCTCCTGTAAATCCCGTTGTAATTCCTCTACAAGATGACTCTAGCGACAGCTCCGAAGGTGAGGATGATATATAAATACCTATAATGTAAGTCTTTATATACCTTTTTATATACCTACCTGCTATATAAATGTTTGCCTATGTCAAACGTTGGAATTCTGTAATTTTTCCATTTCTTAACTTTCAGTCAACATAAATTAAACTCCCAAAATAAGTATTTTTTATCCCAAATCAAAAAATAAGAAGATAGGAAAATCCATTTATTGTGATATAAAAACATTATTATTATCGTTCTAAATAAATGACGGCACGCGTATGATACGTCATGAAATTACAAAGGACGCGCCGACCAAAGGTTTTTATGCTATTTCAAGTGACTTCAGATAAAGTATACATGCTAAAAGCAATTTTGTTTGCGCGGTTAAGTTTGTGATAACTTTCATCACTTAAACATAGATTATATCCATTCAACATAAATTAACAGTGCGAATTTTTCATTTTTTTTACTTTTTGGCTGATATTTATTATTTTAAACGCAGTTGTTTTTGAAAACGAAAGTCCCAACTGTGTATCTACGAACTGGGTAAATGTATCTTACCGTAGCGGAAGTCGGGAATGTTTTGAAAACTGGACTCTTGGGCTGTTCTCCTGGAGCAACAACATTCAATGTACAACTGCTGAAACTTTCTCCTGCATTGTTGAACGCCTCGCAAGTGTAGGCTCCCGAGTCCTCCGGGAATATCTCAGCGATGACCAATTTGTAGATGTTTGCCTCGTTGGTGTATTGGAAGTCCTTGGAAGGTTTGATCTCCTTGTTGTTGTGTAGCCATACCACATCGAACTTATCAGCTCCTATGATGCGACAAGAAAGCGTTACTGGTTCTCCGTCTTTCACGAAGGCTGACTCTAGGTGGCTAACGATCTTTGGTGGTTTGTCCTCGCTTTTCTTTTTACCGTCCACGTTGTTTGTCATTGCTAAAAAGTAAATACATTAATAGCATACAGTAGGTCAACAGACGAGGGTTGTTTAAAAAAAAGGTTCCCATGTTTTTTTCAGGCACAGGGAATTTTTTATTTGAAAAAACGAATTCACTACTGGAAACGGTAATCTTTAAGCTATTCGCTTAGAAGCAGAAGCCTAAATGCTGGGACACCGCGGTTGCTGAGATGATCCCAAAGAAATTTAGTTAATCCGATTTTTGATTTGCCTAAGGTTCTTCCGGTCTGATTCCAAAGAAACATCTCTGGAGCAGGAAAGACTGATGCGGACAAAAGCCACCACTCCCCCGTTCTTTCTCAGATTGGAGTGCACCTTGTAATTTGGGAAGCTAAGATGGTTAATCGGTGCAGACTCTGAGTTTTTTGTCTCCGCCAACAAAAGCATGGCGGAACGATTGGATTGCAAGTAGTGATGAACAGCATCAATGTTGCTCTTAATCCTGCAGATGTTCGTGACACAAATTTTATCTTCGATGTTGTTCCCTCGAGTCCACCCTCCACCCGGACATTCCGAGAGTGGAGTGAGTTTACGTCCGGAGTAGTACTTGAGGGATCCATCATCATTAATTTCTTTGTTTTGGAAGATAACCGACTGCATAGCTTATTTGTGGAAACATGCGGACATTTATAAGACACCCTAGGAAAAGCTAGCGGGTGGTACCGCCTCGGTCGAATGGTCCTTGTCTACCACCTTCTTTTTGCGTGTTAGTGATTAAACTTGGTAACTGCTTCTTGCAACTCCTCGTCCGTCTCGAACCGTTGACCGCCTAGGTGCTCCTTCAATTTCGGAAACAGTTTGTCAGGCCTGTAAGGGGGATGGGCAGTGACCTCCCAGCCAAATCGCTCAATTCAGTCCTTCGTTTGTTGTGGGACATTAGGATGTGCATTGTCGTGATGCAGTCTTACGCTTTGGACAGTTTTCCGCTACGACGATTTTGGATTGCCGTCTCAGATTTTTCTGAAGCCTCAGGAATTTCAATCGCCTGAGGACATGTTGAATGCTTATACAGGGTGACTTCGAAGTTGAGTCATTTATATTAACAGTGAGTAGATCTGATCAAAAGAAATGTTTTTTTCCTTTAACATTTTTCTGGTAAAATTAAAGTAACAAAGTTATAGCCCTTTAGAAGTTTGAGTACCGCCCTGTCTCAATAATAATATTATGTGCTCGTGTTTGGCAACAACGGATATAATCCGCGTTATCGGTTCATCGCATCGGAAACAAAAAAGCGAAAGAATTTGAAATGTTTTTCGTCAGTCGGTAACGCGTGAGTGAATAGTGGTGTTTGTTGCGTGGCTCAAACGAAATAAAAAATGGCACATGTTTACGAAAATGCTGAACTTGTGGACATGATTCTTATTTACAAAATGCTGCCGCGGCATCACGGATTTGTGCGAATCGGTTTCCCAATCGAGTGCAACCAACCACTTGTGCCTTTGTTAATATAGTACAAAGGGCTCGTGAATCAGGAGACTTAAGACTTTACAGGGGAGGGCCTGCCGGTGCTCCAAGACCTCACGATCAAATACAGGTCCGCACTGAAATACTTGTCGGGAGGATACTTTATAAAACAAGGTAGCATTTTTTTTTAATTTTTTTTTTATTTTTACACACATATTTTGGTGTATCTTCCTTCTACAATCATTATCTGAAAATTAATGACTCAACTTCAAAGTCACCCTGTATACGTTTCTCATATACTTCACTCAACTGGCGATGCATTTCTATGGGTGGTAACGTTTTCGCGTGCAAAAATCGGATGACCGCACGAATTTCGCACCTGGCGATGACGGTGATGAAAAACTCTATTGCGCATGGCTGTCGGATCCGTACTGAGCATCGCAAATAGGCGCTTCTTGTTGGGATTGGTGGTGGGAAACACGACGGTGTTGCTGGCAAAATTACAGCGTTGTAACCTTATTTTTGAAACAACCCTCTTATTTTGTCCCTATTATTCACCTTATAATCAAAACCTTATTGGTACTTGGACTGTTACGGAGAAGTTAAAGAGACTTTGTTGATGCAAGTTAACTAACTGTGAGACATGAGGATGCGCATTGTCGTGGTACACTCTTACGCTTTGTTGAATTTTTTCCTATGACGATTTGGGATTGCCCGTCTCAGCTTTTTCAGAAGCCTCAGGAGTTTAAACCGCCTGTTCCCGGATCGTAATTCGTCAAAAAAAAAAAAAACGAAACTTAAGCGCTTTTTATTTATTTTTTTTTTTGGTTATTGGGTTTATCATGGCATTTTAAGTAGACGTTCAAGAAAGGACCACGGAAAGAAGGTAACTAACATTAAATAAAGACAGTAGGTACGTCCATTCTCATTTTCTCTCGCAATAGTACTTACGTTTAATGGTCAGCTTGCACTTAGTCTGTACTTCTCCCATGGAGTTGGTAGCTTTGCAGACATATTCTCCTTCGTCTTCAGGATATACTTCATTGATGTGTAGTTTGGCAATTCCATTCTTGTACTTGAGATCGACTACCTCTGATGAGCTGAGGGCTTTTCCGTTCTTGCTCCACACGATTTGTGGATCTGGGTCTCCTTTTACATGTGCTGTCAATGTCAGGCTGTCACCGTCATTAACTGTCAAGTCTGAGAGTGTCTTAGTGAATGCTGGCGGTCCCATTGATTCGTCTGGTGGCACTGAAAGTTATATTTGACAATCAAAAATTACGTAAGGTCAGCAAGGGCGTACCCAGCTCAAAACGGAAAAAAATTGTTGGTGGAAGTAAATCATATCTACTCAGCTGTGCATTTTTCATCTATTTGCATTTCATTGCTTTATCTATTTATCCGACACAAATTTTAAACATATTTTATGCACTGTTACGAAAGAGGCTGATTTCTCAAAACAAAAAAAATTTAATAAAAGTCCTACAGAAATTAGGTTATAAACCTAACCAATAATAGATCGAGAAATGAATATCTGCATTTTGCGTTCATCGTTGTGATATTAGAACACGCATTATTAATTTATTGTAGCAAATGTTGTACCAAACAACTGAAAAAAACAAAATACCAGGAATTTTTTGTTTTCTCATACTGATAAATGTAAATAAGGTTTAATCTGTATCGTGGGTGATCTGAAAGAAGAATGGTCGATTTTTTTGAAGTTAAATAAGAAATTATTTTGAGATTTTTTAGTTATTTATTAATAAAAATGGCACATGTGTACACTAATGAGGAGTTAGTGGACATTGTTTTAGCGTACGCAGAAGCAGGGCAAAATTCGCGAGCGGCTTCTCGTTTGTATGCACACCGATTTCCGAATAGACACATACCACATCACGAAAAATTTAGTTCAATTGTTTTACGTGCACGTGCTAGTGGAGATTTGCGCCCCAGACGTGGAGTGGACGGGGGTCGGGTCCGCCCACAACGCAATTTAAAACTAATCTTCATAATACACACGTTTGGTCCTTTGAGAATCCTCACGCAGTGATCCAGACACACCAACATCGTTTTTCTTTAAACGAGAGGGCAGGTATTGTCGATGAACGTCTAATCGGACCGTTCATATTGCCAGATCGGATGGATGGTCACCAGTATTCGGAATTTCTTCGGAGATTTGCTGGTCCTTTTTGAAGATGTGCCATTGGCGGTCCAAGCACAGATGTGGGTTCTGCACGATGGGGCACTTCCGCTTTTTCATTTAGAAGTTTGTAATTTTTTTAATCAGGTATAACAGATATGCTGGATCGGAAGGGGTGGACCAATTGCATGGCCTCCACGGTCTCCCGATCTAAATCCTCTAGACTTCTTTTTGTGGGAAATGAGGTATAGCGTACTCCAGTTCAGAATATTGAAGAATTGCGTGACCTAATCGAAGTGGCTGCCGATAATATGAGCCTTCAGGCACAGCGGGAAGGAGGTGTATTTGAATTAGTGCGCCGAAATTGGATTAGACGCGCCCAAGCTTGCATTGCAGTCAATGGAAACAATTTTGAACATCTTTTATATGTAAGTGAACTGTATTATTTTATTATTTCGATTTCTTTAGGACTTTTATTACATTTTTTTTTTTGAGAAATCAACTTCATTCGTAACAGTGCATATGTGGTTAAAATCTGTCGGATAAGTTGTGAAACATCCTGTTTAGAGTCTTGCACGATAATTTGACAATAATTCATATGGATATGGAAAACGACTAGGATTACTTTTTTGAAACATTCAAGCAAATATCCTCAAAATTGAAACAGGGTGCGGTGGTGGGGAAGCAGAAAATTACTCTTTATCTTTCTTTTTTGTTTCTGATGATTTTGAACGCAATCAAAAATTTCCTTAGAGGAGAAAATTCAGAAAGAAGTCAGACTTAGTTGACATATGTTGACAAGAGTTTATTTGAAGGATTTGAAGATTTCGAAATCCGGTAAAACTCGTTTTTCAAATTCTAATCATCCCGTTACTTTTGTGTAACTCCAAACACAGCACTAGCAACACGAAGTGTGCAATTCGAAAAAATATTTGAAAGCGACGCAAAACTTATTTGATCAGGCTAACTAGACAACTGTAACTCTGTTGTAAAAGAAATTGTGAAGAATCCTGCGCGTGAATAATCTAATTTTTGCCGAGCTTTTTACCCCTCCCCCTGGGTACGCCCCTGTCACACAGGCAAAATATATAGTCTTTGATCACTACATTTATGATAAATCGTTGGACCTCGGTTGGCCGCGTGGGTCAGAGTGTCGTGTTACTGATCAGCCATAATTAGAGATATACAAGATTGGATCTGGCTAATGCGAAACAATGTCCAATGCCAAAAAAAAAAAATGATAAATCGTAATTGGTGTTGGCGAGTGGTACAACTGTGTATCGTTCGCGGGGTACTTACATGCAAGTTCTTTAGTAGCACTCCTAGATCTATTCGGGCTTCCTGTGGAGTCAAGCCGTCCGTATTTTCTAGCCCTCTTATCACCTTCAACGCTTAGGTTAGAAGAAGACCTCGCTAAGCTCGTGGTACTTGGGTTGTTAGACCTAGGTTGAATTGGACTAGGTGGATTCACAGGATTGGATGCAGGAACGGGTCTCTTGATAGTGACTGGTATCGGAGCAGGTTTGATAGGTTGTTCTATATACTTTCTATCTCCAGAGTGTAGCAGTTTGTTTGCTAATGCAGATTGCTCGGGTGTGCTTGTTTCGCCTTCTACTATAACCACGCAGGAGGTTTCGTCAGTGCCGTGTTTGTTGGTCGCCACGCATGTGTATTTGCCGGAGTCTGATGGTCTGCAACCGACTATCTCCATGGTTATGACGCCGTCTGAATGGGACATCGAGTATTCGTATTTGCTAAGTTCGCGTTTGTCCTTGTACCTGCAAGAAATTGGACAATTGCAGAAACACTTAACAGGAAAAAGCAAAACAGTAATGGGATAACCAATGTTCATAATACACACGTTTGGTCCTTTGTGAAACCTCACGCAAATTGTCTCCACCACACAAGAGGCTGCATTAAACGAAGCCTTGATAACTTTGATCGCCATCAGGCGCAAAGTCCATCAATTTTTTGAAAGACAGGAACTTCCAACCATAGACAAAGTATTACAGGAGGTTAATAGTGATGAAGACTTACCTACTTTCAAAAGGACCACATTCTATAGTTTACTCAAAGAACTTCAATTTGAGCATAGAAAACGGGGCAGAAATAGCATTTTGATGAACAGCCAAGAGATTATTTTATGGAGAAGAAATTATTTAAAATCAATAAAGAAATACCGCGACCAGGGCAGGAAGATTTATTACTTGGATGAAACCTGGATGAATACAGGACATACAAAACCTAAAGTATGGGCTGACTCTACAATTAAATCAGCAAGACAAGCCTTCTTAGATGGACTAACCTCTGGCCTAAAGAATCCGTCAGGTACGTGTATCTAACCATTCGTCATTTGTGTTGTAAAAATGGTGTCAAGTAGACTGAATCTATGAGCCCACGCTGAAAACTTAGCTGGTAGGTTTGGAACCAACACCTGTTATATACTCTGCTTGTATTATTAGTTTTCTTGAATAATATGTGAAATAATTATTTCCAGAAAAAGGAAAACCTTGTTTTCTGTCACATTGGTAGTGAAGATGGCTTTGTGTAAACTGCCCTATGGGCATTTGAGTCAAAGAAAAAGGCTGCCATGAAGAAATGGACGGGAGTTCATTTGAACGATGGTTTGAAGAAACGCCCCAAAGCTTGACGATAATGCCGTCATTGTACTTGATAATGCTGCATACCACACTAGAAAACTAGAAAAAATTCCCACAGTGTTCACAAGAAACGCAGAAATTCAACAATGGCTCCTATCAAAAGACATTAGTTTCAATAAAAATATGGTCAAAGCAGAACTTATCCATCTAGTCAGGCAAATATAAATACGTTATTGACGAAATGGCTAAAAACCAAAATAAGGCAGTTTTAAGGCTACCTCCTTATCACAGCGGATTAAATCCCATTGAAATGAGTTGGGTAAATATAAAAAACTATGTGGCTTCAAACAATAGAACATTCAAATTTTCTGATGTGAAAAATTTGTTTTATGAAGCTGTCAACAGAGTGATGGCAACGCATTGGAAAGATTGCATCCGTCACGTTCAAAGGACAATCGAAAAAAAGATGTGGGATCTGGATAATATGATCGGTATACAAATTGAACCTGTAATAATTAATATTAACCATTCCGACGATGATTCAAGTGCTTCCAGTGAATAAAGAATTGTTTAAAGTTTGTGAACTTCTTTCTACAAAAATGATCATTTATTTTGTAGTTGTATTTCAAGACCATTGAGGAAAATACGGACCTGTACAATCTCGCTTTTGGGCATGTGTTTTGTCTGGGCGTAAATGGACTACGAATGGGGTATAGTTTTGATGACAATAGTAAGAAAACTACTTGAGCGTATCATGCGTGTACACAAGGTTTTTCAAGAACCAATAGAAATATTTCTAAAACAGAAAGTACATCAAAAAAATAACAAAAACGTTCATATGAATATTACCAAGATATAAATTTACATGCCATTGATGAAAATTGTTCAAATAATGCCACGGTCAGTTAGGATTGCTCTCATATACACCACATACGAGGGTTGTCTCAAAACTGTGGTTCCTACATTTTTTTCATCGTCGCCATTTTTCAACGCATTTTTTTAGACGTGGAATCCACTTTTTCACTCCCGCCGCCAGCCCACTTGGAAACTTGGTAACTGCCCCTTTCAACTCCTCGTCGGAGGTTGAATGGTATTTCATATGGTGCACTTTTCTCCGGCGTAGAAAATATTTCCTACTAGGGGTCCAGGTACCCGAGTTTCTGCGTTCCTGGTTTGTGTTTATTGCCGATGATGTGCTGACTGAACGTATAAAATCTTAACCCAGTATCTTCACCCGCTTCGTAGCTTTTTTTTCATCATCTACCTCAGTAGGGGAGCATCTTTGGATCCATATTTATAGGAACTTTTTTTTGTTATTTTTGGATGTACTTTCAACCTTAGGATTATTGGCACGCTGTATTTAAATGATTCTCTTAAAGTACCATTTTGCCAGTTTTTTACATACCATTTGACAGTTGGGAACGGTTTTCCGCTCAGGCAGCAGAGCAGTTTGCAAGTATCTCTTTCCTGCATAACACGAGGACGTAGCAAGAAGGTGAAGCTAGGCGCACATTCTTGCTCTTCTTGCCAGAACATATACGGCAGAGGTTCGCGTCTTCGCACCACTGGTGCTTCCGGTCTGTATTCTGGAACCACCTTTGGCAATGCTGAAATAAAACAATGGAATAATAGCACTATCCACAACGAATTTTTGATGTTGTCAAGTACCATATTGTCGGAACATCATACATGGTACATACAGGGTTTTCATTTGAAAACTTCCCATCATGGATTTATAGAAAACCACTGGTTAAAAAAAACGCCGAGACACGTCAAGAGATTTGTCAAGGGGGACAACTTTTTAACCAAAAACTACTTCACCCTCTGCCCATCCCTTTTCAAATGACAAGGGGTATCGAGTAATAGGTTGTTTGGAAGGTCTTCCAAAGTCCTTTATTTTGACGTTTGATTTTTTAAAATCGGTGGATTTGTTTACAAGAAAATTAGAAAAACCTTTAGTTATCTTAATTTGTTCAGATAGAAAACAAAAACACACGAAAATATCTCTTTTTATTTCAATAAATGTTCAAAATATTGCCCATTATTGGCGAAACAATCATATAGGCGTTGTTCAATTTCCTGACGGACATTTATTGAAATAAAAAGTGATATTTTCGTTTGTTTCTGATTTCTGTCTGAACAAATTAAGATGAATAAAGATTTTTCCAATTTTCTCGAAAACAAATTTACTGATTCAAAAATCAAACGTCAAGGTTTTTTTTTTATATCGAAACAGCCGCGCAGGCAGAAGCCTAAATGCCGGAACACCGCGGCTGCTATGATGATCCCAAAGAAATTTTGTTAATACGATTTTTGAACTGCCTAAGGTTAGTAGAACTGGGAAAAGCTTCCTCCCGTAGATTGTTCCACAATCTAGACACCCTCGGGACAAAGGAGCGGTCGTATCGGCCAGTTCTGGATGTACGAAGTTTGACACGGTTAGGATGGGATGCCGAAGTCAGGCGGGTCTGTCTGGCAGGCGCATCGCGCGGCGGCATCATGGAAGAGAGCTCTGAGGAGCAAAGCCCGTTGGTGTAGCGATAGAAAAGAGCTAGATCGCCGACGGCCCGCCGGTGCGAAAGAGTCCCGAGACTGTCTGTTAGAGAAGAGTCATCGATCAGTCGGACCGCCCTCCTCTGGACAGCATCGAGCATGGACAATGTAGTCGGGGCGGCAGCACCCCAAATGTGTGAGCAATACTCGAGGCTAGGCCTTATCTGGGCCTTGTATAGAGTGAGAAGGTCATGCGGAGAAAAGTACTTCTTAGCCCTAAACAAATAGCCTAGCTTTTTCCCAGCAGCTGCAGCTATTGAAGAGATGTGTTCGTGCCAGATCAGGTCCTCGGTGATCTGGACTCCGACCAGCCGAAATGAATGGCTCTTTGGTAGAACTCGACCGTCCATCGAAACTGTATGAGCGCTAGGACGCTTTTTGTTCGTCAAGGTACAGTACTGTGTTTTGGAAGCATTGAACTGTACAAGATTGTTGCGTCCCCAAGCAGTGATAGCCTCCAGGTCTCTTGTCAGAGAAGAAGTCGTCGCTAGTCTTCTTTTTTCCAGCTCAGCGGCAGAGATCGGCTTGTCACTCTGAATTCCTGCATGTAGAGTGCTGTCATCAGCGAAGCTGTGGATTGGGTTGATCGTGCAGGAAAGGAGGTCGTTGATATGTAAGAGAAACAGTGTTGGAGCCAAGACCGATCCCCGGGGAACACCCGCGTTGACGTTGTGGGATGAAGAGGAGAATCCGTCAATTACGACGGATATCTTGCGGCCAGAGATAAAGTCAGCCACCCATCTGCAAAGCTTTTCTGGGAGGCCGTAGGATGGAAGTTTGCTTAAGAGGGCAGCGTGCCACAGCTGATCGAACGCTTTCGTGATGTCAAGAGCAACGACATGAGCCTCACCATGAGACTGGATGAGTTTACTCCACAGTTGCGTGACGTAAGCTAGGAGGTCCCCTGTGGATCGTTGGTGCCGGAAACCGTACTGCCTGTCGCTAATCAAGCTGTGACGTTCGAGGTAGTCCAGAAGCTCGCGATTTATGCACCTCTCCATCACTTTACTTATAACAGAAAGCAGAGCTATAGGCCTGTAGTTGTAAGGGTCGGTTTTAGATCCTTTTTTTGGGATGGGCTGTACATGAGCAAATTTCCAATTTTCTGGGAAGGTGCCGGATTCATAAGATATCTGGAAGAGCCGCGAAAGAACTGGAGCAAGCTCCGCTGCACATCTCTTCAGTACAATGGCAGGAATCAAGTCCGGACCAGAAGTTTTGTTGATGTCGAGCGACAAGAGCACTCGTCTTACGGTCTTGTGCCTGAATGTTACTTCCCGCATAGTGTGGGGAACCCTTTGAATTGACGGCACTTGGGCGTTGGTGGGGACGTCCATGGTGGAGTTGGCAGCAAAGATCTTGGCTAGCACTTCCGCCTTGGCCTTTGAGTCGAATACAATAGTTCCATCCTGACACGTAAGTGGTGGAAGGCTACTGTGTGAGAAGTTCTTTTCAATCTGCTTGGCCAGCGTCCAGAAAGACCGACTGCCATTGCGCTGCGACATTACCCTGTGCCTAACTTTTATATCATGCTGGTTTTTGGCATTGCGAACCGCTTCGTTATATTTGTTTCTGGACTCGACGTCGGCTTGTCTGTTCTCTACAGTGGGGTTTTGTAAGTAGGTTCTGTGGGCCTTGATCTTCTGCTGGCGAGCAGTGTCACACGATTTGTTGAACCAGCCGTTGGACCCTGGTTTAGGAACTTTCACTGTGTGAGGGATGTATTCCTCCATTCCGACGTGGATAATTTCAGTTATTGAAGAACAGACAGTCGACGCATCTGCGTCAGTGAAACAGACATCTCTATAAGGAAAGCTAGAGAAGAAGTCTCTGAGCCCCTCCCAGTCGGCATGTCCGTAATGCCAAGTTTTGCGGCCTGTGCGAGTTTCTGCGGCCACAGCGGCTTCTGACCGAAACCTAACCTCCACAACACCGTGATCTGAGTTACCCAGGGGGGACAGGACGGCAGTGCTGTAAGGGGCAGGATGCGTGGTCAGAAAGAGATCCAGCAGGCTACTGGCGTGTGACGAGACGCGGGGGAAAAAAGTAGGGCTCGTCACCAGCTGGGTCAGCCCTTGAGTAAGAGCGAACGCTTCGACTGCACGACCTGCTGCATCGGTCTTATTTGAGCCCAACCAAAGCTCATTATGGGCATTGAAATCACCGAGAAGAACTACCTCTGAAGCGGGGTGATTGATGTTCAGGAAGTCGATCTGGACGGCGAGGTATTCGAGTAGGTCATCCCAGTTATGGTTCGAGGGAGAGCGATAAAGGCAGCAAATAAATTTGGGTGATGTTTTGGAGTTGAGGCGAAGCCACAGAATGTCCTTCCGGTCTGATTCCAAAGAAAGATCCCTGGAGCAGGAAAGACTGCTGCGGACAAAAGCCACAACTCCCCCGTTCTTTCTCAGATTGGAGTGCACCTCGTAGTTTGGGAAGTTGAGATGGTTAATCGGTGCAGTCTCTGAGATTTTTGTCTCCGCCAAGAAAAGCACGGCGGGACGATTGGATTGCAGGTAGTGATGAACAGCATCAATGTTGCTGTTGATCCCGCAGATGTTCAAAAAACAAATTTTATCTTCGATGTTGTTCCCTCGAGCCCACCCTCCACCCGGACATTCCGAGAGTGGAGTGAGTTTACGTCCGGAGTTTGTAGTGCTCGAGGGATCCATCATCATTAATTTCTGTGTTTTGGTAGATAACCGACTGCATAGCTTAGGTGTGGTAACATGCGGACATTTATAAGACACCCTGGGAAAAGCTAGCGGGTGGTACTGCCTCGGTCGACTGGTCCTTGTCTACCACCTTCTTTTTACGTGTTAGTGATGTTAAATAGACCTAAAGTGGCCCGTTGGCGGACTTGTACCGCCACCCGGCAATCGGTACTGAGGTATTCCTTAACGCGTGCACAATCACTTGGACGGGAAGAAGTTGTATACTGGATACAACAACTTCCGGAACAAGCATTTGCCACGGCCCTCGCTCAGTAGGGGCAAAGGTAAAGGACTCGAAAGACCTTCCAAACAAGCTATCATTCGATACATCTTGTCATTTAAAATTTTTAAGGGAATGACCGTGGGGGGCCGAGGGTGAAAGGAGGTGAAGTAGTTTTTGGTTAAAAAGTTGCCCCCCTTGACAAATCTTTTGACGTGTCTTTTCCTTTAATCAGTAGTTTTCCATAAATCCGTGGTGGGAATTTTCCAAATGAACACCCTGTATATTATAAATGATATGTAAACAAATTATGTAAATATAGAATCATTGGAAAATATGCCGCTCTGCACAGGGTGACTCATAACTACGCGGCAACACAAATATGCACTTTCTCAAATGGAATATCTTATATACTTAAGTATATTCTAAAACGCATCCACAAAGCAAGACGTTTGATATAGCATAGGGCTTGGATCAATACTTCTGGAGCAACGTGAGATGTTGACTTAACTTAGACAGCTTGCACTTTTGCAGTCGCAAAATGATCTTTATAACGGGTGCGCCGTCTTTTATGTCGGTATTGAAACATCGAATGATTTTTATATTTACCAACCGAGTGATTTGGTCATGAATTGCTTTACACCGAAACCACGCGCCGAAATAGTCACAATGTAGGTAAATTGAAAATCATCCTTCAGATGTGTTAACAAAAGGTGCATATCGTCGAAAATATCGTGGCAAACAGGCACCGTCTGACAACACTATCCGTCGTTTGGTTCGAATGAGTACGGGACAGTGGGACATCGTCAACATACCGCATTTCCCAGAACCCAAAAGTGGCGTATCGTCACCGCGCTCAGCATTTTGGCATCAGTGGAACCACGTTGCGGCGCATTTTGCAGGATGATTTGCATTTGTTTCCTTATAAGGTGCAGTTAACTCAAAAACTATTGCCAACTAACCATCCACGTCGCTTGGAATACGCCCAATCAGTGGCTCGCATGGTTGTTGCTGAACCTGATTTCTGGAAGCAAATTGTGATGACCGACGAGGCCCATTTCACGCTCTCTGGCGCTGTTAATAAGCAAAACTGCCGCATTTGGAGGACGGAAAATCCACATGAGATCCACGAAATGCCGTTGCATGACCGGAAGGTGACTGTTTGTGCCAAAACCATCATTGGGCCATTTTTCTTCAACGAAAACGAAAGAGTCGATGGAAATCGATATCGGTGGACGTTGGCTAATTATGTCTGCCCACAAATGCGTGAAAAAGGTCTTAATAGTTACTGGTTTCAAGAAGACGGTGCGCCATGCCACACTGCAAATAAAACAATCCAGTTTCTGCAACGAAAATTCCCTGGACGTCTGATCCATTGACAGGCCACCCAGGTCTCCAGATCTGACCCCACCGGACTTCTTCTTGTGGGGTTATTTGAAAAGTCAACGCCAGCAAGCCGCAGACCACTGAAGAACTCAAGGCAAATATACCACCAGAGGTGCTCGAAAAAGTAATGGAAAATGCAGCAAAACGGGCACATTTTGTTTTGGCCAATAAAGGTGGCCACTTGATAGATGTTGTGTTCAAGTCCCAATAAATTGTAAAGGACCATATTTAATAAAAATAACCGATATATGGAAATCAGTTTTTCGTTTTAAAAGTTATTTCATGTTTAAATACCGACATAAAAGATGGCGCACTTGTATATCATAGTTTCTTTTGTGCATCGTCTATACAGGGTTTTTATAAACTCAAAATGTACCTTTTCACAAACAATTCAAATGGAACACGCTGTATATTTTGACGATTTGGAATGGCCCTTCTCACAAGCTTTACTTTAATGTAAATGTTTTGGCGGTTAAACTGCTAAATGTTATTGCAGTTGGGGGTCAAAGTGCGGAATGTTATTGCTCTTTATCAGAAATACAAGTCGAATTGGATAAATATCACACGATTCGAGATTCCTTCGTTTCCACGAATCTTGTAGTATTTATTTATTTTGAATTTTAATTTCTAGAAAACTACAAATACCTTAAGTAAGTTACCCGCCAAGAAATTTAATATAAAATAAAGTTCATAAGAAGGATAATCCAAAACTATAAAAACGTATTGGGTGTAGCATTTGAATTTTTTTGCGAAAAAATATATCCTGCGTATATTGACACCCTGTATAGATAATGCACAAAATTTTAAAATTGTTTGAATATCGAAAAATGATTGGATATCAGACGAAAAGTCTGTATCTGCAGGAGTGACTGACCTACAAGCTGTCGAAGTTAAATGCTTTTTCGGACAAAACTTCTCGTAGTTCCAAAAATAGTGATCCAAACCCAATAGTGCTCTATATCAGACTTCCCCATTTGACGGCATTTTAGAATATACTAAGATATACATGGTATTCCATTTAAAAAACTGTTCGTTTGTGTTTTTTCACGTAGTTATGAATCACCATGTAAAGAGCGGCATATTTTCCAAACAAGGAGCGTACAGTAGTAATTTTTGTAAACAACTTTTTTAGATATCTTTTAAAATAATAGAGCTATCGACCGATCACACAACAAAAATACTAAACATGGTCTACGATGATATCATTTATACTGCAGCTTTGAGAAAGCTATTTTCTGATTTACAAATTGGTGTTCTTAAGGTGTATGGGCAGCTCCAACCGTCAAGATGTACAAAGTTTCACAAGTAAACATGCTGAATAAATGTGATGCATTTATACTCGCTTAGTGTCAGGGGGCCGGTCATCGGTGAGAGATAACTTTTTGTGAAAGTGTACCTGTCCCTGAAGAGCGGGGTAGCAAATTTTCATAATTATTCACACAATCATGCCAAATAAGCAAAGCCCCATTCTCAGAGGGTGCCCCCACGCCCTGCGGGTGCAGGTGCTAAACGGTGTTTTGCTCCGTATTTTTGGTGGAGACATTGATAGTAGCATAGGCAAGAAACCTGCTTTTGAATATATGGTGAATGTGCTATACATTTTGGGCGGACATCTATAGTCGAAATCACGAAAGATGACGATTACGTCATCATTTTAGTCTATAGTATAGACAAACAACAGCGATTTGTGAATATTTTTAATGAAGTTTCAGATATGTTAGACAGAGGCAGACATGATTTTATTATCTAAACAAACTGTATTGCTAATTTGCATGTATCCGACAAAGATAGACGATGTTTTCAAGTTGCATGATCATATTTGAAAGATGAATAGTTAGGTTATGTTAAAGCAGGTTAGGTTGTTTTCGAATAATACTTTGGTCTTTGGTGTTCCTGTCTTGAGGTATTCTAACTGTAGTTTTTTTCAAAACAAAACCTCCCCACTTAAATTATTATTAAGGTATCACTCAAAACCATGAAGTAAAATGAAAATAAAAATAATCTGTGAAATAACCTAACTTCGCAAAATCATAGTATAGGTTTGTTGTTATTATGTTCCTGACATCGTGATTTTATCATAGACTTACGTCCATTGATTACATTGACTATAGAGATGTATACGGCTTCTAGAATAAGGAGTGCATTCACAACTTTTTAAACGCCAGTTTCTTGTACCCTCCGAGTAGCGGTTGTGTTTAAAAACTAGAAGAGAGATGATTCATAGCATATTATACAGGGTTATCCAAATTAAGTGTCCACCATTGGTAACTTTGTTATTAGTAAAAATACAAAGTTGTTTAAATTAGCAAACTAGTAGCATTTTTAACGCTGGTAAAAATGAGAAATAAAAAAAACAATTGAGAGTCGTTATTTTGATTTTTTTCAGTAAAATAACATTTTTTTAAATGGAAACCCCTGTATATTATATTTTTTTCTGTTAAAGCATCAAATTTTAAACAAAAAAGTTCATAATGACTTTTCCGCTAAAGTCAAAAATAAAGTCAAAATAACGATAAATATTTTTAATTATTTGCAGTATTATAATATTAAGACGGCTATGAAAACAACATGGCGTTCGCGATTTGACAGCATTAAGATAAGCGACAAATTGTTAAACTGGACATACTCGCAACTAGAAGGCTTTGGAAAACAATGATAAAATCAAATAATGTCAAACATTAGTGTAAATACTTGTTTATAAGCTTTATTGTGTCATTAATTTAAAGAAAAATGTTCTCCCATGAAGAAAAGTGTGATATGTTAGAATGCTATTTAGTGTGCAGAAAATCCTCCTTGAGAGCAAGAGAATACTACAGTGAATTATATCCCGCTCGCATTCAACCGTATGAACGATATTTTCTGAGACTTTATCGAAAATTTAGGGGCAACGAAAATGTTTTTGCTAAAACAAGGGCAAAAAAAGAATTCATAATAAGCGAGGCCACGGAAATTGCAGTTATTGGATATTTTGAAGCTTATCGTGAGAATTCAATAGCAGATATTCTCAAGGACTCTAATTTCAGTTATGGTACTGTTCAAAGGATTTTAAAAAAATACAAATTTATTCCGTATAAGTACCGACCAGTTCAAACGCTTTTGGCAGGGGATCCAGAGAGAAGACTTGTTTTTTGCCATTGGTATCTTAGCTTCTGTCGCCAAAATGTAAATAACTTTCGTTACCTTTTATGGACAGATGAATCAAATTTTTCAAATTCTGGAATGTTTAATAGAAAAAACCACCATTATTGGTCAAGAGAAAATCTTTTGTTAGTACATCCAAGAGGCCCACAAGTCCGTTTCAGTTTCAACGTTTGGTGCGGTATAATTGGTTCAAAAATTGTTGGCCCGTTCTTTTATGAGGGAACCCTAACTGGTGAAAGATATGTGGAATTTATGTCAGAAATTCTGACTAATTTCTTAGACGAATTGGATCTTATAAGTAGACATCATCTGCATTTTCAGCAAGATGGCGCACCTGCCCACAACTCCAGAGGTACTTATCATTTTCTAAGTACTACTTTTAATGATCAGTGGATAGGAACAAATGGCCCAATACAGTGGCCTCCCAGATCACCAGATCTAAACCCACTTGATTACTTCTTGTGGGGTTACTTAAAGAACCAAATTTACAAGCGAAGGTACGATAACCTTGACGCGTTAAAGACTGCAGTTAGGGAAAAGATAACCCAGATAGATGGTAGGACCATACTTAAGACAGTTCGAGCAGTTGAAAAACGTGCCCAAAAATGTATTGAAGAACAAGGTGGTGTTTTCGAGCATCTTCTTTAAAAAAAAATGTTATTGTATTTTGTAAGATTATAAGTTGATGTTGAAAATAAAGTTTGTCGATACAATTTAATTGTTTCAGATTGGAGGCCATAACTTCAACAATTTGTAACCTAGGAGAAAAGTTATTGTAAGCTTTTTTGTTTAAAATTTGATGCTTTAACAGAAAAAAATATAATATACAGGGGTTTCCATTTAAAAAAATGTTATTTTACTGAAAAAAATCAAAAAAACGACTCTCAATTGTTTTTTTTATTTCTCATTTTTACCATCGTTAAAAATGCTACTAGTTTGCTAATTCAAACAACTTTGTATTTTCGCTAATAACAAAGTTACTAATGGTGGACACTTAATTTGGATAACCCTGTATAGCACAGTAACGGCAACTTGTCAGGTTGCAACCGTTACTTTCAATATAATATTTGTCAAGTTTCCGAATTTCGAGTTCGTTATCAATTTGGCGCTAAGGTTAGCGGGTAGTCCCCAGCGATTCTATTTTGACCCCAAATAACATTGTGACAAATAGCGCCATCTGTTGGGCGAGTCTCCTACTCGCCAGAGCTTAATGGCCGATCTCTGCATTTACGCGAACCACGACTGGCGGCGTCTGTGAGTACCGTGCCAGTGGATCGCCTTCTAGATCGACGCGAAGTGACCTCCAATATTCTAGATGTCGCTTTGTGGTTCACCCGACCTTTCTCGAAGCAGTAATTGGGACTATACAGGGTGACTTCGAAGTTGAGTCATTTATTTTAACAGTGAGTAGATCTGATCAAAAGAAATGTTTTTTTCCTTTACCATTTTTCTGGTAAAATTAAAGTAACAAAGTTATAGCCCTTTGGAAGTTTGAGTACCGCCCTGTCTCAATAATAATATCATGTACTCGTGTTTGGCAACAACGGATATAATCCGCCTTACCGGTTCATCGCATCGGAAACAAAAAAGCGAAAGAATTTGGAACGACGTTTTTGCAATTAAGTATTTTATTCAGTTCAGTTATACATACAGTCGGTTAGCGTGTGAATAGTGTCTGTTGCGTGGCTCAAACGAAATAAAAAATGGCACATGTTTATGCGGATCGGTTTCCCAATCGAGTGCAACCAACCCCTCGTGCCTTTGTTAATGTAGTACAACGGGCTCGTGAATCAGGTGACTTGAAGACCTCACAGGGGACCTCACGATCAAATACAGGTCCGCACTGAAATACTTGTCGGGAGGATACTTTATAAAACAAGGTAAACTTTTTTTTTTAATTTTTTTTTATTTTTACACACATATTCTGGTTTATCTTCCTTCTACAATCATTATCTGAAAATTAATGACTCAACTTCAAAGTCACCCTGTATATAACTCGGCGGCCGGGAGAAGGGGCAGAGGGTACTGAATACGATAGAGTGGCAGAGCGAAGTGGAGTATAGTGCAGTCAATGGCGACATAAGAATTAGTCAGACATAAATAGTGGTGTACATAAATGTTATATCAGTTAAATAAATCAGTGCATTTCTTTTCTATGGAATCCAGCGTTTTAATTCACACCCAAAAGAACCCAGAAAAACGCTTCAATATAATAATAGTAAAATTATTACCGGACGTACCTACGATTATTATGAAATGTTTCAAACATTCTCATCTTTTTGTATCATATTCACATTCAGCATTTGTATTGAAACCTTGCACATGTTCTGTATTATTTTACGAGTTTCTCAAAGTTGAAGCAAAAATCGTGTAAACAAAATTTCAAGCTTAAAAAATCTGATAAACAAAGATTTTCTGCAAACACTTACGCTGTACATTGAGGAAGACAACTTCTTCTCTAGAACCATAATTGTTCTCGGCCCTGATGATATATTCTCCACGGTCTTGCAGTCTGGCTCTGTTAATGACGAAATAATAGTCATCTCCTGCATATCTCTTCATGTACTTGACACTCTGCCTCAGTTCAACGTTGTTGTGGTACCAGGATAAGGTCGGAGTTGTAACGCCTATCACTCTGCAGTAGAATTTGACACTTTGTCCCTCGTAACAGAAGGCGCTTTGTGGTTTTATGACGAATCTTGGAGCAGCTTGTCTTCGATCTAAAACAAAACAATAAATACAGTGGAATCCACTTATAATGAACTTGCTTATAATGGAAACCCGTATATAATGGACACAATTTAAGGTCCTATAAATAATTGCATGTAAAATCCTCGGATATTATAGACTCGCTTAAAATAGACCCTCGCTTATAGTGGACTATTTTAATCCATTACATGCGAGCTATTTTGGTATTTCCCCGAAGCAGATTTAGCTGATGCAATTGTTTACGGCAGTTTGCATTCGAACTTGGCCACTAGTGTTATACTGTATTTATTAGAGTTATAAACATGTCGAAAAGTGCGAAACGTGCATTCACTTTACACGAAAGGTTCACAATAATTAGTGAGCTTGAGCAGGGTTCATCTCAAGCAAATATATGTGCTCGTATGGCTATAACAAAATCCACTGTGTCAAGTATTTGGAAAAACCGTGACAAAATGAAAAATGACTGGAAATCAAATAGTCAAAAGAAAAAAATGCTGCTATCGCTGCATCCCCAAATCGATGATTTGCTGTTTAAATGGTTTCAACAAAAGCTTGCTAATAATATTCCAATAAGTGGACCTATGCTACAAATAAAGGCTGAAGAATTTGGGAAGGTGATTGAAGATTAATTCCAATGTAGTTCCGGTTGGCTAGACAGGTTTAAGAAAAGACATAACATTGTTTTTGGAAAAATGTGTGGTGAGTCAGCTTCAGTTGACAAGAACGTTACCAATGACTGAATTTCTCAAGTTTGGCCCCTAATATCCAGTGATTATTCAGATAATAACATATTCAATGCAGATGAAACCGGGATAGTTTATAGAATGCTACCACATAAAATTCATAAATTCAAAGGTGAAACGTGCAATGGAGGGAAACTATCAAAAAAGCGAATAACTGTTATGATTTGTGCTAATGCTTCTGGTACTGAAAACGGAAACTATTGATAATAGGTAAGTGAATAAATAGAAATTCATGTCCTATTTTTTTTGATATTCAATGGCAGTGCTGCAAAGAATTTATGACCTTTTTTATTTCAGGGAAATTTAAGAATCCCAGCTGTTTCATAAATGTTAAAACCATTCCCGTCGATTATGTTGGAAATAATAAAGCTTGGATAACTTATCAATTTTTGGAGAATATTTAAAAAAGTGGGACGCTAAAGTTGTTAAGGAAAATCGTAAAATTTTGGCTCTTGGTCGATAACTTCCCCGCTCATCCAAATATTTCACCTAATAACATCAACCTTCCACCAATGTAACATCAGTTCTGCAACCAATGGACCAGGGCGTCATTTGGAGCCTTAAACAAATGTATCGGAAACATATGTTGATGAAAATTATGGAGCTTCAAGACATTATTAAAGCTGTCACCATTTTTGATGCTATGAATTTGCTTACTATTGCATGAGATTTGGTTACTCCAGAAACGATTCGTAATTGTTTTCGTCATGCTGGTTTAGTGAACAACATGACTGAAATAGTCGACGATTTTAATCCAGGAGATGAAATTCCATTAAGTGATTTACTGAAAATTGATAGTTTACTGACTATAGACAAATTTAATGAGTATGTAAATGTTGACAATAATTTAATAGCAACACAGGAATTGTCAGACTCCAATTTGGTTATTGAAGGATCCGTTGATAACGAACAGGAAGACGAACTAGAAAACAACGTTGAAGAAGAGCTTCCAGTGACAACTAAGGAGGCATTAGACTGCGTGAAAAAGTTGCAACTTTATTTTCAGCAAGAAAACAAGTACAGTCACACTTACCAAATTAAATAAAATTCAACTTGCAGTTCTAAATACAGTGAAAGCTCCCATAAGCGGACACTCACGGTTCCGTAACTTTTGTCCGCTTATGGGAGGTGTCCGTTTAAAAGAGAGTATGTAAGTATAGAGTATAAATAACGGGGTATATAATCATGAGGAAATGAGGTATTATAATCATGAGAAAAATGAAACAGAAACTCGCCACATTTTTAAAGTATGTATTTATGCTATATATCTATATAATATATGTACATACGCATACAAAAACATAAATGCTTCAATACATGGTACGAGAATTTAAAAAAAACATTATTCTTTAGCTTGTTGAAAAAAGTTTAAAATGTTTGTCTGACGAAATTTCACCATCTTTTGCTGAAGGAGACAATTTTTGGTAATAACTTTCTAAATTTTTCAAATGTTGAAATGCAGTGAAATCATCTTTAGCAAATTTTTTCAATATAGAAATATGATTTAGAGCTTCCCCATATGAATTTATCGTTTTTGAACCGCTTAGTGAGTCCACCAGTTCCACTTCTTCTTCCGAGTCGTTTGGACTACCATATTCAAGTTGGCCTGGGCTTTCTACATCCAAATTCGAAAAGTTGCCAATGGCATTTTCTTCTGTTGTTATGTTATTGTCTATGGCCAGGAAATCATCTACTTTCTGGGGATCTGCTACTCCTAAATGTTTGGCATGTCGCAGTAACTGAGCAAGTGTCGCTAAGGGCAGATCGTCTTCAGCATCGCAATAATTTTGCTCAGCAAATTCTGAGCTACATTCACTTTTTCTGAATCCAGCTTTGCCAAAACAGTTTTTAATTGTAGAGGAATTTACTTTATTCCATGCTGTTTTTATAAAATACAAAGCTTCTAACACATTGATAGACTTTGTAAGCTCAGATAAGCTTTGACCATCGTCAATTTTTGTTAAATATGTTTTAAAATCAAGTGCCGATAATAAAATTTAAAGTTCTGTATGACACCTTGATCCATGGGCTGACAAACAGAAGTTGTGTTTGGCGGTAAAAATATAATTTTCACATTTTTCATTTTCATATCACGAGGATGAGAGCATGCATTGTCTAAAATAAAAGAACTTGCCTTTTTGGATTCTCATTTTCCGGTCGAATTCGACTAACCACTCAGACATGATTTCTCGGGTCATCCATGCCTTTTTGTTGGATTTCCAAGTCGCTGGTAGATCCTTAATAGCAACGTTTTTTAAAGCACGGCGACGAGCCGCTTTCCCGATCACAATCAAATCGCATTTTTCACCGGCCATATTTGCACAGAATAAAATGGTTAGTCTATCTTTAGACAACTTTCCACCCACACATGTTTCTCCTTTAAAGGACAGAGTTTTGTCGGGCAATGCGCGAAAAAAAAAGTCCACTCTCATCTGCGTTGTACACATCTTCTGGTTTGTAGCCAAGCAACATGGACGGAAGTTTCTCCAAAAATTGTGACACATCAACTTGATCTACTGCAGCAGCTTCGCCAGATATGCATTTGAAACTCACACTATGTCTCTTGCGCCACTTTTGCAGCCACCCGTCGGACGCACTGAAATTATTATAGCCCAAAGTAGTGGCGATTTCTTTAGCTTTCATTTTCACTAACGGCCCTGAGATTGGAATGTTCTGACTTCTAGCTTTCACAAACCACTCAAAACATGTTTTGTCTATAGCAAAACCTTCCTTTTTTAAAAAATCCTTCTTTTGATTTATATTAGTTCCTGATTGCCATTTACTCCTGATATCTTCCTTATTTTTGGCAATTTCAGCTGCTTGCGTTTTCCCAATATTAAACCTCTTTGCCAAATGACGAACTGAAACACTTTCTCTGTCTAATACGTTAACAACTTCCATCTTTTCCTTTAACGAGAGCATCCTTTTTTTTGGTGCCATTTTACAGTTACAATAATAAAATACGTAACTCAATCAACTACGAATTTGCCTGAACTGAAGACAAGCCACAAGATTACATACAGGCTACCCAACGAAATGCGTAAATGGGGAATCACCTAATATAAATCGGGGGAATTACCGAATTTTATGTATGTAACATAGATATGTGCATTGCAATAAGCGGAACTAAAAAATCGTCCGGGTATTAGAGTTTCGCGTCCGCTTATGGGAGATTTTTTGATCACATACAGGAAAATCTAGTGTCCGCGTCCGTTTATAAGAGCGTCCGTTTATCGGAATGCATTTAACGTTGAAAATTGATGGCTAAAATTCGGTTCCAGGAACTTTGTCCGGTTTAAAAGAGATGTCCGCTTATAGGAGCTGTCCGCAAGGAGAGCTTTCACTGTAATTATATAAAAAAACAATCTTTTCAAATGAACATTACTAGCTTTTTTATCAAATAATTTACGGTTTTTACACATACCTACACAGATGTGTGTGTAACAGATTCTGAAAAAATGCAAATTTCAAAATTACGTATACCTTTTTTGTATGTATCTTTATTTATGTAATATATGTTAAACAAACACATTTTAAGCCTTTAATATGTTACTTCCACTGCTTTTTTCATTAAAAAAAGTGTTTCTTTTAAGATGGTCATCCGTCTATAATAGACCATTTGTCACAGTCCCGCCGAGTCCATTATAAGCGGTTGCAATGTACCTCGAAATGTACTAGCCGAGAGAAATCGAGTATTAACTATGTTTTTTAGGTTTATTGGGTCAGGTGATTGGAAACAAATAGCACTCTGGCTATTATTGCAAGTTTAATCAAATTGGAATAAACAAAGGTACAAAATATACTAAGTGACATATAAATCCGAACACCCAGTTTAAATGGCTTTATTTTAATAAAAGTTGGTGAATGTATTTATCTTACTGTAAATAACAAGTGAAAAAATTTTCAGCCTTATCAGTTGGACATTCCGGTTTTTATACTGCTTTTTTTTAATTCACTAACGCTCTAAAAATGAATATTTCAGACGCAGTAAAGAATCAACGTTGTCGGATTTTGGTTCTTGACATCCTTTACGATCGGTTACGATGCCTAGAGTACGGAGACCTGTACGATTTCGTCAACTTAGTGAGTTTGATAGGGGCCGTATAGTGGGACTTCGGGAAGCTGGACTTTCTTTTCGGGCAATTGCAGTTAGAGTGCAAAGAAGTGTAGACACTGTGGTTAGGTGTTGTCAGGCATGGCTTCGAGAAGGCCGTACGCAAGAGCAAGGGGCACTGGACGCCGCCGTAGAACAACAGACCGTGAAGATCGCCGCCTAAATTATTGGCCTTAAGGGACCGTTTCTCCACTACCAGGTCCATTGCAAATGAATGGTTTGCAGAACACGGAAGACCTATTGGCATGCGAAGTGTTTACCGACGAATGAGAAGCTTTGGCTTGTTTTCATACCGGCCACACTGGGTCCTCCCTTTAACTCGAGAACACCGACGTAATCGCCTTGAGTGGTGCAGACAACGGTCACTCTGGGATCAGGAATGGAACAGTATTGTCTTTAGTGACGAGTCTCGATTTTGTTTAGGCATGCACGATGGTCGTGCCAGGGTTAGAAGGCGACGTGGTGAAAGGAGGAATCCACAGTTTTTTGTTGAAAGACATGTTCATCACACTGTTGGAGTTATGGTTTGGGGTACTATAGCTTATGGTTCCAGGTCACCTTTAATCTTCATCAAAGGTAACATGAACGCGCAGCGTTATATCCACGAAGTTCTAGAACCCCATCTTTTACCCTATCTTGACACCCTGGCAGATCCAACTTTCCAACAAGATAATGCCCGACCACATGTTGCAATAGTCACAATAGACTTCTTTCAACATAATGAAGTCACATTGTTACCATGGCCACCAAGATCTCCCGACTTATCCCCAATTGAGCACGTGTGGGATATGATGGGTAGGAGATTGCTCAATTTGCAACGTCCTCCTCCGACTCTAGAAGCACTTCGAGAGGAGTTGGTGGTTGCCTGGAATGAGATACCACAGGATGACATTGACCACCTGATCAGAAGCATGCCTAGGCGCGTTGGAGAATGCGTAGCACATCAGGGTGCATCCACACATTATTAAAGGTCAAAGGGCTTTAAAGCAGTGCAATCATTTTGAAATTTTTATCATTTACCTATTATGCTTCATTAAATACTTATACAAAATTTTATTAAAATAAAACCATTTAAACTGGGTGTTCGGATTTATATGTCACTTAGTATACTTGCATTCACTGAAAATTATGTGGACAATATGGAATTTTCAAAACTGTCTATCCACGAAATTGAAATTTTGGAAAAAATAAATTATTTTTCACTATCTCCGGAAATTCTAATTTTAATTTTATCAGTTATTAAATTTCGCAACTTCGTCCACATTTAGCCGAGTTCTCTTCCGAGATTCTAATTGACAAAGTCGAAGTTCAAATACTGGATACAAAATTTCGCACTTTTTGAGGGGTCCGAGTTTCAATCATTATTAGATCTGCTATCCTATGAGAATCAGTTATTACTTTTTTATTTGATCTATTTTGAAGGTTTACATTTTGTTTTGGTACTTCCTGATAAACTTGAAGCATAGTATTTCGAGGGTTGTCCCAAAAATATTGTTCCCACAATTTTCTCAGGCACAAGAAATTCTTTATTTGAAAAAAACGGATTTACCATTGGAAACTTTGATCTTTCAGCTAGTTTTCCAACATAATCGCAATTTTTTATTCTCATTTTTTGAGATGTGGAATCCACACCTGCCTCAAGGAAGTTTGCCTCCAGCCCGCTTAGAAACTTGGTAACTGCTCTTTGTAACTCCTCGTCCGTCTCGAACCGTTAAGCGCCTAGGTGCTCCTCCAATTTCAGAAACGCTATGTCAGGGCTGTAAGGGGGATGGCCAAATCGCTCGATTCAGTCCTTTGTTTGTTGTGGGACATGAGGATGCGCATTGTCGTGGTGAAGTCTTACGCTATGGAGAGCTTTCCCCTAGATTTGAATTGCCCGTCTCAGCTTTTTCAGAACCCTCAGGAATTTCAACCGCCTGTTCCCGGATCGTGATTTTGCAACCTTCGAGCAAGTTTTGCTCAATCTTCGCCATAACTTCCTCGGAGATTGACGGCATTCCCCTTCGTTATTCATTGTGGATGACCATGCGACCGTCCAAAGAGTCTCTTTACCATTTGAGGACATGTTGAATGCTTATAGTCGTTACCCATATACTTCACTCAACTGACGATGCATTTCTATGGGTGGTAACGTTTTTGCGTGCAAAAATCGGAAAACCGCACGAATTTCGCTCCTGGCTATCAAAAACTCCATTCCGCATGGCTGTTGGGCCCGTACTGAGCATCGCAAATAGGCGCTTCTTGTTGGGATCGGTGGTGGAAACACGACGGTGCAGCCAGATTTCGCCTAGCACCACGCGCGGCAATATTACAGCGGATCCATATTTTTGGAACAACACTCGTATTTTGTCCACATTATTCACCTTACTAGCGTATACTAGACTTTTTTTAAGTAAAAGCGTTCATTTATTTTTATTCTATCCCATAACACTGATCAACAGCCAAAAATATCCTATATAAAATCAACAAAATATTACTATTTTTAATGTGCTAAAACCGGAATGAAACTTATTTTTTCAATATTAGTTCAAGTTTTAGAGATACGGTAATTATATGTGTTCCTGCTGTGACAGTGTTAATATACTGTAATTCGCAAGAATGCACGTGCTACATTTTTATATTCGACAAGGAAAGATGATGTAATCGGCATGATTGTGTTACGTTATACATACGTGTACATTATATTGTTTTATATTACCCATTTTTTCCTCAGTTGGCTGACAGCGTTCATGCAAGATGTCTCGAAAGTGTGTAAACAATCCAGATCAGTTTTGATACGTGTGTGGTGATGTGACTTTTGCGTCTCAGAGACGGTCCTATTACTCCACTAATAACAAAGGCATATCAGCTTTATTTCGGATGTAAACTAGGTGATCAAGACAAACAGTGGGCACCCCACATCTGCTGTAATACATGTGCTTCAAGTCTGAGGAGCTGGTTAAATGGCAAAAAACGGTCTATGCGCTTTGCTGTCCCAATGGTTTGGAGAGAGCCTACAAATCATATTAATGATTGTTACTTTTGCATGGTACCTTGTGTTGGACAAGCCACAGGTATGTCCAAGAAAAAAAAAATCGGTTATTAACTACCCAAACACTACCATCTGCGATGAGACCTGTGCCTCACAGTGATGAATATCCTATTCCAAAACCCCCAGAATCCTACACTTGCAAATCAGAAAACGAATCAGATCATGGCGATCGAGTGATTCGTCAGGAAGAAGATATAGCCATCAACGTCAAGAGATCCTGATTTTATACCGAGCACGTCATGCCACCAACCCCACAAAATAACACAGTCAGAATTAAATGATCTTGTAGATTTAGAACTTCCAAAATGTAAGGCAGAGTTACTTGGATCAAGACTGCAGCAGTGGAACTTGTTAGAATACGATGTTTCGATATGTGTTTTTCGTAAACGCCACAAAGACTTAGAACCATTTTTCAATATGGAGAATAACTTGGTTTTCTGCAGTAACATTAACGGCTTACTGGCGGCTTTAAATATAAACTATAACCCAGAAGAATGGAGATTGTTTATAGACAGTTCAACATTGAGTTTAAAGGCAGTGTTATTGCATATTGGAAATATTTTACCATCTCTTCCTGTAGGGTATGCAGTTCACATGAAAGAATCATATGACAATATGAAGTACCTATTGACATGCATAAAATACGATGAGCACCAATGGCATATTTGTGGCGATTTGAAAGTTGTTGCACTTTTACTTGGGCTGCAGCTAGACTACACAAAGTTTTGCTGTTTTTTGTGTGAATGGGACAGTCGGACAAAGGCACTTCATTACACCAGACAAAACTGGCCTGTTCGTCAATTCCTAGAGCCAGGTCAAAAAAATGTACAGCATATGCCATTAGTAGATTCGAAATAAAATTTATTACCACCACTGCATATCAAGTTGGGCCTAATGAAAAACTTTGTCAAGGCATTAGATAGAGATGGGTCAGCTTTTCAATACCTGCGTCAGAAATTTCCAAGACTAAGTGAGGCAAAGGTTAAAGAAGGTATTTTTGTTGGGCCACAGATTCGAAATATTTTGAAAGATACACAGTTTGAAAACACTTTAACAGGTATTGAAAAAACTGCTTGGAACGATTTCCGTCTGGTGGTCACTAATTTCTTGGGAAATAGAAAAGCTGACAACTATAAAACCCTTGTCAAAAATATGCTGTCATCGTATCAAAAGATGGGCTGTAATAGGTCTCTTAAGATATATTTCTTACACTCACACCTGACTTTTTTCCTGACAATTGCGGAGCTGTAAGTGATGAGCACGGCGAACGTTTGCATCAGGATATTTCAGCAATGGAAAAAAGGCACCAGGGAAAGTGGAATCCTTCCATGCTTGCAGACTACTGTTGAACTCTTGGTAGAGATGCTCCAGAGACGATCCATAAAAGAACAGCAAAAAGGCAGCGCATATAGTGATTCTTATAAGTATATGAATCTTGTTACTTTTTTTAATATATCCTTAAAATAAAAAGTTTTTTTCTAAACCGCAACTAATTTTTTTATTTCATTGTCTTTTTGGGATTCAGCGCCCCAAAATTAACAAAGAAGTGCACTTTTACCACAAGATACAATTAAAAAACTAAAATTTGTTGTCCAGTGTAATAGGCACGATCATCGTGCAAGCATCCACATGAGCGCCCGTAGCGGTTTGTCAAACCAATATTGACGTGGACTGTGTTGCTGCTGCATTTATTTACGACGCACATACGAGTATTTGAATTAAAAACCCGGACAAAAGTTGATTTTGCAGAAACGCTGGTATCGCAAAACTAGTATGTGCCTAAGATGACGGAACAGATGCTAGAAAAACCACCCACTGCTATCGCTTGCCAGTATTCTCAGTGCGAATTGGATTATTCTTATTGTTCATTTTAGAACTATTGTATTCGACTCAAAGGCCAAGGCGGAAGTGCTAGCCAAGATCTTTGCTGCCAACTCTACCATGGACGTCCCCACCAACGCCCAAGTGCCGTCAATTCAAAGGGTTCCCCACACTATGCGGGAGGTAACATTCAGGCATAAGACCGTAAGACGAGTGCTCTTGTCGCTCGACATCAAAAAGCTTCTGGTCCGGACTTGATTCCTGCCATTGTACTGAAGAGATGTGCAGCGGAGCTTGCTCCAGTTCTTTCGCGTCTCTTCCAGATATCTTATGAATCCGGCACCTTCCCAGAAAACTGGAAATTTGCTCATGTACAGCCCATCCCAAAAAAAGGATCTAAAACCGACGCTTACAACTACAGGCCTATAGCTCTGCTTTACTGTTATAAGTAAAGTGATGGAGAGGTGCATAAATCGCGAGCTTCTGGACTACCTCGAACGTCACAGCTTGATTAGCGACAGGCAGTACGGTTTCCGGCACCAACGATCCACAGGGGACCTCCTAGCTTACGTCACGCAACTGTGGAGTAAACTCATCCAGTCTCATGGTGAGGCTCATGTCGTTGCTCTTGACATCACGAAAGCGTTCGATCAGCTGTGGCACGCTGCCCTCTTAAGCAAACTTCCATCCTACGGCCTCCCAGAAAAGCTTTGCAGATGGGTGGCTGACTTTATCTCTGGCCGCAAGATATCCGTCGTAATTGACGGATTCTCCTCTTCATCCCACAACGTCAACGCGGGTGTTCCCCAGGGATCGGTCTTGGCTCCAACACTGTTTCTCTTACATATCAACGACCTCCTTTCCTGCACGATCAACCCAATCCACAGCTTCGCCGATGACAGCACTCTACATGCAGGAATTCAGAGTGACAAGCCGATCTCTGCCGCTGAGCTGGAAAAAAGAAGACTAGCGACGACTTCTTCTCTGACAAGAGACCTGGAGGCTATCACTGCTTGGGGACGCAACAATCTTGTACAGTTCAATGCTTCCAAAACACAGTACTGTACCTTGACGAACAAAAAGCGTCCTAGCGCTCATACAGTTTCGATGGACGGTCGAGTTCTACCAAAGAGTCATTCATTTCGGCTGGTCGGAGTCCAGATCACCGAGGACCTGATCTGGCACGAACACATCTCTTCAATGGCTGCAGCTGCTGGGAAAAAGCTAGGCTATTTGTTTAGAGCTAAGAGTACTTTTCTCCGCATGACCTTCTCACTCTATACAAGGCCC